>CM040930.1:12426905-13026905 GCA_023029165.1 Gobiocypris rarus | reverse complement strand
GCAGGCCACATCTCAACGGGCTAACGGCAGGGACAGTCTCCTCCTCCGGCCGCCCAGCCACTCGCTGCCCCCGCTGCACTGTGCTTCCAGCGCCCAGCTCTTGGCCTCTAGTGATGATCTGTGCCATGGCTGGACGGGACCCTGTGACAGTTTAGGCTCCTCCAGCTGGGAACAAGAGGAGTCTGTTACGACACAGCTCTAGAGGCAGTAGCGAAGTCAACCTACTATGACCTTTTCACAGCTTAAGGCGATTGGTTCAAAAAGTTTGACAATAGTGAAGGGCCTGTAACACTCATACTTTAGCATCTTTACGCTTTTTTCGCACACTGGATCTTATTCACTCAACAACAAAACAAATTGTGTAAAAACTTTCATAATGCGAGTGTCAATGCGAACATTTACGTAATGTGTATTTATGTGTTCCAAATTATTTGAAAAATTAGTTTATTGTTTGAGGTCCATAGTCTTTAAACACTGGGACTTTATATTCAAAGGTGAAGCATGTCATTTCTGCAATAAAAATGAATGACTCATATAATAATAATAATAACACTGCTATTGGTCAGATAATAGATAGCCCTGCCCCCAAACTAACATAATTTTCAAAGCAAAATCTGCATCTAAAAATCACATACTTCCCTACTATATTATAGGCAAATGCACAGTATTCATAAAACAGTAGTTGAAAAGAACCGGATGACCTACTACTTCCAGCGAGATTTTTAAGTGCGCATCTGATAAACACTTTACTAACCCATGGTGACACATGAATTTGTGAATGGTAGAGAAGTGACACAACTGATGCTGGTAGATCACATGACAATGACAACATGATGGATCTAACCGCAGATCCTGGTTCCACCAAGTGCAACATATTCCTGGATCAACATCTTTAGTTGCTTTCGCGGTTAGTTCTTCTAGAAACTAGCCACCAGGGTGGTTCCCCGAGAACTAAATGTTCACCTAGGGACATTTTCCTGGTAGCATTTGCACCGCCAGTAGGAACTCTGAAGTGACGTAAGCCGCACATGTTATTTTGATGGCGCGGAGAACACCAGAGCCTGAGCACACACACACACACAGCTCTCACATTCTCCGTCGTCATTAGCCTAGGATCTGTTTAACAGTCCTGTCTAATACTTTATTAGGTAGAACATATATACAGTATATGACTGTCTCGTGTGGTTGATGTCCAATGTTGTTAGCTTAGCAGAAATACATAATCATGTTTTGCTTTATCACCTCAAAGTGGTGTTGGATTTTCTCTTTAGCGTAAAGTTTGAGAGGTCCATCTATCACTGTTTTCCATGTTCGTAGAGTAAGCTTCTGGAGTTAATATGTGTAGCTTTTTTTTTAAATGGTGGGTGCAGGTGTTTCATGTCTGTTCTCCGGCCAAACAGCGCACACTTACATCACTGGTAGTTCTTATTGGTTTGACCCTACTCTGAAGTAGGAGCTGAATTAGTTTTCCCAAAAGGAGTTCCTAGAATTAAAATCGTTCCTTGTTCCTGCAGTGCAAACACATACAAAATCCAGGTACTTTAGCCAATAGTTCTAGGAACTCTAGGAACTATGAAAAGGTTCCTCCAGTGCGAAAGCCCCTTTTGTTGATTCTGGAACAACATTCCAGTCAGCCAATCAGATTTGAGGGACAAGTTTACAGCTCATGTCAAGTTTAGGCTTAAAACCATGGTTAAGTGCTTCTACATCAGTGTTATTCACCTATCATTTAGGTAGGGTCAGGTTAGGGTTTGGATTTCATTTTTTGACAAGAATGTTGTAGCCTGGCTCCGCCCTCCTACGCATTTCCACTCAATTTTCAATTTCCTTCAGTACTCCGTCTGGGATTGCGGTATATTTTCTGGGTTTCTCCAGTCAAATTGTAACCGGTCCAATCAGCGAACAGAGGGAGTGGCTGAGAACAATGACGTTGATGTGCTACGTCACATTTGAGATGACATACGTCACAACCAAATGTTAACGATTGGTAATGGCAGATCCAGAGAGGCTCTGGGCAGATCCAATAGTTTTAAACTTCAACCAAGTACCCGCCTTTAAGGAAGTTAACGCTTGTCAATGGAGTGGCCAGACTCTCTGTACAAATGAAATGTACGAGAGTCTGGTTAGACCAGGCTAGGAATGTTGTTCCAGGATCAACAAATAATATTAACCCACCTATCTCAGCAAAATCAGGATGTACGTCTGGATTACATGAATACTAAACATTCATACTATACAGAACTAAATCTTTTAAAGGGTTACTTCAGCGATTGGCATTAAGCTTTGTATCAGTAGAAACCTGGAAGTATATTAGAATTATCGTACTTTCCCCCCTCATATGACCCTGAGACGAGAGAATTATGTATTTTATTTCCTGAAAAATTCCTCCGATCACACAAATATCGTCATTTTGCATCATCGGAGGAGTTTTTGGCCAGAGGCTGAAGACTACAGCCAGCAGTGGGCGCTATATCACATGTTTTCAACATCCCACTCACATCACTCGGCTCGGGGAGCTGCGGAGATTCATGTAATCGGAGCGGTGGAGAGCAAAGGGAGTGTTTTAACTTTTCAAAATGAACTCCTAAGAAAGTTAAGCTTCCAAAGACATGAACTGCGTTTGTGCCGTGACACTCAATCGGCTCACTCGCATTATATCGAACAGACACGATCAGTTTTTAATTGTAGTGTCTCTAACTGAACTGATTTTATGAAAATGAACGCGGTGGGCAAGTGATCCAGTAATCCAGTAGCTGCGCCTAGAGTAGGGCAGCGAAGTGCATTCTGAGAATTGTTGTCTTTCATCCCCATAAGACAAAAATACTTTTTCTGTGTTTTTTTCAGTCTAGAAGGCACCAAATTCAAAAATAATTTCACATTTCTATTACATTAATGACCCAGTTTAAATACAGATTCATCTTCCCAGCGCTGAAATACCCTTTTAAGAAACTATTTAAAAAGTACCAACTAAGAGAGTATGGGATTTCAGGCACCGCCTTGTTCTATATAGTATGTAAGCGCGTAGCACATACTACATCCGCCTTGTTGGCATCGTCATGTGATCTACAACATCTTCCTCACCATTTACGAATCCTCTCCCATCCTCTCTATGCAGAATTCAAAATCTCAGCAGAAGTAGCAAGTCATCAGGACATTTGTTTTATAAATACTGCCAATTTGTATGTACAACTAATTTGATGTACTGCTTCTCACATACTATTAACAGGGAAGTAGGCATATTCCGATGCAGGAACTGCATAACTTTTCATGGAAATCAACTTGAACGAATAATCCAATACAAATATACTGTAGAAATATCAAATATCCAATATAAATATCCAATACAAATGACCACCTGTATTTTCTTTCTATCAATAACAATATTATCACACTTGAAAGTTAGTATTAAGGTATTAATCATTTTAATGCACATTGGATTGATTTAAATGCATGCGGTCCAGTTTTTCCCCGCCAAGTTGTATTCGAAAATTATGCATCTGCAGATAATTGGCTACCCATGCAATCTCTGTGTGACTCTCGATAGGAAATGAATGAATTCCAATCTGTTTGACAATATTTGTTGCGTGCATTGCAAAGGCTGATCGACCTAGTTGATCAGGACAAGAGAAAGTATTTGAGAATGAAAAAAAACAAAGAAAAAACAGACATTCCCTTTAAATGTTAACATTTGTTATGCTGACATCCATGTTGCCACCTCCTGTGGCTTCAATGTCTTTTTATTTGAATTGTGTTAGTCTTTTGTGCACAATTATAATGTCAGAATGTAATAATTATCAGAAATCCCAAAGAAAGCAAAACATTTATACATTTCTGAGCTCTTCGAAATATGCTTAATGGTGTATCCGAGCAACTTCCATAGAACACGCAATATTTATTTCAAGTATTTGTTCTGTGGGAGGTGTTCTTCAGATCAAAGACTAGATGTACTAAGAAGGTTCACTCGTATATCAATGCATGGGGCAAACTGCAATGTGCAATAAACGTCTCACCTTATAATAGACGAGCCAATTAGCAGTTGGTAAGGTCATTGCATCACTTCAGTTGCAGTTAGTAGCTCCATTTTACAAAAGAAACCTAAAACCGATACTTAGGACTACACATGGACATTGGCTTGGCCAACCACAAATATGTTTTTAAATGCCATTTGAGCAAAAGAAAAAACATTTATGAGGCAGTTCATGTCAGATTTTATTACAAGTATGAATTTAATCGTAAGCTTGGTGAACAGCTTTGGAGAATTTGTTGTTTCCCCATTTAAAGAGATAGGAGCTGTACTTGCATAACTGAAATGGCTGCCGAGAGGCGTTTCAAAGATGGCCGCCGAGTGAAATGACTTTCCGTAAAGGGACTATGGTACAGATGCACCCTTAACAAAAGTAGCAACCTTCTCATAAAAAACCCATCTGATGTATAAACCTTTGTTTATAAATGTTCATTTTCCAAAGGTTTAAATTAAATGTTTTTAACCTTCACTTCAGATTTTAGACGCACCGCATGCTCAGTTCTGCTGTGATGTTTTCTCAGTGTTAATGCTAGTGCAATATTTTTGGAAACAAGCTTAAACTGCAGATTTGAAGAGCGTGTATGGAAAGTCCAATTACGAGCTCAGAAGTGGAAGTAACACCAATATATGGAATATAATGTCTGATACATAATGTCACTTATTGACTGACCATGAAGTGACATTTTAGTATCAGAAAATAGAGGTAACAGGATTGAGTCCTTAAGATATATGCATCTTTGTAATACACTTACATCTAACATAAATGTTTATAAAGGGCACCAAATGGTTTCAAATGAAGCTTAAAATATGCTACAAAAATTATGCATCTGTGAGATTGTGAGGTTATATTAATATATATATATATATATATATATATATATATATATATATATATATATATATATATATATATATATATATATATATATATATATATATATATATATATACACACACACTTTTTATACAGATGTTTTCTGGCAAAATAGGGAGTTGGAGCCTAAAAAAAACAGCAAAGCATGATCTAATATTTCGAGTTAGTATGGAAGATGATCACTGGGAGCTATTGTAGATTTAGTTTATCTCATGGCTGGTCTTCATCATACTGAGACTCAATAATATATCAGATCCATTCGACTCTTTTCTCTTGTGGGCTGGTAATCTCTCACTTGTGTTGCTTTATCATGGTATTCATTTATCACGGTATTCATTTATGCTGTCAGTTATCAACAGTAAATTCTGAAATTCTTTTTTGTAAACTTTATTTTCTAACAAATTATTTTTCTATATTCTTTTTCTGACTTAAAGGCAGATTTTTGTTACACTTCATGTAGAACTATGAGATTTTTATACCTTGATTTGCAATAGAGGCGTCAGTGGTTTTCTATTTCATTTCTTTTTGTTTGTGGTCACTAAATAAATCATATCTGTAATAATTGAAATCGCACTTTTGCTACTCTGGAAGTCATTTTTAGGGTGACCAGACATCCCCATTTTCCAGGGACAGTCCCGGTTCTCTGTGTGCGGTCTCAAGGAAAAAGGCAGCTGCAACTACACTGATTACATGAAGAATTTAACCTGGACAAGAACACTTATCAATTATCAAAAAAGACACCTTGAACCCGACAACTATTCATGTTAAATAAGGGTATGTTTACATGACATCGATGTACTAAAAACAGAGTTACTTGAGTAACCTTACAGCGAAAATTACTCTATTACAAGTTACAAGTCACCAATTGCAATACAACTTGAGTAAAACTCTTGCCTTTTCACAGAAAACTCTTGCCTTTCCACTCTTGCCTCAGTTTCACAGAAAAGGCTTAAGCTATCCCAGACTAAAATGCATGTTCGAGCCATTTTAACTGAAAGCAACTTGCACTTAGACTGGTTAAACGCAGCCTGATCTGCCGGCGATTTGTTTTCGCCCTGCAGCTCAGTCTGGAAACCCGTACATTAATTTCTACTGTTTCTGTTACACTTTTGCGGGAACCAAACACAGACTGGCTTATCCACCTGGCACGCTATTGGCGGGTTTAACACGATGACAGATGGAGAGAATGGATCATTGCCTGTTGATCACACCTCTTGTGGTCTGATTGGTTGAAGGACTATCCAACTGCATACAGTCATTTGAATAATGCTTGATCACGCCTCTTGTGCATTAGAAAATACAGAGCCGACTCCCCAGACCAATCTTTAATTGAGCTGGGTCTGGTGACAGCCAGACAAACTTGCACTGACATATCTTAAAATATGTCAGTGTCATTATTTTGTCTCAAGATGCACACCAGTAACGTTTTTTTGCGAAGGCATGTTTATAAAAGCTACTTAAATGTTCTAATTGAACTAAGGCCTAATTCTGGTTTCATCTAAGCCCTGTCTGTGAAACCGGCTTTTGAGTATATATCTACAAGTTCTGGTCATATAATTATAATATAATCAAAAAGTTGATTTATTTCACTAATTCCATTCAAAAAGTGAAACTTGTATATTATATTCATTACACACAGACTGATATATTTCAAATGTTTATTTCTTTTCATTTTGATGATTATAACTGTATTGGTCTTATGTAATATTCAAATTTTCTGAGATACTGAATTTGGGATTTTCCTTAGTTGTCAAAGAAAGGATTTTTAAAAATCTTGACCAGCTGAAAAGTATGAACATGAAAAGTATAAGCACTCAATACTTAGTTGAGGCGCCTTTTGCCTGAATTACTGCAGTAGTGTGGCGTGGTATGGAGTCCATCAGTCTTTGGCACTGTGTGCAGGTGCCAAGTCCTGCCGGAAAATGAAATCTGAATCTCCATTAAGTTGGTCAGCAGCAGAAAATATGAAGTGCTCTAAGACTTCCTGGTATACAGCTGCGTTGACCTTAGACCTCAGAAAACACAGTGGACCAACACCAGCAGATGACATGGCGCCCCAAACCATCACTGACTGTGGAAACTTTACACTGGACCTCAAGCAACGTGGATTGTGTGCCTCTCCTCTCTTCCTCCAGACTCTGGGACACTGATTTCCAAAGGAAATCCAAAATATACTTTCATCACAGAACATAACTTTGGACCACTCAGCAGCAGTCCAGTCCTTTTTGTCTTAAGCCCAAACGAGACATTTCTGATGCTGTCTGTTGTTCAAGAGTGGCTTGACACAAGGAATGCGACAGCTAACACCCATGTCTTGCATACGTCTGTGCATAGTGGTTCTTGAAGCACTGACTCCAGCTGCAGTCCACTCTTTGTGAATCTCCCCCACATTTTTGAATGGGTTTTGTTTCACAATCCTCTCCAGGGTGCGGTTATCCCTATTGCTTGTACACTATTTTCTACAACATATTTTCCTTCCCTTCACGCCTCTATTAATTTGCTTGCACAGAGTTCTGTGAACAGCTAGCCACTTTTGCAATGACCTTTTGTGTCTTGCCCTCCTTGTGCAAGGTGTCAATGGTCGTCTTTTGTCAACTGTCAAGTCAGCAGTCTTCCCCATGATTGTGTAGCCTACAGAACTAGACTGAGACCATTTAAAGGCCTTTGCAGATGTTTTGAGTTAATTAGCTGATTACAGTGTGTCACCAGATGTCTTCAGTATTGAACCTTTTCACAATATACTAATTTTCTGAGATACTGAATTTGGGATTTTCCTTAGTTGTCGGTTATAATAATCAAAATTAAAAGAAATAAACATTTGAAATATATCAGTCTGTGTGTAATAAATTAATATAATATACACTTTTTGAATGGAATTAGTGAAATAAATAAACTTTTTGATGATATTCTAATTATATGACCAGCACCTGTAGATATATTTGCTTACCGCAGTATACAAAGGATATAGAAAAGGTTAAATCGATTCACACGTTATATAATCGCCACAACATAGACTATATCATCATACCATCCAGTCCTACCAAGCAGTAATGTTTAAAAGCACTATTTATGTTTTGTAGTATAAATATTGCGAGTAGTGTTCACACAGAACATTTTAAATAGAAAAATACACCCAAATTATGTACTTTTTTAAACCTGAAAAAAAAAAAAATTACGAAGGAATTTTGGACACTTCATGCATTCATTGTTGAGAAGGCTGTCAGACTCCGATGTTGACAAATAACACACACAGACTACACACACACTTAAGTCTATTATTTATGTCTAGTATATCTATTTTTTCTTTTAAGTCTATTATGCTCAAACTGCATTTGTTTGATTAATACAGTAAAACAGTAATATTGTGAAATATTCTTATAATTTAAAATAACTTTTCCATTTTAATTTACTTATTTGAATTTGTATGACTTTGATGTCATACACCGACTGATCTGCGCAGTGCCACTTCAAGTCAAACACCTGATATAATACGTTGATTTGCTGCACAAGGAACATTTTGTCAGGATGAAAGTTAAAAAAACAGCATTCATTTGAAACAGATTTATCTAACAATGTAAATTTCTGTTTCTTTCAAAATAATAAAAGTAGTGTACAGTAATGCAGCAGTGCATACATTTGCAGCAGTACTGTGCAGAATATGCACAAAACATAACTTTGATTTTATTTTCAGTTCAGCTTGTAACCTTAAAATGGATTTGGAAACAACTTGATTTGGTTAATTTTTTTATTTGTGCAGCTACAATAAGTGATTTTTTTTTTTACATAGAAAAAAACAACAGACAATGGTTTCCTAAGGCTTGAACTCCTGGTGTGTAACTAAACGACTACATTCTGGAAGCGTGCAAACATTTGTAAAAACAAATGAGAAGTGAATTCTAATTACATTTAGAATCAAGTCATTTTTAAAAATCCACAAATAATTGAAGGGGAGGGGGGGATCCAATATATATATATATATGCTTATTAAATTGGAGGGAAATGTTAATGTGGGAGAGAATGTGCAGGGTGGTAAAAGCACATCTCTGTCCTGCCTTTATATTCATGTACCGAGTAACACTGCAGGATCCCTGAATAACCATACGTCTGTGCAAACAATATAGAACTAACAACTGAACAACATAAACGAGAACATTTATGCTGGTAAACAATACTTAGACAAACTGTGAGTGTGGAAGATGGGTAGGGTGAGTCTGGGTGATGTAGTTGACAGGGGAGTGAGAGGAAGAGGGGCAGTATGTGGCGTGGTGGATGCGGGGATGAGGACCAGCACCGTGAGTCCAGGGCGTGAGGTAGTGATATGTTGTGGAAAGCACAGGCACGTAGGGCTCATAGCTGGGGTGAAGGGGCGGCTGGCCGCACTGCTCCTGCACCAGGGGGTAGAACACCGTGCCGGGGACCACCGTGGGAGGGGTTTCCATAGCCAGAGAGGTGCCTGAGAAGAGAAGGGCATGGGTGAGTGTACAGTGTAGAATAGAGTAGACTGTTTGACAAGCTCAAGGCGGATGTGCCAGCTGAGAGTGTGGAGGTTTGTGGTGGTAGCGATAGAGGATGGATGCTGACCATTGCTGGGCATGTCTCCTTGTGGATGGGGGCATGTGCGGACAGGATCAGGGTAGGCCTGGGGAACTGTGTGGTCAGCAGTAGGAATGCCGCTCAGTACTGCTGGAACTGAGCGTCTGCAGCTGGCTGCTGATACACCTGCTGCATGTGCATCATAGATTGCCAGTAACTCTGCTGATACCACTGGAAGAAATACAAAAACACTGGTATGCCACATATACATGGTAAGTCACATTATTTGGTTTTCTGCTGATATTTTAGTATAATTTATTTACTAATGGGTCAATGACAATGCAAGTGAATAATTTCATTTTAAATAATTTGATAGATTTATGACATGCAACACTTAGTTTGAATTCATTTTTAGTACATTTAAATAAAAAATATAATTAAACACCCAAATGTCAGGTGGTGCAACTGTGGGGGATTGTCCGAACAAATTAACAGACTAAGAAAACTATTTAAAACGATGTCTTAATAAAAATAAAACTGAGGCATAATTTTAGGTTTGAAACCTTTCATATTTAAAAAATAAATAAAATATAAGTAGTTTTAAAGCTGTTGAGATAATTGAAAAACTTTTGTCCAGCAATTTGTAGATCCTCAAATGTCAGGGTGGCACAACTGCAAATAAACCGCAAACTTTTATTATGAATTGGCAAGTAAACATGATAAATGCATCATGCAGAGGACCACAGCTGATCCTTGTGCCAGAGTGAAAAGGTTTGTAGATCCCTCTCAAATACTGGTAAAAACTACTCAATTAAAATATGAGTAGGTTGATACACTTTCCATGTCAGGTGGTATAACTACATTATATACACATGTACAACAAAATAGTTATATCGCCTGACATCATAACATTATTTAAACACTTTGTACTGTATTATTGATTATAACTGACAAAAGAAAAATCCCAAATTCAGCACCTCAGAAAATTAGAATATTACTTAAGACCAATACAAAGAAAGGGTTTTTAGAAATCTTGGCCAACTGAAAAGTATGAACATGAAAGGTATGAGCATGTACTGCACTCAATACTTAGTTGTGGCTCCTTTTGCCTGAATCACTGCAGCAGTGCGGCGTGGCATGGAGTCCATCAGTCTTTGGCACTGCTCAGGTGTTATGAGAGCCCAGGTTACTCTGATAGTGGCCTTCAGCTCTTCTGCATTGTTGGGTCTGGCATTTCGCATCTTCCTCTTCACAATAACGTCAGGCGAGTTTGCTGGCCAATTAAGAACAGTGATACCATGGTTCTTAAACCAGGTACTGGTTGCTTTGGCACTGTGTGCAGGTGCCAAGTCCTGCCAGAAAATGAAATCTGAATCTCCATAAAGTTGGTCAGCAGCAGAAAATATGAAGTGCTCTAAGACTTCCTGGTATACGGCTGCGTTGACCTTAGACCTCAGAAGACACAGTGGACCAACACCAGCAGATGACATGGCACCCCAAACCATCACTGACTGTGGAAACTTTACACTGGACCTCAAGCAAAGTGGATTGTGTGCCTCTCCTCTCTTCCTCCAGACTCTGGGACCCTGATTTCCAAAGGAAATGCAAAATATACTTTCATCGGAGAACATAACTTTGGACCACTTTTTGTCCTTTTTTTCTTTAACCCAGGCGAGACGCTTCTTACGTTGTCTGTTGTTCAAGAGTGGCTTGACACAAGGAATGCGACAGCTGAAACCCATGTCTTGCATACGTCTGTGGGTAGTGGTTCCTGAAGCACTGACTCCAGCTGCAGTCCACTCTTTGTGAATCTCCCCCACATTTGTTTTTCTCCCCCACAAGATGTTTCACATTCCTCTCCAGGATGCGGTTATCCCTATTGCTTGTACACTTTTTCTACCACATCTTTTCCTTCCCTTCACCTCTCAATTATTGTGCTTGGACGCAGAGCTCTGTGAACAGCTAGCCACTTTTGCAATGACCTTTTGTGTCTTGCCCTCCTTGTGCAAGGTGTCAATGGTCGTCTTTTGTCAACTGTCAAGTCAGCAGTCTTCCCTTTATTGTTTAGCCTACAGAACTAGACTGAGACCATTTAAAGGCCTTTGCAGATGTTTTGAGTTAATTAGCTGATTACAGTGTGGCACCAGATGTCTTCAATATTGAACCTTTTCACAATATACTAATTTTCTGAGATACTGAATTTGGGATTTTCCTTAGTTGTCGGTTATAATCATTAAATTAAAATAAATAAACATCAAATATCAGTCTGTGTATAATGAATTAATATAATATACAAGTTTCACTTTTTGAATGGAATTAGTGAAATAAATCACCTTTTTGATGACATTCTCTTGACTTGACTGGAGTGCACTTTGCATGTTTATTTATATAACACTTCATACAATATATTGCTATAAAGCAAGCAACTTTACAGTATAAAACATGAAAAAAATCTTTCAATTTGAATTTCAACTAAAATGTATACTATAAAGCAGATTTCCAATGTGTCCACATTTTCACTTGCATCTGACCTCGATGCAATGAACAGAAGAAATTAACCGGAAAAGATTTACACTACCTTTTACATAATCACCACAGACCAATGGTAGTTTGCAGGTGTTTACACCTTTTGCAAGCAGATTTGAAAAAACTTTGTTTTGTCTGATCGAAATGTTAAACCTAAAGTATATTGTGGCCTTAGATGACAATTTTCATTTTTGTGTGAACTTTGCCTTTAAGGCTCATAAGAATGAACTACATTTAATAGTTACTAAATGGATACATTTCATTGCTAGCCTCAGAGCTGGCACAAGGCATAAGCGAACCCGCCACGGGGCCCCCAAGAACACATGAAATTACTTTTTGTTGCATTATTTTATGATGATTGAAATCGTGAAATGGCCTGGCTTAAACAATTACTAAATAAACTGCAAAATGTGAAAATGTCTTAAATGTTCAAACTAATATATGCAAGGATTGATTCTGCCGGACACCCTTGTTAGCCAGGGTTCAAAGTCCAAAGTGGGTGAAAAATTGGCGCTAAACCGTACTCGTCAGTTGCCCACTAACCTTTTTATGAATGGATGAATTTGAGAATGTGCTATGGTTTAGTGCGAATATCTTGTCTGACGTCTGAGTACAGCACAGCTTGCAGCTTCTCAGTAAATGTTTTTCTGCAAGTGCTATATCGTCCTCTTGGAATTATAAATTGTGTAGCCTACATTTTGTAAGTTCTTTTTTTTTTAAAGAAAATAAAAGGTTATTTCTACACAGTCGAATGGAATGCAAAAAATAAGTGTTTTTACGCCAAAATAAAAGCTCTGTTTAATGTTCAAAAGAAAGCAACATTTCTTGTTTTTAGAAGAAGTCTCTTCTGCTCACCAAGGCTGCATTTATTTGATCAATAAGACAGTAACAACAGTAAGATATTGTGAAATATTATAATTTAAAATAACTGTCTTCTATGTGAATATATAGTAAAGTGTAATTTATTCCTGTGATCAAAGCTGAATTTATCATCATTACTCCAGTCTTCAGTGTCACATGATCCTTCGCTAATCATCCTAATATGAGGATAAGAGCTCAAGAAACATTTATGATTATCAGTGTTGAAAACAGCTGTGTACCATGTTTTTAGGATTTTTTGAAAGTTTTCTCTTTCAGAGAAATGCTGTTCTTTTGAACCTTCTATTCATCAAAGAATACTGGGGAAAAGTGAGCATATTCAGCATAAGCGACTACTTAAATAAGTACATGTCCCACTTCCTAGTCTGAACTGTAGTACGGTATGGCTTTGAATATTAACACTTGACCACTCTTGTGGGTTTGCTACTGTTACAATTGTAAACCGTATAAGAGTAAAAACATGACAGCCAGACATGATATGACATGGATACTGGGTGTGTGAATTATCAAGAATTGACAATAGTATTGGAGGCACAGAGGGGCCCCCAAATAAAATTCTGCTTAGGGCCCCATAAGGGCTTGGCCCGGCCCTGCCTAGCCTTTTATCATGCTGCTTTTGTTTTATAAAAGCCACGTGTTACTCATTTTAAGCACAGCATCCTAAAACCTTGCCTCTTTATAGTGCGGGACATTACATTGTCACCTCTAGATATGTATTGTTTATGTAGAGATAAAAAGCAAAAAAAAAAACATTTACCTGAACCCCCAGATTGTAGTAGTACTGGAGCACTTTGTAATCTGAGGAAGGAAAAAAGAAAGGTAAATACAAAAAAAAATATGCAGGATATAATTAGACAAGTAGGGGATTCCCTCTGACCTCTTGGAAGGTCACTGCCATTGGGGTCATAAGAGTAGGGTGGAGGAGGTGCCAGGGCGACTGGCTCTCCCAGCTCATTCACAAACCACGGAACTGCTTGGGTGGTTGACATGAAAAGAATACAGAGGAAGAGTGTATTCCTTTATCATCTTTGCTAACCTTTTCTAACTTTATTCCTCTCTTATAAAATACAGAAAATCAGAACTGTATACCAGGCCTGCCCAGAACATTCTGGGGTGGCGGCTGTCCCGGGGTTAGGATGCTGTTGGGCTGCAGGGGGTTTGGAGGGGTCTGAGAGCTCCCAGTGGATGAAGAGGAAGAGTTTGAAGTGAAGATTGCAGCCGGGGCAGAGTTGATTTGTTGAGAAGAAGAAAGGACAGATGACTTCACTACCACCTGAAAAGATTCAGCACATGTCCCATCCGAAGAGGATGAACACAACTGTGTAACAATTTTATGAAAACCATGAACAATGCATGCCTGTTGTGAGTAACTGTAGGTGGCGACACCCTCTTGTGGTGACCCGGCACGAGAACTTCCTTCTTGAATGGTCTGCAAAACACATTTCAACTCAAAATGAGAGCGTTTTTAAATAGAGATTATGTTAATCAGATTAAGTATTATTATGAAAGACCGCATTTTATTATATTTTTGCACAGGAGCAATGGAATTAATAAGTCCCATTTTCAATGTTCTCAAAGGGGAAAAAAGTTGGATTAGGAGAGATTGTGAAGAGCTGTGAGAGCACATCTACTCCACGTTATCCCACTGGAACTCATGTCAGCAACAGTACTAGCATTTTGGTGGACAGACAAATGAAGAAGTCTAGAAGACAGTACCAGGTTGGTGGTAGCCTCTGCCGCTGCTGCATACACCGATGGATTCTGATATCCTGCCTCTGCAATACAAAAATATGTTATATATATTTGCACACAGTATATACTAACAAGAGCATAACGCTGAAATTTTACTAACATTGGAGCCATTAATGAACTAACCTGCGGCAGAGTAGAGGTACTCCTCAGAGTATTCACCTAGTCAAGAAAAACAGTTAAAATGAACCACCAATTTATCATAACATGTTAAAGCCTAGTGAGCTGCTAATCAAGACCACTTTTCAGGATCATATGAATAATTCCAAAGCAAAGGCGGTTTCTAACTGTAGCTAGTAAAACAACTTTGTCTGTGCGCTTCCACACAGAAGGCGGCTTCAGTAGTAGAGACATTTCTGCTGAATTATCGTTGTTTTAATTGTACAAATCATTACCAACAGTAAATGTACCAAATGTATATGACAAGATCAAATGCAGGCATAAGTTTAGATCACATCAGATACGA
The DNA here is from genome assembly GCA_023029165.1 of Gobiocypris rarus. NCBI lineage: Eukaryota > Metazoa > Chordata > Actinopteri > Cypriniformes > Gobionidae > Gobiocypris > Gobiocypris rarus. The sequence goes on along the minus strand of CM040930.1, from coordinate 13,011,854 downwards.
GTTTAACCCATCTATAAGAGTCACCTGAACAGTGTGCAGGTTTTATTTATGGACTTTAAAAGGTACCCTGTGTACATTTTAGCGGCATCTAGCAGCGTGATTGTGAATTGCAACCACCCACTGCTCTCCCCTCCCTTTCGAAGCACAGAGAGGCTACGGTGGTTGACACAGGACAAAGATGTCGGAGACAGCAGAGATTAGCTAGCGCTCTGTAGAGCAGTTTGTCTGTTTAGGGCTACTTTAGACACATGACCCATGGTGTATGTAAATAGAAATGGCTCATTCTAAGGTAATAAAAACATAACGGTTCATTTTGTAAGGTCTTTATACACCACTGAAAACATAGTTATGTATATTATATTGCATTTCTGTCAATAGATCCTCATAAATACTACACCTTTAACTGAAGTGGCAAATAGAGAACTAATTCTCAGACCATGTTGTACGCTAAAACGGAAGATGACACTCTGGGTAAATTAACTTCTTTCGGTATTCTTGTCAATAGAAACAGATTTGACAACATGGATAAGTGATGAAAGTCTATTATAGTAATAGTTCCATCCAGTAACAAATGTATTAAAGCACAAATATTGATGATTAGAAGTGTCTCTATTTGCCAGAAGCGACAACAGATGATAAATATGTTAATACTATACAGATGATAATATCGTAAATAACAGGGATGTGTCGAGATCTTATGATATTAAAATGTTGAGATGACAAGCTCCCTCGCGATATCAGCATGACCGAATTGAGTTTGTGGCAAATGCCTTTTACATCTTTTGCATCGTTCAGTCTTTTACTGCATATGAAAATTCATACTAAGAAAGTAGAACTGATGTGACATTCATAAGATGATTAGTTTCCAGCTGTCAAGATTCCTTGATTAAATACCGGATTAAATTCAATACTGAAGTGGTGCATTACACGGACGAAAATCCATGAACCACATTATTAGATTGATTTCTAAGGCTGCATGATATACTAAAAATCATAACAGTGCTATTATTTATAAACATACACTAACACAGGAAAACAATTCATGTTTCTAAATATGCAAAATGTTATCGCAATGTCAAAATGAACATTTAAACCCTCCCTCTGAGTTTGCATGTTTTGATGTCTACTTTTGATGATCTTGATCAAAAAATTGCAGTGGCTGTAGCATGTCTGTTGTAAAGAAGTGGCTAAATATTAAAGATCAAGTGGACACTTGAATTAAATGTTGTTTGGCCAATATTATATATGCATTAAGTCATTTTAAAGGTTATTCACTTAAGTCTATTGTTATTACCAAAAAAAAAAAAAAATCCAATTACTCAATTACCAAAATAACCATTAGTGACAGTCCTAGTAAATTAAATGATAGTCACAAAATATGAAACAATGCAGGTATATTTTACTTCAGTGGAATAAAAGACTATTAATCCATATTTTTCTAATCATCTCGTGAGCCGAGTGTATCATACCCCCAGTAAATAATCCAGCGTCTGTACGGATTGACACTCCAATCTAGTAAATGGCGGTATTGCACCTTAACGCCTAATATGCATCAGATGTTGCCACCTAGTCTCAGCCTCAGATGTCACGCCCACGGACCGTTGGCTGAACATCTGATGCATATGGCACACTTATCTGGAAACACCAGGAGATTTGAAGTCGCCGCATTGGTTAAATTCTACAGGGTGTGTTGCATTCGTTAACGGTCCACCTGGAAACAAATGCTGTGACGGCAAACTTCTTTGTCGAAGAAGAACATTGTTGTGTTTACAACCGCGACAGTGAGGGTAAAAATGTTAGCTCACCAGTGTTTTGGACTTAGTTAAAAAAAAAGAAAAAAGGGTATTACAAGCTCTCACTCTGCCTCCTTACACTCTTATTTTGAATGTACCTTAAGCTCCTAAAGGGAAATGGTAATGGTACATGGTAAAAGATGGTAGGAAAAACTGACCATGTGGGTAGTTGTCAGCGAGTCAACTCATTTGGTTTCAACACAGAGCCATGATGAGACATTCAGAAGCAAACCACATGCATATGCAGTGACTCTACACTGGCAAGGTTTTGGCTGTACCTTGGTCCCCAGCAGTACTCCTCTCATCAGGATCCTCCTCTGATGATGTCATGGGCTGTTTGCCTGAGGGAGGGATTGGACTGGGAACTCTTGGCACCCAGTAAGCAGTGGCCCCTGGAACCATGGGGCTGGAGACTGCTTGACCCTTCAGAAAGAGACGGACAGAATAGTGATCTTAGAATAAAGGCCCATCCAAAACAAGGAAATTAACTATAACTAAAGTTTTATTTATCGTTCTAATTCTACAAGTTTTTCCAGCAGATTAATGATAAAAATCACTCGACTTTAAAAAGCTCAAGCATTTAAAGTAGCAGAGTGCACTTATATTAAACAGAATGTTATAGTGCGCTGGTGTGAACACGCATATACATATATCATTACAGGTGTAAATGATCTTAAAACTCCCTACAGTTACTGAAGTAGAACTCGGTATCTCACTGGTATTGGTGCGAAGGCGCTCTCATCAGTCTCCTCAATCTCATAGAAGGTGATACTTCCCTCCATGTCTTGGGTTTCCTCTCCTGGCTCAGGAACACAACTCAGGCACTCTTTATTCAGAGAGTGCATCTGCCGTCGACTCCTTCTATACATACACAATTTTAACTCAATTTTGCTAGCAATTGAATTAAAGGATGTTTTCGGAGGAAAAAAGAAAAGAAAGAAAAAGCATGCAACTGAAATGTATTGCAATATTGAAAATTATTCTATTGAGTAAAGTGTACTGACAAGTAGGGGTGTCGCGATATTGACAATAACCGTGATATTCAAAACATGAAATATCAATATCTTGTTAATTAATAATGTAACAATATACTAGTATTAGCAATAACTATAATATTTAAAATCAATAGTATTCATATTCGATAAAATGACACCTAATCCAGCGCCAGTACCTGGTTGACATCCCAAAGTACAATAGGTGGTGGTATTGCACCTTAACGCCCGCACTACGAAAAAGCTTGCAAGTATAGAATTTTTTGGGATTTAGAGAAAATGACTAGTTAGACAACCCAGTCTGCAGGACCCACCTGCAGATGTCGCCACTTTACAGAAAGTTATTTTGTTAGCCCTGATAGGAAATGTTACATGTACCCGTTAACTGCTAACGCCTTTCTGTTTATACTTTTATTAACATCCTCTGAGGCTTTTAGTCCAAAAGTGCACTTATTTGAAGTAAACTAACAATACATACGTTTTTATCCAAAGATACTCCTTTATAAAGATATTTGCTGTACAAATTAGGGCAATGTGAGCATTATGGAGCACTAAAATCTTGCATGTAATACGTTTCATATTCACAAGTGAAACCCATAGAAGTTGAATCATGAATCGATACACTGATTCATAACGCTTCGAAGCTTCAGGAAGCAGTGTTTTGAAATCGGCCATCTCTATACAAGTTGTTATTTAGTTCTTTTGTGCACAAAAACTATCCTTGTCCCTTCATAAAATGATTGTAGAACCACTGTAGTGAGATGGACTTTGTAACGACGTCTTTAGTACCTTTTATGGGTATTGAGAGAGGAAATGACATTGCTGCCAATATAGGCCTTTCTGAGCCATCAGATTTCAACAAAAATATCTTCATTTGTGTTCCAAAGATGAACGGAGGTCTTACGGGTGTCGAACGACATGAGGGTAAGTAATTAATGACAATTTTCGTTTTTGGGTGAACTAACCCATAATCTTGCACACATGGGAATATACAAATTTGTCAAATAAAACACTCAATTCTTCAACGGTCTCTGAAACCTGAAAAATGCTGCTATCACAGGCAGAATTTGAAGGTAGGATGACTACAATCACATCCTTTCCACTGATATCCCACTATCCTGTGCATGCGGGTCCGTGAAAGTTGAGCTGAAGAAAAAATATGCTGTATGAAAGTTGCATCTGACAGTTAGTGTGTGTATAAATGCATGGTTTGGCCAATTTTTTCAACTTTTGACTTTATTTCTAAATTCTTAAATATTGTATTGTTGTAATTCAATGTTTGCATGGTTATCACTAATGCTCATTCCGTTTTGTTGTAGATCATTAGACCGTTATGCTTTAGCAGTACAAAATCAGTTTGGTGGTACCATTGAGCACAAAATGCTGCCTGAGAAGTCATTGGTTTATTGGGTAGTGAGGCCACATTCTTGTGGAGCTAAACTCTGCTGGATATTGGCCCTCCAGAACATTACACACCTGGATTACGCAAGCACTCATACTTCATTGCTTTTCCCAGAAATCATTTGATTTGAAAAGGATGAAGCTGGATGTAAATTTTGAAAATGACTTCATTGCTGTTTTCTATGCAACAAGCTGTCAAATGGCAGGTTGTGAGGCAAACTAAAAAGGCTAATGGAAATTCCCATTTCAACAGGAAATGCATGCAAATATTATCCTCATTTTCAGAACCAATTTTTGGGGGGAAAACAGGGGGGGAAAAAACATTATTCAAGCAGGTACATAATAGACTGATATATTATATTGAAGAGAAATTGTAGTTTATCTCATTTATAGCATTATCCATTTTTTAATTTACATGTTAAAGTGAATGCTTTCCTACCGTGACCTGAAAGAGTAGTTATCAAAACTCTGGTAGCAGCGTTTGCTAGGGCTGGGATAATAGGCCATGTCTGGTCCAATAAGATGGTGTCTGTTCAGGAATCGGGCCGGACTTCTGACAAAAACAGATGTGTGGCAAAAGAGCCACAAAAAAAAGAAGATTCATGCAACGAGTCAGGACAATTAAGATTTTCAGGAAAGATTTTCAAGGGTAACTCTTTTAACAGTGTAACTCTTTTACATTGTTAAAGAGTTGATTCTCATGCTAAAAAAAAACAAAAAAAAACTAGTTGAACGTTTAAAATATGTTTCGGAAAGTTTTTTTAGAGTATGACCCTGTTTGACGTCATAAAGGGTGGAATTCCTTGTATAGGCAATTCTCCTGGATGAGCGTATGTGCACATCGGCCAGAGCGAGAGCACGCCAATGAGATTTGTTCAGGTTACGGAAGCCGTCGGCAGCGCTGTCATTTTGATTTTAGACCACGGAATCAACAATCTGTCTTTTATAAATATGATAAAACTAAAAACTCTTCGGAGATATGAAGGATGCAATACTACTCTATAGGTACTCAAGAGTAACATGAGATTGGCAGAAACTGTGTGTGTTATATTCCCTTTAATTACAGACAGGTTTGTTTGATCAGGATTGAATCAGAACTCTGCAGGTAGGTAGATCTCCAGGAACAGGACTGGGTTAGAAGATCCAACAACAACAGGGGCGGATCTACAGGTGCCCCCCCCACTCTAGAGCCTTGGCGCCCCAGCTGCCCCCCTAACTTTAATGATCCAAAAACTGTACTTGTAAAAACAACCCGCCAGTATGTCCAATACATTTACCAAAAGTAAACCATTTAATTTTAAATTTTAAATGTATTAAAATTTAAATGCCGCCCCCTCAAATACTTAGCTACGTCCCTGATTCAAACGTGCAGAGCAGCGTTCGCTCAGTCTGGCTCACACACAGCGAGTCTGCTGCGGTGCGGTGGCCCTACAAATCGACTGGAGAGACTGAGCTGCCCCAGAGCCCCTGAAGGCGAAGTGAGTTTCCCCAGGTGTAGTTTAAACACACGTTTAACTTAAAATTACATTTGCAATGAATGTAGCCTATTTTATGCTAAAGAAGATTCAGCATCAGCAAAAACAGCGAGTATTACGTTAGCCAAAATCAGCGGTTGTGATTCGTAAGAGCACTGCCAAATCTCACGCATTCACCATGAGACACACGCAATTGACACTTTTCACGCTCTCACACCACACATGCATCTTCTCTCGCACAGAAAAATCGTGAAGCAAAGAGGACACGGAGACCGACAGACTAGACAGAGCAGGTTACTTAAGAAATAAAACAATATCAGCTGTCACTTTTATTACGAAATTCAAACAATAAATGCCGTTTTGGCACTTGTTACGTGACAGATCCCTAGCTGCACATGGACCGATCATCTCTAGTTAGGCTAAATAAACACAAATGACCAATGTTGAAAGAAACAGTACCTTACAACTTACCTAAATGTATATTCCTCATACATAATATCGACCAATCAATCTAACAAAGGGGTCAATAAAACAACTGGAGAACGATTATGTCACATTACATTTACCTCAGGAAAGCCATTTAATGACCATAATAGACTATAGCACATTAGTTGGCTAGAAAAAAAGAGCTAAAGAGAGTATTTTGTTAAATTTGTGTTATGTACCATATTGCATATTTATTCTATTTTTATTTATATAATTAAATAAAGTTATTATAATAAAAAAACACATTATATGTAATTTGAGTTATTTTTAACCTTAAATAACACTGCCAGCTGATAGGGCTCTCTGTATGTTTACAGCATTAGGTAATGTGTTCCTAATATTTATCTAAAAGAGTCAATATTAAATCAACTCAAAATAATTGAATTGAAATAACAAAAGCGTAGCTTACCAGAAATTGTACCATGTAAACACTAACGTCACTAAACCTAATAAAATTCAGTTGTTACTAAAATGTTAGTGACAATCACAATACACTTATTGTGATGCAATTATTTCATTTGTGCACTGTTATTATAAGTTTTTAATCATAATAAGAACTTGAATATTGTCCACTGTTGTATATTTGTAGTCCACTGCATCTTGGACACAATTATTTTACTGTTTTATATTTTCGTTTTGCTGTTTTGTTTTGTTTGAACACTGGGCTTATTCCTGTTGTGAATTAAAAACCTTTGTAGTGTGTAAGGGCATGATTAAACAATAAGTACTGTAGTGGTTTTGTGTTTGTTTTGTTAAAGCAATTCACATATAGGGATTTCCATGTACCGTCTACCCCTGCCACCCTGCCAAGACCTCTTGTCACCCCTTTGCCCCCTCATGTAAAATTTTCTAGATCCGCCACTGAACAACAAATAAAGGATCAAAAAGAATTGTGTGTCTAACCTGGGTGGACCGTACCCACGGGGTGGTCTAGGCGGAGGGTGGGGTCGGTAGTGTTCATAGGCCAGGCCTGCAGGAGGTGGAGCGGGACCGTGCACCCCTGGAGAACGGACAGGATGAATGTTTCCTGGCCCAGGCTGCAGACGGGGAGGTAAGCCAGGCTGAGGACGACTGAATGACACTGCCATCAACATCTCCTTACCACGTGGCTTCTTGAAGAACCGTCGGCGTCCGCGCATCTCTGGGTCTTTAAAGAGGAAAAATATCATAACTTGATTGTCGTCATTACCCCAAATCATTATAAAATCACCAGATAAATTAATCATTATCAACAAAATATGCAACTAGTATAAGTACATCCAACTTTACCCGGATACATACACACAATATCTACAGCAGAGATACCTAAAACCTGCCATTGTATCACCCGTTTATAAGAATGGTGGTAAAATGGATCCAAATTAGGCCAATTTCAGTTTTGCCATTTGTTGCAAAGGTAATGGAGAAATTAAGCAGTTAATAGAGTTTCTTGATGATTTTAACATTTCTGATGCAAAATCTGGTTTTCGTCCATCATTTAGTTGCATTTCAGCAGTTGTAAAAGTTATTTATAATACCATTATAATATAGTATATTTATAATACCTTAGATGCACAACAATATTATGCAGCTATTTTATTGATCTCGCTAAAGCTTTTGATACAGTTTATCATTCTATACTGCTATCCAGATTACGTAGTATTGGTGCATCCAATTGAACTATATCATGGTTCTCTAATTATCTTTTTAGTAGATCCCAACATCTAGAAATTGAACAAGAACTATCTAAGCCCCTAACTATTAATGAAGATGTTACTCAATGCTCTTCATTAGCTTCTATCCTATTTTCAATTCATATAAATAGTATTTCCCAAGCTAGCTGTAGTGAGAAAACTTTTATTCATTTATACGCTGATGACACCACCTATCCAAAAAACACCCCACCTAATTACTTCCTGTGGCCTGCGTATTCACAACGAGTACAAATAGTGATGCAGATTAAGACTAGGCGATTTCCTAGGCAGATATTAACTTGGGACTATATTATTGGGGAAGCACAGGTGAAGCACTACTACTTGGGCGCAGAGATATAATGCAACACGTGAAATCCCACAACTTCTGTCAACATACATTTCATGTGTTGCGTGATATCGCTGCGCCCAAGTAGCAGTGCTTCGCCTGTGCTTCAACCTAATATAGTAGCAAGTTAATATCTGCCTAGGAAATCGCCTAGTCTTAATCTGCATAAATAACAGGAAAGTTCTGTAAATGGACAATTTTATATACATACACATTTAATAAGATCAAATGCTCAAAATAAGAAATCATCAACTAAAATGACAAAACTCAAGGACTGTATATCCCAACACAAATGAAGCTGGAAAGAGTCAGACCTAGTTCTCCACTGTACTGCTCTGGATGATTGTAGGAGTTTCCCTTTCTGCTCGGTGTGATGTTCCAGGCTGGCACAGGGTTCACTGGCTTCAGATTACTCAAGGAAACCAGGTGCCTAGAGGAGTTAAAGATGATGTTTAGAGATTCCCAGGGACATTTGCCTGTGAGAAAGCACCGATGGACAGTTTACTTTTCCGCAAGCTCCTCAATGAACACGGTCACTGCAGTGGTGTGACTCCCTACTTCTTGAATGAATGCATTGTAGTACTTCCCTTTTGGATCCAAGCGGACCTGGGGGAAGAAAAACATGAGTCTGATGGGGGTGTGGGGAAATAAATTCTTATTGAAAAATACATAACAGGGGTGTGTGTTATCAAATGAAGTGCGACAACACTTAAACCTGATGAAAGGTTTTGTCCCACCTGACACTTATCTCCTAAAAAGTACTGTCTGCCAGCAAACACCATGTAATCAGTCTTCTGTAGCTCTATAACACAGGATTGTCACAAAGCACATCACAATGATAATAAATAATAATAATAATATGCAAATATTAAAAAAGGAAGCTCTCTCTGAACATCGTGCATGTTAGAGATGGCATCAATTGGCTTAGTAAAACCACCTGTTCTGCTCATAAGTTGCATGTGGTCATATTCTCAAGGACATTTGGGGTGAATCAAAACATGGATATCCACATCACTTAATAAATAGTTAATTATATATTTTTATGAAGCATTTTCAGCACAATCCACAACCCAATAGTAGCATGAGTAAACACTCAGTAAACATATTACTGTGATGTTTAAATACTTCACAAGAGTATCAATTCCTTAATTTTTGTATGTATTTATTTATTTTACATCAGCAGCGCTTTCTATTGAATGGGAATCAATATGGGAATCAGTACTAATTTAGTATAATAATAATGTTACATTTATATTACGCTGTTCTGGGTACTCAAAGCGCTTTACATATAGAAGAGGGGAATCTCCTCAACCACCACCAATATGCAGCACCACTGGAATAGTATAAGAGTCATTAATGCTCTTTAAATGTAACTGAAGTAAAGTAAACCGACCTTTGCGGCTGTCTTGCCACACGTCAAACTCTACGTTGCGGTACAGCTCAGGCTCTAAGGCCTTTAGTACCTTGTACGGCAGAACCAGTTTTCCTGACCCTTCTGTGGCCTGGAGCAGAGAGTGTATGTCAAATGCTGATGAATACAAATACATTGTAATATTTTACTTTACGGTCTTAGCCACCTTCTGGTCCTCGGCTCCGGCTCTGGTTTTGTCTTCGGAGCGGCACTGACCACTCGACTCCCATTCTTCTCTGAAACAAGTCAACAGTCATGCAAAGTACCTAAACTGACAGTCTCCCTATAAAAAAAAATCTACCATACTTTTTTTTTCCAATTGCACAAGTAGTTACAAGAAACGACTGAAATCAAATTTTCATGTTTTAAAACTCTCATGGCTTTCTTGTGTGAAAAACTAAAGAATGTTAAATAACGTTTACACTGCTCTTTCCTATAATATGAACGCATATAGTGACCGGCAGTGTTTGAGAAGCTTTGTGAATAAACAAATTACAGCAAAAAAAAATGTATGCACGTGCGACCTGCACGTACAAGTATGCACGATTACAAAAATCCAGCGAGGCTCTTACAGTACATGCATGCTCTTCTGATGAAATTAGCATCATGCACACTGTAAAAAGTTTGCCCTTCCTTAAATCCATTCACATGCCTTAGTCCATACAACACATGCGATTATATTTCTATTTCTGTAGGTTTTTTTGTGGCATTTTTTGAGCTAGTCATCCCCAGTCCCCATTCACTTTCATTGTATAGTAAAGAGCAGCTCGGACATTCTACTAAACATCTCCCTTTTGTGTTTAAAATGGTGCTGAACAGCTTATGGATAAATTACAGAATTTACATTTTCTTTTACATTTTATACTCACAAGGAGTGTGAGCTGTTAACATTTTTCATGATGAAACACTGGGTGCGTCTCAATCAGCTCCATAGTTCAGTAGTCAGGGCACTGGTCAGGGAGTCAGCCCATTTACTTATGTCCTGATCAGTGCCCTGACTACTGAGTTGATTGAGACGCACCCACTGTATTTAAGAGATGATCAGCAAGGAAAATATAAAAAAATCACCCACCCTCATTCACTTTTCCCTATATTAGTCCATTTAAAGAAGTGAATGAAAATGAATTAATTCTGACACTGAGTGCACAAGAAGGGCTGCAGCTTTTGCATAGTTTATGCTTGTGGTTTAATAATCATTTGAAAGTTAGCAAACTGGCAGCTCCAGTAGTAAGGCAAATATTTAGTCATGGAAACTATGCATAAACCTTAATTAAACAATTTAATGATTCAAAAATGAATTTATATCTAAGATACTACGCTGTACCCATATTGGACCAGCGGTTTGTAAAATGGATGGATGATTCAGCTGCAGGACCATCTTCTGGTCAGATGCGTGAATTCATTCGTGCATTATGGGTGTTTTCTATCTGTTGAGTCCACATCGGTTGTACACTTATTGTGGTGCATTATGCAATTGAATGAGTGCACTTGATAATATCCACTATTGTTTTGGACACCACTACAAATGGCTGTTCCTTCAAATAGTGCCCTATTTAAGGGTATAGACAGAGGCGATTTCAAACAAAGACAGAGAGAAAGATGAAAGAAGACAGAGACGGCCTTAAAGTGTGCTACGAAAAAGTCAGGCAACAAGAGAAGACCTCTGAGGGCGGTCTTCTGGGGTATCATAGCCAGCGTCCTCACTGCACATAGAGTGGCTGTTTCTGTATCGTCGTCCCCCTCCTTTGAATCCCTCCAGCGCCACCTGCAGTTCTTCTTCCTCAACTCCCAGAACACGAGAGTATAACAGTTCATACAACAAGGCTGAAAAAATGAAAAAGCAACATACAACATTCCACTACTGTGGTAAAATTACAATCAAATCCAGAACAAAATGTTCACCATTTGCACTTGTTCATGATGTATTATACAAGGGATCTCGTCTTGATGAACTCCTAACTCACCCTGACATACTGCAGCATCCATTGGATAGTTCTTGGGGTAAACAACGTCATAGTGGCCATTGTTTGAGCAACACAGCAAAATCTGTGGGGTGGAATTCAAGATGATAAATGTGCTGGGAACCATAATGAATGCTGCGGAAATTACGCAGTAGGCTACTTTATCAAAAAAAAGAAAAAATAAATAAAAACTGTCATCTTATTTTTTTCACATTTCAAAAGGAAGACCATCTGGTGGATGGAAGCAGAACTCAAACATTCCACCCTTTGATTCATATTCCCCAGGTTTCACAGACAAGGCTTAAGATAGTCCCAGACTAAAATGAGCCATTTTAACTGAAAGCAACTTGCACTAGCATCTCTTAAAATACAACAATGCCATTATTTTGTCTCATGATGTACACCAGTAATGTTTTTCATGTTTATAAAAGCTACTGAAATGCCCTAATTGAACTAAGGCCTAATCCTGGCTTAATCTAAGCCTTGTCTGTTAAACCAGGCTGTTATGTACTAAAATAACTAGTACTGATGAATTCCACCAGATCCTCTGTCATTGGGAGGTTACTATGTAACTTCTAGAGTCAGGGGCCCAGCTTCCCAGGTGGCTACAATGTCGCTTAAGTTCATTACATCAAGGCCCTGTTTCACAGACAGGGTTTAGATTAAGCCAAGAAATGTAAGTAGCTTTTACAAACGTGCCTTAGAGAAAAAAATTAAATAAATAATAATAATAACAAAAACAACATTACTGGTGTGCATCATGAGACAAAACAAACAATGGCCCAGAACCTTAATTTTCTGAAGCGGCAGAACGGAACCTCACCATTGGCTAGCTCCTGTGTCTGCATCACATGCATGCAAAAGTATTCTCGCCGCTTCAAAAGATTAAGGTTGAAACACTGAAGTCACATGGACTATTTTAACAGTGTCTTTACTACCTTTCTGGGCCTTGAAAGTGTTGATTAAATTGCTGTCTTTGGAGGTCAGAGAGCTCTCGGATTTCATCAAAAATATGTTCTGAAGATGAACAAAGGTCTTACGGGTTTGGAACGACATAAGGACTGAACTTGAATTAGAACTCTGAGTGTGAACAGACAGTTTACACATTCCTCACCTTAGGCAAATTGTCTTCCTCTGCAATCTCAGTTGGCGGCTTACCTGGATACCTGTAAATGACAAAGCACCGCCTGTGCCAAAGACCACTCACGTGAGAATTTGGTCCCAAAAATCACACATTTTAAATTAAATTACATTTTAACTGATTCAAACAGGTATAGTTCAGACGTAATCACAAAATATAAAAGGAATATTTTACCTCATTTTATTCTAGGGCCATTTTGTGTTTTTTTTCCCATTAAACACAAAAAGTGAATTTAAGAACACCCTCTTTTCAATAAAAAGGAGTGGCTAAATTCAAAATCCCCCCTAAGCTCTCAGTCACTATTTCCTGCGTTAGTCCACTAATACAGTTCACTTGAAGGAATGAATGGAAATGAGTGAGCGAATACAGACAACCGTTGAGCGTACAGCGGCTGTACAATGTGTGATAGAATAAGTGCACTCGATTTCCACTATGGTTTCGCACTCCACTACAAATGGCGGTCCCCTCAAACAATGCCCTATTTGAGGTTATAGGGGGGCGATTTCCGATTCAGCCAGTGGATGAGGACTAGGACTGTAAGGCTCCCAATACAGATCTCTTAAAAGCAGTCCACACAACTTGAGCACTTTATTCCACATCTTCTGAGGTCATATGATAACTTTATGTGAGGAACAAACCAAAAACATAAAAAATAAAAAAAATATTCATTATAGTGCCACTAATTCGGGTAATAATGCAACTTTAGTCCATTTTAGATCTTTGGTGGATAGGAAGATTTACAGTTTAAACAATTGTGGTCTGTTCATCACACAAAACTATCACATGAACTATGGACTACTTTTGTGTGTCATTTTGGGGCCTCTTAACATATCAAAGAGAGCCGCTAGAATATCATTTTTATCGTTATGTTCCACAGAAGAAAAAGACTGGGTTTGAAATTACATGAAAAGAAGTAGATGAAGCTTTTCCTTTTTGGGTGAACTATTCTCTAAAAAAAATGTTTTAATCGAAGACAATATAAAGTAGTGTAGTAAAAAGGCTCTGGATTAAGAAAAGATAGATGCAAAGCATACCTGTACACTAAAGATAGTGCTTTTATTTCCACTTGTCCTGTGGTTTCCTATGAATTTTGGGATATTACAAGACAGTAAATTACATTTATATGTCAGTTATTTCTGTTTTTGACAGTAAACAACTGCCCAATCATTTAACTACAACAAATAAAAACACAATATGCTAATGTTAATATTTTGTGAAGATGAAAGACCCTAAAAGCAAACCGTGGGATCTTCCAAGCGTTCCAAATACTTCTCAAAAGATCCTTGAACGAACTGAAACACATGGTAACACGATAAGACAACACGTTATAAATGTTTAAAATGTAATGACAGGGTTTGTACAAATGTTTTGTTGATGTGGTTTGAATTTACTCACAGGTTCAAAGTTACACCTGTTTGCCCTCATGAAGTTGACACACTGTTTTCTTATTCTTTGATGGTAATTCTGGGAGTAGTAAAGCTTATAACAAAATAAAAACATCAGTTCAGCAGCATATTGTCAAAACACCTGGACAGGTGAGAGGTAAAAATCATAAAAATGTCATTCAGCTACTTGTTTAAGAAAATACACGGTTTTCAAGAATTTATACTTTCACAGCTTTTGAATGTGACACAAAAATGTACAGTTTGAGCTAATTTTAAGGTACATTTATTAAAATTACCTGCTCAGAAACAGCTCGAAACAGACAGGACGCGTCTCTCGCCATCATTTTTCGGTAGAGCCCGATGCTGGCCAGATACTCGTCCATGTTTACAAAATATTTCTTCAAGGGTTTCTGCATCTTCAAGAAATCATAAATAAAAAACAATACATATACAGAGCTTCACGGCTTTCCGACTAAAAACGAAAAAACAGCGAATGTCGAAAGTTTCCTTTCGGCTTGAGAATGAAACAGGTGCTGCAAATGAAGCCTGATTGCAGCGCATCACTGTTGTTTGGCGCGAGATTTTAAAAACTTTGATGGTACATTCAGAAGTAATGGTTTCTATGACAACAGTAGGCTACCGCGGAGGTTTTAGCTAAAGGTTAAAATAGCATTGTTACACATGGGATGTCGGTTAACTCTCGCTAGGCCCCAAAATAATGATTCATGCAGTATTTCATTTCAGTGGAGTTTGGTGTCACTCCCTCAGCATTCAACAGGTGGGTGCTCGACTGCTCACCAGTTTCAATTCAAACGGGCTTTAGGCTTTACAACACGAAATATAATTCAAAAGAATGAAAATGATTTTATAAACGTAAGCTATTTTTACAATGTCTTAACAGACAATGGTGGTCTTGTTGTGTTCAAAGGTAATCTTACAAGGTTACAGTGTAGTTATGGCAATTGCAAATTATCTTCAGTTTGCAAATATCTTGCCCCTAAAAATGACCTAAACCGACCAAGGTTTTTACTAAACAAGACTTTTCTGCTAGTATGGAAGCTTGTTTCCGCCACCGAATAAAAAAGTGAAATAATTGCGACTTTCCCCTCACAATTCTGAGGGGAGAATCAGAAAATGCGAGTTATATCTCTTAAGTATGACCTTTTCCCTCAGAATTGTGAGATAAACTCGCACTTGCGAGTTATAAAGTTGCAAGATAAAAAGTTTGAATTACGTTTAAGTTATCTATGGCGGAAACAAACATTTACATGGACTAGAGGTGAAACGGTTAACGTTACCGGTTTGACGATAAACCATGATAAAAACGTTTCATTTTAATCATTATTAAGACCATATTTGTTTACCGCATAAAAAAAGGGAAAAAAAGTAACTCACTGTCGCAAATTTAGCAACAGTCTCACTCAGGCGTTTTGTTGTGTGTGTGAAAACAAGGAAGATAGGTTTTACAACGGAGTACTGAGGAAATTATATTAGTAAATGTGTGGACTAATTAATTATATGAATGTAAGGGAACGACTGTCTTTAGAAAAGTTTTGATGCCTACCTCAGTTTTGCCTAATAAACTAGTGTACAGCCGTTGCCAGGGAAACCGCTTTATTTCTGCTTTTCTTCTTGTTTGTTTGTTTTGTTTTTTACATTTTTTTAAATTCAGCCTGTCTACCGCTTTTGTTCCGAGCATTGAGCATTAAAAGTTCTATTTTA
Organism: Gobiocypris rarus; assembly: GCA_023029165.1. Taxonomy (NCBI): domain Eukaryota; kingdom Metazoa; phylum Chordata; class Actinopteri; order Cypriniformes; family Gobionidae; genus Gobiocypris; species Gobiocypris rarus. Next base: position 12,996,068 of record CM040930.1, on the reverse strand, counting down.
TAAAGTTCTAAGGTTCTATTTAGCACCTAAGCTTTAGAACCATTTTTCTTTAGCAGAGTACTTTTCCTGAACTTCTGATCACATGTGAATGTGATATCTTAGTTTCTCTTATTGGTAAGTCTAGCAATGTTATTATAGTGTATTTTGTCAAATCAATAGTTGTTTTAAACTATTTTACCTACCGTGTTTAGGCTTTGGTTTAGGATGAAAGGTGAGTTTAATAGTCTTTTAAAAGGTGTGTGAATGAGCATGAAAAGTTCTCCCACTCCTTTGAGGTAAAAGTCTTTTAAAGATTACATTTAGATATAGGCGTGTAGCCTACTACTTTTTTTCTTGTTTGAACTGAAATATGAAGTGTACAATAATTAGTCTTCATAACGGTCCCAATAATGTATTGAATTTCACACTAAATGAACGTTTAAATTGCACGTCGACCTCATTTTAAAGTGCTGGTCTTCAGAGTATCCACACGGTGGCGCCAAAGCTCGCGATGAGAGACGAGGTCTCAGTCACGTTAAAAAAATGTGTCAGTATAGTAATGCATACAGGTTTTGTTAATATTACGTCTTTAAGCGTCTCATCTGTTATATAATGCCTTTATACCCGAAAAAAAGTAATAAAAGGCTTGACAGAATTATTTGTTTAAGCATTTGTCTGAATCACTTAATAATTTGCGGTTACTGTACTGCACCGTCCTGTGTCAGTAGCTTGCAACGCAGAGGTATACAAATTTATAATTTTGTAAAATGTTTCATATGAACTATTTTAACTCATAATAACTCATTAATTTAACTATTTAAAAACACCATATAGCCTAGCTCATTTTTAAAATGTCTGAAATGGACATGTACACTAAATATATTTGGCCTATAGTTTAAATTGATTTGTCTGTAAATGGTTCATTAGATAAACCAAAAATTATGTAAATCAAGTAGTATACAAAACAGCTCATAGACAAAGTAAAACATTTTGACAGACGTTTGATGAAATGTATTTTCTCAATTCTGAAGAAACCACATAGCCTATGGGATAAAAAAGATTAAAAGACTTTCATACAATTTATTAATTAATTTCTCACTAATACATTTATGGTGTAAATTTTCAATAGTGTGAAAAGTGTATACAACTAGACCTGAACTCCCCAGTCTGGTGACATAGTCTGCTTCAGTTACGAAAATGTAAAATATATTTCATTCTATTCTTTAGCAGTACAATTGATTTTGATTCTCTTTGCATCTGTAGTCTCCTGTACTCTCTCTGTTCACTGAGGACATGAGTGAGATGCTGCATATTTGCCTAAAAGGCCTTTGACACCAGAATCATTGTAGTATCTGGTGTCGTCCCTTCCCCCTTCAACTAATGGATGGTCAAACACTCTGGGACTCAATCCTTATAATGAAAATACTGCATTAATTTTATTTTGTGATGTGTCATTGTAATTCAAGAGATGTTTTTAATCTTCAGATTGCTCCGGCACAAGCCATTTCAAAAATATTTGGCAGTGGCCCATCTCGCCCCACACGAGCGTATGCTCCTTTTATTGAATGCCGTTTGTCAGAGGTGGACATTAAAAGCTCCCCTTTATTTGAATAAACTATTCAAGTTTTTTTTTTAAAAAAGCCACTGTAAAAATATGTAAATTGATCCAGGGAAGAACGCTTGGCTAGTCTTTCATATCTCAATGTTGTCCATTACAGAGTGCATCTCCTTTCCACTTTTTCATGTCATTTTGTCTTTATTGGCAGGTTGTGTACTGCTCTCTGATGATGAGATCGTGCCGCCCATCCTGTGCTTACCAGCTGAGATCCAGAGGATGTGATGGAGCACAAAAGGTAAGGTGATTCTTCAAGTGATCAGCATACAACAATGCCATTTTCAGTATTACTGCAATTCTTTAAGCTTTGACGTCAAATACTGTAAATGCATCTGAGCTGAAACCACCATAGACGTTGAGGACGACATGTGCCACAATATTCAGATCAGAATGGGTTCTTCAATAACAAAAAATAAACTTGACCATTTGATTGCGGTCAAAAATACAGTTCAAGGTCTTTTTTTTTTTACAAAACAGTTAATATTTGAAAACAGGAAATTATATTGCTGAATCGGAAGACCTGTTATGGTTTTATTTCACATTTTTTGAAAAGGCAAGGTTAGTCAAGGTTGTAAAATGTCGTGATGTTGCTCTAAAACCTTTGCTATTAATTAATTAATAATTATCATATTTATAATTTTTTTGGTAACACTTTATTTTAGGGTTCAGTTATTAACTATTAACTAGTTTCTTATTAGCACTTATAAAGCACATATTAATGCCTTATTCTTCATGACCATATTCTACATCCCTTAATCCTACCCAATACCTAAACTTAAATGCTACAAAAACTACCTTATTAATAAGCAGTAAATTAGGAGTTTATTGAGGCAAAAGTCGTAGTTAATAATGAATGTGTTCCTCATACTAAAGTGTTACCAATATTTTTTTATTTAACTTGAAAAATACAATTAAATATAATACAATTATAATAAATAAGTAAATTTTGGTATAAGGTATAAGGAACACAAAATGGAGTCAGAAATTGAACATTTTCTTAATGTTTTTTAAGTCATGTTTTTAGCAGGTTAGAGCTGGGCAATAATATAGTTACATTTTGCAACAATACAAGCAATCAAGCTGTTGAGATTTGCATAGATATCACTTTACGTGAGTGTATTGTATGCACAGTCAACCATACATTTATATAGACACCTTCAACATTGTCTCACATTATCACAGCTTATTTGCTATAGTTTAGAATATTTTAAACTGTGTTTAAACTGAGCTAAACTGTGTCTGAACAAATTTATCTTGATAATGTCAGATAACTTTGATAGAAAGGTAATGGATTACAATCAACCAATCAACTGTCAGCTGTTAAATTAAAGTACACTTAGATAATATCAATTTAGGTCAACCAAAGACCAAGCAATGCTTCATAACAACTATAGTGTCCTGCACCCACTAGTAAAAAAAATATATCTGGGGTCTGAATCATTTGTGGTTTGACTGTATGAGAATAAAGTTGAATAATGTGTATCCAACTTTATATATAGAGCTGTGTGAATTAAGTTTTTCCAAACCATATGAATTCAACATAGATATGCTTACACATCATTGACACTTCTCTAATCTTGTTTGCTTTCTTGCTCTGAAAAAGTGTCATATACACACAGTAAGTGCAGATATCCTTAACCAAGTTAGTTTTAACTCAGTCTTATGTGCTCCATCACAAACTTGTATTGCTTTCAGAAGCAGTGGATTGGACATTGATTGTTTTATTGAGATCAAAATTAGTCCACAGACATTACAGCTTTCCTCTATTTTAACCATGCTTGCTTATAGTTTTATGATTTTAAACCTCTGGTGGTGAGCTATTCTTGTTATTTATTCTGTAAAACATTGCAAATTTTCTCTGAGGGAGTTTTAAACGTATTTATCAATGGGTATTTAGTAAAACATGCAGATTTTCTAAAAAACAGTTAAGCTAGTTTCCCTACGGTACCATTGAGCGCTTGACATTGCTGCACATCTTTGTTTAGTGTTCCTCTTTTATCTAAGTTGCCTCACTTATAACACTCTAATACTGCAATAAAATCCCTACCGAGTGCGCGCTTGGTCACCTTGACATGCTGTTAAATTGCGTTCGTGCTCCAGAAACTACGGATGTATCTTTTCCCCCCATTAGGTACTCATGGGATTGCTTTTAATGACACTTTGCTGATTTGCTTTCACTGTAATAACAGACAGTCTTTGTGACATCCACTGGCTTCTGCAAACACCATGCTAATCTGACCACAGAACGTGTAGCACAGCACCAGCGTAATTCGATTCGCAGCACATTGTGCTTACACGCTCCAAATCTGCCTTATGCCTGTGATATTGAAACACCTCTGCGTTTGCTGGAGCCTCACCAAATGAGCGCGGGAAAGAGGGAAAAAAAGGCAAGAGATGCACTCCTGAACCAGACGATAGCCAGTGGGGGCCAAATGAAAGCTCTCAGAATCACTGTACATACCCATCGGTCAAACAATCCATTTCTGCCCTGACATCGCTGCAGTCTGTCCGTCTCTGCATGGCACAGGAGGAAGGTGGAATAAGCTGCATAAACAAATATATTTCATATCCTGTGCAAATGTCAACTGCCCCAGAAAGTCTCCAGGTGTCCTACATACATAAACTAAACTGCTTTATTTATATTTGCACTGTTATAATTATGGGACACATGTCAGAACTTTTTAAAGGGGCGATAATTGTCCCCAAAACAGGTTTCGACCTTTACGAGGACGTATTTTCTTTCAATCCATATATAAAAACAAATCAACAACTGAATCAGAAAATTGGCTCACATTTTATATACTATGTACCATTTGATACAATATGCTTATGCATTTATGGTATGTTTCACAACAACAATGTACTAAAAATGGAAAAGTTTTTACTTAGCATTTTTTACGTACAGATGCCAAAAGTTTCCAAAACGATCACGTTCACATGGATCCACGAAAATGACTAAAAACGCTGTATTCTGCTGCCAGGCCAGTAGATGGCAATGTTAGTTTGTGAAGAAACGCTATGCTCCTGTAGACTGAACACATAACATGCATGCGCATAACGTTACCGCTTTCACAAATTCATGCGAACTAATTTACACGGAGACGATGATTGTATTGTTTTTGGTAGTGCATTTTGAAACCCGTATTGCTTTTAGTTGAAAACGGTGTTGCGTAAATGGCCCATTAAAATATTTGCATTTAACTAACATTTGTTGTTACACTGTAAACTTTGCCCCTTACTGTAACCCAAATAATTAGTCTTAACCCTATGATTAGTGAATTAGTCTTAACCCTACCCTAAACCCATACCTCAAATTCATTAGCAATAAATGCAGGATTTTTCCAGAATAACATGTATACAGTTACACAGTATACACAATGGTAATGTTAGTTTATAGTAGTAAAGGCCACCTATAAAGTGTGCCTGAAAATTACAAACAAAATATTGTCTTATCTTATCTTAAGATAATCTTATCATGACTACTGCATTAGATTAATGGCTTCTATGTATTGTTGTCTTATTTGAATTCTCTTTGGATAAAAGCATTAAATAAATAAATAAATAAAAGTTGTTTTGCCCCATATTGTTGGCTATTATCTATTTTGCCATTTTATAATTTTCCTGATTCCTGGTTGAAGTTTGGGATAAATTATATGTTATATTTTCAAATATATATAATCTGCATATGATTTGATATGTTAAAAGTTGTTAATTATTCACCGCACACACACTACAGATAGAGTGGTATGTTCTTACTTGGCCTACTTTTGCCCATTTTGCAAAAATGTTTTCTCATACTCCATTTCTCTCACTCGCACATATATTCACTTCATCCATTACTGTTTTTTCCCCCCTTGCAATATCCCTATGATGTTTGTCCATTTATGGATGCAGGTCACTTTGCCATTTCTTTTCTGTCACTGTGTAAATAAGTTATTTAAAGCAAATTCATGATTGGCGTTTGGATTCGGTCGGCCCCTCCTCTGAGTGCTGCTCTGACACGTGTTTATACTGCTTTTATCCTGTCCCCAACTCTTTGCTGAACAGACACTTTTGTCGTGCTGGCTGGTGAATTTTTTAACAGATCTCATGGCCACTTTCGCCTTTACGATTGCCAGGTTCCCCAATTTACTGTAATGGACTGAAGTAGAGAGACTGTGGGTATTACAAATGATTTTGAGAGTGAAAGGAGAAAGTGAATGGAAAAATAAACAAGCAGATATAAAACTCTTTATTTGGAAGAGCCAGAGATTAATATTTCATAAGGGCAGAGTATGTATAAAGTCCCTTTTTCATAGGCTGTAAAATAAGGGTTGTGCTGTAGTTTGTGTCATCATAGGCTATTACTGCATGCAACACATTCAGATCATATTGACTCAATTTTAGGAATGGGAATCCTAAAGAAGTTAATGATTCTGGTTCCATTTCAAAGAACTGGTACTTTATATTAAATGGCAATACTAAACAAACAGAATTTAGTAACATTCACTTATAAAATATAAATGTGTGTCTTTAGCTACACATTATATGAATAATAGCTGCATGTCATATTAACAACCAAGGCAAGTAATGCCAACATAGCTGATGCAAGTAATAGCTGACTGGTCTCATTGTTACAATGACAGCCAAGTCATTTATATTTGAGGATCTCAAAGTCACACAGTAGGATCATAACAAACTTTTATTTGAGAGTTGGCTCTACGGGTTAACTTAGTTGACATGTAACATAGTTGACAATTTCTTGCCTCATCATTTTAATGGCAGGTCTTGTCTGACCAAACAAAAGTTATTGTCTTGATCAGGTTAACCTTCACATTAACATAGTTGATGCACAATTAATATACTCCTTGACAATAGGTCATTGCTGATCAAATAACTCACCGTCCAGCTGGCGGGACGCCTGGCGCTCTTTTTTTTTTTTGATCGCCTTTTTTGTATCATATCTTTGAATAATTGTCATAAATTAGATATCATTTGAAAGCTTACGAACTCAAAATTCATCCTGTGAAAACCATTTTGAAATCGGAAGTTGTGTTACCAAGGAAACAATACTCCAAATTCTTCTAGTGGGCTCCTCCCCTGGTGGGAGTGTCATGTTTCATATTACAAAATTGATTTTAACTACTTTATAATAAAATAAAATGTTTTAATCTTGACAAAACACATCATCGGAAAGGTCTGAGTCTCAAGATTGTTGTGATGAAAGTGTTTTGGACAGAAATTTACAGGAAAATGCATTAAAAAAACTATACAGCGCCTAAACAAAATCTCATGGGAACTTTATTTTTTGTGATATCAACTTCAAATTTGGAACACAACCTGATTAGACATATGGCTTTGATTTTATAGTAATTTTAAAGATAAACATATTTTGTAAAATACATATTTTTATATAAAATAAAAAAATATTTAGTACAGTATTTTTCATTTACAGTAAATGTAAACTTCCACAACTTTTTCAAACTTAAATATTTTTTTGTATGGCAGGTTGCTGACGTTTAATGATTTTTAAGACAAGTAAGAGCTCTAAACAAATCGATATAGGCTATATATTTTATGTTTTAGAATAAAATATCTTGAGCTTATGTTATCCACAAATCTTATTTAGGCTTATTATCAGGCATTTAACCAAAAACCCATAAAAAAAAACCCAATGACTTTTGAACGATAGAACTGGAAGTAATATAATGCTACAAAATATGTAATATCTTACTGCCCAGAGTTGACATCACAATCCAACTGTTTTGAAAAATAGACTAGAAATTGAAAGCAAATGACTATTCCAATTGTTTATTTCTTTTAGAATTTTAATTCCATTTCTGTGAACCTCCTATAAAGACGTGACCCCAAATGCAAAGTCAGTTTGCATACATAACCTGTTTTTATGCAGTTTATCATGAGAATTGATTGTGGGACTGTTAGTATCTGTGACATCACAGTGGCTGTGTATCACTATAAATGAGTGCTTCTGAACGCAAAGGTTGCGCAGACGGCACACAGGCACGTTGGATAATTAGCGGCAATGACAAAGGAGCAGGGCGCTGAGCCGTGGTCTAATGCGTCGCTGGTGCCGGGACAGGCATGTGCCCCAAAGCTCCAGTGCTGCCCCATTATTAATGAATGACCTTTGCTGATGTTAAAGGGTTTGGGAGCAAAATTAACGTCTGCGCTCATTTGTTGCTGTCACATTCCTTCCTTAACTTTCTTCATGGTGTGCGAGAGATTGCTTTTTTTGTGGGGGTGGGGGATTGCTATTAACTTATTCACTTAAAAGCATGATGAGTCGAGTTAGATTGATGTAAGGATCTGTGGTGTTTACGTGCCGGTACTTTCCACATGCTGCGATGTGCACTGTTGTATCGGGCCATTAAATCTTCAGTTCTGCTTTCCATGGTGACGGTTTGTGATTGTTTTGGTCATTATTGTTACTTTTGTTTACAGCGAGTGAGTATTCAGGAAGTGTAAACATAGGCACACATCCTCTTCTACCCAGAAGCCCCTCTACGGCCAGCCAGACAGTGCTCACTTCTACCTTACTTCAAAGAAAAAGGAAAAAAGTTAAACTCTGCACAGTTTCCTACCGAGTCTTGTTAAAACTGTGTGTAAAAAAAAAAAGAGGCACTTCAAAGGGCCGGTGCTGCTGACTGTCTCGAAAGCAAAGAAAGGGTTTTTACTGGCCTGTTCTAGGTTATTAATCTCCACTGCACCTCACTAAATCTTAATTAGTCTGATGATAAAGAAAGTCAACTAACAAAAACAACAAGATCTTACGGCTAATCTTAATCTAAACTTCATCAAAATGTCCCTCTGTAAATCATCTAGTTGTGATGTTGCCGTTTGTTCGGTCACTAGTTGCTCTGAGAGAATGAGAGATAAGAAATAAGTCATAAACATGCATATGTTCACCAGCAACCCTTGATGAACGTATGAACTGTGAACGTAATGTCCTGTCTTTCTTTGTAGTCAGAAAGGATTCAAGCTCTGACTTTGTGATGAAGTCATGATTTATTCTGTGTTAACGTTGTCTGGCACAGTATATTGGAAAACGCGGTGTGTATGTGTGTTTACACTGAAAAGTAAAATACGAAATAAAAGGATATATAAAGTAAGGTTTATTGTTAAAGCCAAGCATTACATTTAGTTGAAATGTAGCTATAGAAATTTGAAATTGTTGTGCAGGAAAACAGCCCAAAAATGTTGATGACTCATCCTGCTCTGCACAGATTATTGTCCAATCGGACGCTCTTTAGAATAAGAATGTCCCGCCCCCTAATTTCACCTGCCAGTAACTACCAATAGCAAGCAGCCCTTTGCTATGTCTTGCCCCAGCTTTCTGTTCCAATAGGAAAAACAGCACTTCTTTTTGAAGTCTAAAAATCTAAAAATAACAAATTTGTCAATGTAACAAAGCAAAATTTCATTGTTATTGTCAACTGATCTGGCACCATATACTGTAACTTGTGGTTTGAGTTGACTCAAAAAATAAAGTTTAAATGAAAACAAAAAAGCGAATTTTCCCTCCAGTGTGAACGTAGCTATAGCAGGTAAATATATCTTGTTTAAATGTGTTCTATTGAAAGCAAGGCACTGATCTATGTAGGCCCCCTCTTTCACCTCAGCAGGGTCATTGTGACATATGAACTGAACTAGGGTTGGCCTGTACTTTTTTTTTTCTCTTGCTGTTCTTGGTGCGTTCAGTCACTAAATGTTTATATTTATATGTATTATATTTATATATCTTTGCCTGGAATGGCTGCTTATGAGATCATTTCTTTTGCCTTGGGGGAGGAAGTGTTTTTTGTAGTGAATAAAAAGCACTTCCTTCTCCCTCACAGGCCCGGATTTTATGTTTATCCATGTCGTGAGAAAGCTACCACGTTGTAATGCCTTTTCCATAATTAGGCTGATGGCAGGAAACTCAAACTAAATAAATTGGTGTATAAATGGTGGAATGTGGTAAGAAAAAACCCAAGACATACTGCAAAAAAGGAGGTAATTTGCAACGGAAAGCTGTCGTACATTTCCGAAGACCGACTTTTGGCTTAAAAGGACAACGTAGCGTTGTTTGTTTGTTATCTTCATCTATGTTGCTCTGTTACAGTCCTTCAGTTTTCTGAGGTCAGTTGAAGTTGTAATTGTTTCCGTACCGCAACACTGTTCTCTTTCACTGGCTCGTTTCCCCTGTGTAATCAGGCAGATCTATTGAACACTGATCACTAAGGTTTTGTCAGGATTTAAAGTGCACTTGAGTGCTTCTTCCTTGTCTGATTTGTGTTAACTGGGGTCTCTAATAATCACAAGTGTTGCACGTTTATTTCTTATCTTGTCATCTCAATGATTGATTGACACATTCTGTCTCTCATTCATATATTCCTAAAAAGAACAATCCTCTCTCATTTGGCCTCATGAATCCACCCAATCCAGAAATTTGTCTGTGGCAACATTTCTGCAAAATATTAAGTTGCTTCTTGTGACACTTTCAAAGTGAAATGTTTAGTGAGTGGTGCAAAAAGGGTGTTTTTGTTTTATCTGAAACAGATGAATGTGAATCTGTCAAAGATTTATCTTGTACATTGTTAGGAAATGAAACGTCTGGTGAGGGTCACTCAAAGCTTAATGTTATTGCGTCTGAAAATAATGTCCCACCTACACTAAACTCTACTCTAAACCTAGCCTACAGTGATAACAAAAACAACTGTGAGATAAAAATATGTGCATGGAAAAATCATTTATAATAAACATTACATAAAGAAATAAGAACTGTCCATTTTGATTTCATGGTGACTTTAAATAGGACTTGGCTTACCAAGTGCTAAGAGATTCTTTCAGTCCAGGACAAACTTAACCTCTGCTAAAACCAATATTGCATATCAATATTGATAAATACTAATTTAAGAGGAGAATCGGAAATTAATTATTCTCATAGTTGTAATCTGGACGACCAGATATAAGCTACCTATCTGTATTAGAACCACATTTTTAAGTATCTCAAATTGAATGCTAAAAATCCAATATCAAATGCATTTCTGCTATTTGCATGCAAGCAATAAGATCTGTGTGATTATCTGTGCCAGGTATCAGTGATTAACCCTGAACCCTAAAATGGGTCAAATGTTGCCTCAAATGTTTGTGCCAAGTTTCATGCTAAATGAAAACTCTACCACTATAGGCTTTTAAGGCATTTAATTGTGTTTAATAATTCGGACCCACTTTATATTAGGTGGCCTTAATTACTGTGGACTAACATTTAAATTAATAATTTGATACAATGCAACATGTAAAACAACACAGTGTGGTACCTTGGTTGGTACATGAATATCATGGAGTGTAGTCCTCTGTTCTAGTACCCTAATATCCCATGTATCTGTGGTCTGTGGCCATCAGTAGGTGTGTTGTTTGGGTGTGGCCGTGTCTCTGTGTCCTCTTCCTCTGCATGGACAGACGGAAGCGACGCACACGTTAACACTGCTCTCAAACGCTTTCTGACAGCTTTGGCATATGCCACCCGCTAATTACAGTGCCAGTCCTCCCCCGCTGCTGTTTACTCACCCTTCACTGCTTTATCTGGATTAGCCTGACGAGCCACTGCACACTTATACACACACACACACACACACACACACACACACACACACACACACACATACACATTCAGCTGATGGTGCAGGGATCGATTCCTCTCATCTTTGGCTCTGAAATCTCTCATTCTTACACATTAAGCAGTCTGTCTCCCACAAACAACCACACATACACATTTCATATGTATGGGACCAACAACCTTTCATATTTGTGTACTACTGTTCAGATGATGCATGTGTCCATAATAGTTCTCTTCAAGGAGGACAAACCGACAAGCGTTTATGTCGAGCACTGATTAGTTGTTTAACTTTATTTTTTCTTTTTGGTATACTTGGATATATCACAATGAATACTTTCTGGGGTTTTCAGCTTTAAATGACAGACTTTTTATTGGCATCACACAAACAATCAATAGGTTATAACTAGGGCTGCATGATATATATATATATATATATACTATGATGTGATAACTCGTTAAATAATGCAATATTCAATGTGATAATGCTTTATAATGCTATATTTAAAAACTGAAAATTATATAACAAACATTACACATTCTATTTTTTAGAAGAAAGAAGAAAGCATCCCTACAACTTCTGAAAGTGAAAAGCAGTGTTTTACTGTAGCATTACATATAAAGTGGCATTTTAACATCAGGGTTTCAGGTAGGCCTACATTAGGGTTTTTTTTTAACAACAAAAATTTTTAAAATCTAAAGCAAAAATAAAACACTGCTTAGTCTTCACTGTATGAATATATCATGATATAACTAACTGTGTTTACATACTCACCAATGGGCATTTTGCAATAATTGTGTGTGTATTTGGCCATAAGAGAAGAGAACTGAATTTGGGATTACATGCTGTCCGAGATGCATCTTTCTGTGCGCGTGAGTACGTTGCTTATTGCACTTAATAACATTAAGCTTGTCACATGTATGTAACAGTCATGTGTCCAGTCTACTCTCTGCTGTCTGTCAACCTAAAACGTTTTGTAGTCTTTGGAGTATTTAAATTCATGCAGTTATCTCAAGCCGTTGCGATTATGCATGTAAATTTGCAGCATACATACCGCAGTATGTAGGCTATTTGCGATAAATCATACAGCCCTAGTTATAACTTTAGTTCCCTTTCGAAGTGGAACTTAACATTGCATCTTGAATTTACACTATGGGAAATGTAATTGACCGGTGTCTGAAGCATGAATGTAAACACAACAATGTTATTAAATGATGGGTGCCTGCATTGTACATCATCAGCTTTTTTGTCTTTAGGAGTAATTTGCGATGAGTAAAGGAAACGCTGTTCACGATTGACTTAATTCTCGAGAAGAGAGGGATAAGTGTCTGCACATCGCGGCTCTGGCTCTGCTGTAGCCGAGGCACACGTGTTAGAGTTGGAGTCACAAGCATCGCAGGTCGAGCTTGCTGAAGAATACAAAAAAGTATGGCTTTTTCATGTTCTTCAGTAACCGGTTTGAGCGAACTGTTGGATCGGGATATGCTGTCTTCCTGAGCCATCTGATACAGCAGATAACATGCTGCTGGCACCATCCAGCCAGTAAGAGGCGGATGCAGTTGAAGAGGGCAAGTGTATATCTTGTATTGAGCCCTCTCGGCCTGCCAGCCCTGAATACAAGGAGTTGTTGGAATTTATGGCCCGTGCCACTACTAGATTGGATCTAGTGTAGGGGTGCGATAGACAGGTCGCTCGTGGCAAATTAGACAAGCGATTCCTGGCAGTCTATAATCGTCCTTCTCCTATGACCCTTCATTTTCTTCCTGACCTCCACATAGAGGTGGAAAAGTCATGGAGGAAACTTTATTAAGCTCACATCTATCCTATATTATATCCTGTCCTATATTATCTATTCCAAATAATTCGAATGTGGTAGTGGTGGTGGTGGTGGGGTATATTTGTGGAATCCTCCTGTTAAAGATATGCTAGTGGGCTATTTTTCACAGAGTGATTCATCCTCTTTAAAGGCTCCGACCCTGCCGTCAGTGGCGCTGCAGACCACTTTACGTGTTAGAGGGCAGGGCGTATGCGGCAGCAGGTCAGGCCGGTGGTGCCATGCATACTATGGCGTGTTGCAGAAATACCAGGCTGATCCGCTGAAAGATTTTGATCAGGAGCAGAGGCTGTCTCCTGAAGTGATCGCTGAGTTGTGCTGCGCCACAGATCTGGCCCTCTGAGCAACCAAATAAAAAGCTGCTGCCTTTGGTCGGTAATGATGGCAGCAATGGTGGTGACAGAGAGGCATTTGTGGTTGAACCTGGCAGATACCAGCAAAAATATAATAATACCTCTTAGGATAGAGCAAAGCTAGCCCTTTTTAGCAATTATGGCAGTGGGCTGGAATTACTCCTCTTTGGTGGGATATATCAACTCAGGTTTGAGTAGTTGAACTGGAATAGTGAGACATCCTCTCCAATGACAGTTGGATTTTCCCTCCCTATTTCCGTCACTATGGCTAGTGCTGTTGTAATTTTATAAGGCTGTTGTAATTTTACGTCATCTTACCTGAGCATTCAGATGCATGAATATTTTCATAATAAAGTGATCAATGTGATTGATATTAAAATGGTAAGCAAGCGCTGCTTTGTTTATGGTTTGTATATCTGCAGTCCTACTTTCGGTTTGCCTTTTTGAATGACAAAAATAGACTATTAAAACCTGCTGATATAGACAGAAATTTACTTCCACGCAGGCACAGAATACACAGAGTTGACAGACGCCTTTAGTCCTTTTGGTGTGTTCAAGCGCAGCTTTTTGGCCAAGATGCAGCCACAGAGGCTACAACAGTCAGCTTTCGTTGTCGCTAGTTCTTTGGCGTTGACTTGGTGTGTCCCGGGCTTTAAAACCTAACAAGTAGAGGTAATTTGCCCTATAGAGTCTCTTCTTGTTATCTTAACTCTTACCTTTTGCAGGTGCTGGGAGTCTTGGGATCCTGGCAGGTCCAGGCAGGGTGTGAATGCTTTTTCCAGATTGTTCTGTGGTGGCAGAGCTGGCTCCTTAGGGGTTGGAGTTCTATGTTACAAGGGTGTTAATATATGTACAGGGAGTGCAGAATTATTAGGAAAGTTGTATTTTTGAGGATTAATTTTATTATTGAACAACAACCATGTTCTCAATGAACACAAAAAACTCATTAATATCAAAGCTGAATATTTTTGTAGTTTATTAGGAAGTAGTTTTTAGTTTTAGCTATTTTAGGGGGATATCTGTGTGTGCAGGTGACTATTACTGTGCATAATTATTAGGCAACTTAACAAAAAACAAATTTATACCCATTTCAATTATTTATTTTTACCAGTGAAACCAATATAACATCTCAACATTCACAAATATACATTTCTGACATTCAAAAACCAAACAAAAACAAATCAGTGACCAATATAGCCACCTTTCTTTGCAAGGACACTCAAAAGCCTGCCATCCATGGATTCTGTCAGTGTTTTGATCTGTTCACCATCAACATTGCGTGCAGCAGCAACCACAGCCTCCCAGACACTGTTCAGAAAGGTGTACTGTTTTCCCAAATTAAATCGCACATTTGATGATGGACCACAGGTTCTCAATGGGGTTCGGATCAGGTGAACAACAGGTTGTCCTGCATGAAAATCATGTTTTTCTTGAAGGATGCAGACTTCTTCCTGTACCACTGCTTGAAGAAGGTGTCTTCCAGAAACTGGCAGTAGGACTGGGAGTTGAGCTTGACTCCATCCTCAACCTGAAAAAGCCCCACAAGCTAATCTTTGATGATACCAGCCCAAACCAGTACTCCACCTCCACCTTGCTGGCGTCTGAGTCGGACTGGAGCTCTCTGCCCTTTACCAATTTAGCCACGGGCCCATCCATCTGGCCCATCAAGACTCACTCTCATTTCATCAGTCCATAAAACCTTAGAAAAATCAGTCTTGAGATATTTCTTGGCCCAGTCTTGACGTTTCAGCTTGTGTGTCTTGTTCAGTGGTGGTCGACTTTCTGCCTTTCTTACCTTGGCCATGTCTCTGAGTATTGCACACCTTGTGCTTTTGGGCACTCCAGTGATGTTGCAGCTCTGAAATATGGCCAAACTGGTGGCAATTGGCATCTTGGCAGCTGGACGCTTGACTTTTCTCAGTTCACGGGCAGTTATTTTGCGCCTTGGTTTTTCCACACGCTTCTTGCGACCCTGTTGACTATTTTGAATGAAACGCTTGATTGTTCGATGATCACGCTTCAGAAGCTTGGCTATTTTAAGACTGCTGCATCCCTCTGCAATATATCTCACTATTTTTGACTTTTCTGAGCCTTTTACCCATTTTGCCAAAGGAAAGGAAGTTGCCTAATAATTATGCACACCTGATATAGGGTGTTGATGTCATTAGACCACACCCCTTCTCATTACAGAGATGCACATCACCTAATATGCTTAATTGGTAGTAGGCTTTCCAGCCTATACAGCTTGGAGTAAGACAACATGCATAACGAGGATGATGTGGTCAAAATACTAATTTGCCTAATAATTCTGCACTCCCTGTAAGGCTGGGATTTGCCTTGTCATGGAGCATAGAAGCTTGGGTGATGGCCGAGGGAATATTACCACTTGACACCTTATGAGTCTTAGGACACACCCTATTAGTGTGAGAGTCAATTGCATAAGCACAGCTAATGTGGCAGGCATTCCCTCAACACGGACGAGTGGGTATTTGTTCCCCATAGTGTCGATCCAAGACACTAGAAGTGTCTCGTTCTCCTTCTCAGGGAACCATGGTTAGTCATAACCTGTGGTGTTATCAGTCACACCACCATTCAAAAGTTTTGGATGAGGAAGATATATTTGGAAAGCAGCAAGGTTGCATACATTTATCCAAAGTGACAGAAAAGACTTTAAAATCCAACAAACGATTTGGATTTCAAATAATTACCTAGTTCTAGCATAAAACTCTAGATGGCACAGCTGAGCTGCGGCTCAACATTCAAACAAATACCAGTAGTGTTGCTGTTAGCAGTCTGCAGAGCGCTTTCAGAAACCCTCCAGCTCCACCTGTATAGATCTGCTACGAGGGATAAATCATGTGTGTTACATGTGCAGCAACAGCAGCATGTCTTACATGCTCACAGCAATGTTTGTGAATGCATTTGCATTAGCAAGACTTTGTACTTGCTCTACAGCAGCATAGCAGATCTACTTTGCCAAGACCAAATACATTAACATTGTCATTTTGGCTCCTCTAGCCAGTTACCTACTTGCTAATTCAAATTTATCCGACAAACACCTACAACATTCTTTTTAATCCCACAAGCGAACTTCGAATGTTGGTGTTTAAGTGATCAGTGTAAAAACAGGGATGCTAAACATGGTTCTGTGTTTGATATGGCCACTGTAATAAATCCATGATTAGTCTTCGTAATGGTCTCATCGTTCTGGCGACAGATATTTGGCTATACTCGTTCTATAAAGACAAAACTAACGGTGCTATACAGTCAGTAGCGATCACTATAGATCCAGTCTGTAGTCAAATAATCCCTTCGAGAACTGTGGTATCATTTGTTAGAATTATATGAAAAAAATGCTACAAGGCAATCATGTATTCTGCTATGCTAAAGCTTTAATATGGCAAAAAAGGTATATCAAAAGCTAACATAAACAGTAGTAGCATTTACAAATAACAGCGCATCTACAAAGTATGAGACAACTACAGATGGAAAAACATACCATTCTGAAACGTCCTGTAACAGCTGTTCTTGCGCAGGTTCTGATCGATCCTCTTCACTAATATTCTCTGGGTCTGATTCAGGCTCAAATCGTTAAGGAAATATTGATGCCATTGTTTATTACAGTACACCTGAGCATTTGCAACTAATCATAATGATAAGCGGTGTGACGTGTCCGGACAATGTGCAATAGGCGGTTAGCGAATCACTACTCACTGAGCCAGCCAACCAATCTGAGGCCATTGCGCATTTCTGAGGGAGGGGCTTCATAGGACCAGGAACTCATCAGACCGTTTTACGAGAAGGGACACAGCGGTGTCGAATAAAGGTAAAATATGTGAAAAATAATGTGGGTTTTTTCAAAACGAAGCATGAACCCATGTTACAGTGCACCCCAATCAACCGAACCCACACTTTTAAACAGTAGAGTATAATCTTAAATTCTTGTGGCTGCACGTTCAAAACTGTGTATTTTAATCCTTTTGGAAAGATTAGAAGTATTGTCTTTATTATGCAATATCACTGTTTTCCTGTGCAGTCCTTTCCTGATAGACACAAGCTGTACACATGTGACTGTTCTTTTGCTTGTTTTTACATCTACATTTCTTTATGATCCAGCATACAGGAGATTTACTTGTGTCAGCATGATTTTAGATGACACGTAAAGGTTTCATCTACATGTAAAGAGAGACAAGAAGCCAGAAAGGTCTGTTTTACGACTCATCCACAGGACTGAAAAGATGGCTGATGTCAGTTTCAGCTTTGATGGCATATGAAGCACGGGGCAAATGTGCTCATAAACACTCTCTAACTGAGGAAACGGTGTGTATGTGTGTATATGTTTTTGAGAGGTGCATCAATAATAGATGAGCCCTGTATGGACCTGTCTGCCAGACACGCAGCATTAGCAGATGGTCCTGAGAACTGAGCCTCTGTCGCCACGGCGACACGAGCAGATGCCACTCACTCGCACCCACACACAGACTGCAGTCTGTGTACCACGGAAAAACTGATTTACCATGATCACTTTTTTCAATGCATATATTTTAGTGATCTACTACTTTTTAAGAGAAATTTACAAGCAGTGTTGTAAACAAGTAAGCACATTCCGCGATATTGGAGCTTTTTATGTGGACAGTATTGATGGTGAAGGTGCTATAATTAAAAATAACAATGAAAATTTCACTGAAAACTCCACAGAAATTCAAAGCCTTTTGTAGAAAAAAATATTTCATTTAGCACAGTTTGACCAAATCCGATAAGGCGTGATTTTAAAACTTTTCTAATCCGTTCAATATGACAAACACTTGATCATATTGAAAACCCAAACTGGAAAGTTCTGCACGTGCAATGACGTAAAACTGGCATAATGACGCAAAGAGCGAGCTGTTGTTATATATATATATATAGTGTCATAAATGACTGTCGTTTCAATCTAAAATTGCTTCCACTCATCGTCTGGAATGCTGTGGGACAGTGTCGTCCCAGCAGCCCTTGCTTCGGACTTGTTTTGTTTTGCGTTAATAAATATAAGGAGGATAGCACAAATCCTTATGTGCCATGCTGCTTATATTCTAGGACCTGAAATAGATAAAAATGAAGTCTGCTTTTTAAAACAAAGAAAAGGGGGATGGTTAGTATGCGACAACAGCGGAAAACTCTGTATATTCGTGCAGTTTGCGCATGTCAGAAGATCTAATCAGATTTGAAGCTTGGGACATAAACATGCACATCAACCCGATTACTTTATTTACTGTTTGTGTGAACGCTGTTCAGATTTATCATCGGAATTATTTATTTCTAATTGAAACAAAAAGTGTCCATGTAAACAGCTACTGATGAAATTCTAATCAATATCTATTTATTAATACTTAAAAAACCATGGGGTGCACTTACTTTATCACAGCACTGTTTTATGTCAGTTATAGCCATATAGCAAATGAGCATGCTGAGGCCAGGGTTGCCAAGTCCACAGTTTTTCAGCAGAACTGGACCATTTGACTGAAATGCTTGTATTGTATTTTCTACCAATAATAAAACCGTGCTAGATGTTAAGTTTAGTGACGGACTGCCACCAGAGAGCCTTTGAGATGCGTTTATAATCCCTCCGCTATTATGGTTTTCAATTTGCATAACAGCGACTGTAAAATATGTATTTTAGGTATGGGAATGGCATATTTTGAGTTTTGATATTTGAGGTATTGTCATTGGGCTACTTTTGGGCTATTGTTGATTTGGCCATTTGTCTGTTTTTTTTCTATATATCTGGCAACCCTGGCTGAGGTAATAATCAAACATGCTGTATTATCACTCATTGGGAAGTTTGATTTAGTCAAATGAGTCTGTTTGTTCGAAAGGTTTAGTGTAATGAATTTTCTGTAAACAGATTTACTGATTGGTTTGTATCATCATTCAGTTCTTGAAAGTTTCGTTGTAAAATATTTAGATAAATACAACTACACTATTTTTTTTCTTTAGACTTACATAAGATGTGTTTTTAGGGTGTTTAAACCATAGACTGAAAAAAAAAAATGGACATAGTGTCCGTGACGTCACCCATAGGTTTCTAAAGAGAGTATTTGAAGCCTCAAAGTCAGCCGTTGCCATCTTGGCAGCTTGCCACCGCGCATCACTTCCGGATAACTGAAAATGGGCAAAAAGGCGGGACGTGGGTGGAGCTAAGGTGACATGATGACCTAACAGACAGCAGACAAACGGCAATCCACCTGTCACTCAAAGTGGCCACGCCCTTAATTGTGCAGAACTTTAAGGATTTATATAATGTAAATGAATGAGTTATACACCCCCAAGCCAAGGGCAAAATTAGCCGATAGGCCAAAACCACAATTTGAACCAGGCTGTAAACATGTTTTTTTCTGCTGTAAAGTGGGGCATTTTAACATGGAGCTCAATGAGATTCTGCTTCCTTTTGGAGCCTGTCGATGAACTGCAGTTTAAGTCACTTCCGTATTGGCTTCAAAAGAAACTGGGGGAGGTTGTCGTTTGGTTTAATCTGATTATTTATATAATTTAAAAGATATTGCCTTAGTGCTTCATTGTAGTTTTATTAGTGTAGCTTACTATTTTTGTAAGTATTGCTTGACATGTCTAGCGAAGAAGCTTTTCTTAACACTGGACACCACCAAATGTTGCCTGCCCATGTTTGAGGGTTTTTTCTCCATTTAACCACTAGATGTGTTTGTAGAAGTGTGAACTCTTACTCTCTCTGTGTCTGTGTTTTTGTAACAAAGAACAACATGTTTTCCACCAGTTCTGCTCCACTTACAAGGAAAACTAAAACAATCCATCAGTTGTCAGGATCACTGGACCAACTGTGGGAGAACTAAATGGATCCTGGGTCTGCGAGTCTTCCCTCATGTTTCAGTGTGTCTTCCTGAGTCTGCACTTGTGCTCTCATATATACTTTGAAGTGGAACTCGCGGAAGCGATCCATCTTATATGAAAATGCATCCTGCTTCACAATTCCTCAGTTTTCACTAAAGGAAATAATTTCAGTTTGTTTATAAACATTACATGGAAGCTTTTTCCCCTTCATTAACAGACCCTGATACAATGATCTCATGTCTCTTCTATAATTATTGGAAGAAATTAAATATCCCACACTGTTCTCAGATTTCCCAGGATGCCAAAGTCTCCAATTAAAAGTGAGAGATTTTAATATACAGTAAATTTGCATCATTTGGCCAAAATAATCTGATGAGATGTCTGATGTATGTGCTATTATTTAAAGTTTATGGCTGTATATTCTTATTGTATGCCAACAACTGTCAAATGTTTTGTCTAATCTTAAAGAACATTAGAAGTATCTAACACTTAAATAAAAGACAACAGTTTCCTTATCTGAAAGAGCAATTTTAGGGCATTTATGTATGATATTCTGTACTTTTTGTATATCTTAATAGTCTACAGTTTACAATAGAAAATACAAGTTCAAACACATTTTTTTTCTAGCAAAACATAAAAGGGGTTCTTTATTCAAGAACCTCTCCTGCTTGAAGACCTTCTGAAAAAATTCTTAAACTCGTTTACAAAACACCCACAACTGCTTGCAGCACTAAATAATGAAACACACATCCAGTGAGAAACGGCAGCAGTGGACAGAACACAGAGAGCTGCTGACCAGCATTATCGCCCGCAGACATCTGAGGCTGCCCCGCTTTAAAACATTCCTATTTACGGCACGGCGGCACAGAAATAAATAAATGTGTTAATATGTTGGGAAGGCTGGTTGGAGGGACCGCTGGTGCTGTTTGGTTTTTCTGTGATGATGCCATTTATCACACGCTGACAGCCCGTTTGTGAAGTGCTGCGCTACGCGGTCCACTTCAACTCACCGTCCCGCCGTCTCAGCTCTTTGGGAGAATGCATAAACGAGACGTCACGATGCAGAACGACTAGCGTACCTTGCCCGTGGGACTTCCAGGGTGAAAAACACTGGAGATTCTCCACAGTCAGACGTATATGCACAAGTTGATGACACCGTTTTTGTATTTATTTAATGTTTTTCTCAAAGAACATGTTGTCTGCCTGCTTTCTGTTTTGTCTTGGAGTACCCCAAGGGTCTGTCCTAGGTCCCTCTCACGTTTCGCCATGTCATCAGGTGTGAGAAAGGGAAAATGGAGGTTCAAATGCATTATGAGGATGTTCCAGGAGTTTTTCCATGTAGAGGTGAACTATGGAAAGAGGGCACATTCCTGTGACCTTCAGTTTTTTTTCAAATGGATGTGTGTGTGTATAGGTTCAAGCAAATAGTACAGGTGGTGATTTATGATTTTCAGTGCACCAAGATGCGACTTGACATTTTCCTGCTGTGGCGTAGCCCAGTTCTGGCTCCATGCTTCATTACGTGAGCCTCCCAACGCGATTCCCGACCCAGTAAAAATAAGCCTGCTCACCTCAGCTATGAGTGAATGAGCATGTGTGGATCTGTCTCTGGGGTGGGCGGCTTCTTTGTGCTTTGCTATTCTCACCTTCCTCAAAATTTCCATATGGCCATGATGCCACTGCTCCAGTCAACCCTTAAATACACACACGGCTGACAGCAACTTTCAAAGTCTTACCTGGTAAGATAAAGGAAACTGATAAATAAGTAAACAATCACATCTGTGAGCAAAACTGGTTGACATTTGGCATGATGCAGAGCATTTCTTATTTATGGGTGTTTTCATGTCCCTCGACCCACTTGCACAGGTCATATGACTAATGCCTAAAATTAGCTGATGCATATCTGTGTTTTTCACTTCTTTTTTTTTTTTTTACTAAACAACTAATAATAGAAATGGAAGTTAATTTACATTATTTTTTTGCATGTTATTGATCTTATGTATATGTGTATATATATATATATATATATATATATATATATATATATATATATATATATATATATATATATATGTATATGTATGTATATTTTAAGTAAACTATAACTGGATTTTCCAGTGAAACAACAGACTTCTGTCTGCTGATATTTGCCGGACTTCTCCAATCATTTAATCCCCTGAAACCCACCCTTCTCTTTAAAATCGACTGCAATCTCACATTCAGATCTGCCTCCATCCACTAAATTTTTCTTTTTTGATAATCCGCTAAAAAAATCTGTTGTTTCCATTACAGTAGGCCTACTACTTGTATTTTAGACACCAAATTGACCATTTAAATTAAAACCCAACTGTCCCACATATAATAAATTAAATGAATAGCAGAGTTAATGGGGAGAAAGCCGGTCAAAAACGTTATGTGCAAACGATTCATTATCAATTAGTCTGCCACAAACCACCACTGCTTCAACAATGCTTTCATACTTTAGTTGTAATATTACATGAGTCATGACTAACAACGTTTTGTGCAGACTGTACAGTGTTTTTTTCTGAATTTAAACTAGTGGTGGGCCGTTATCGGCGTTAACGTGCTGCGTTTATCGGGCGATAAAAAAAATATCGCCGTTAATCTATTCTCAAAGTTGGGTTGGGAGCTGGGTCTATACTACGCAAGCTATGATGACTTTCACAGTGATATTTTAGCGCGGATGTATAGCTACCTAGACGAATTGCACTGTAGGGAGCGAGAACGAGTCTTCGAACCTGCGTGTATGCTGTGAAATTACCACATCATGCGTGAACGCTGTCTTCCGAACTCAGGTGCGCACCCGCGAACCGTTCTCGAGTCCTGACGAGTGTGACTGACACACTGTAAGCAGAGAGCTGTACATATCATTTCTGCTCGCGTTCTTTAGAGCATTTGCAGTACATCCGCGGCAGACAGACGCAAGTGCCATTACGTACTGAAGCTTTGGTAACAAAACTAACGGTTCAAAAACAAAAATATAAAAGTTAGGTGAACAACGCTATTCATTCTGCCACCTCGCTCGACGTCGTTACCAAGTAACGGGGTAAACAGCTGCTGCTTTGAGTGATGCAGACGCACCCTGGTTTCGGACCCAAAAATATAATATGAACACGGTCCAGGGAGCAATCGAACTCTGGTTCGGGCCAGGCAATCGAACAAAGTGTGAAAGCACCAGTCATTATTTGGGTAGCACACATATTCTGAATGCCTTCGGCAGAATTCAAATGAGCCATCTTAGTCTGTTTAAATTAGGGGTGGGCATAGATTAATTTTTTTAATCTAGATTAATCTCACTGTGATTTTGGAATTAATCTAGATTTAAAAAATAATCTATGCCCACCCCTAATTTAAACAGACTATGTAGTCTAAAATGACATGAACACATACTCATCAATGCCTCTAAAGGGGAAAAAAGAAAATAAACTTAACGCAATCTTTCGGACAACTTAAAAACGAATTAGTCTACGAACCAACAAAGTCTCTCTTCCAAGTTCTTGCTTCAGTGGGAAATGTGTGAACACAGGAAAGAACTGCACTTGTCAAGTGATATCATGGGCTCTTTAAATTGCCTGTAAAAGTACTGTAGAGGCATAAGTAGGCAGTCTTTAGCGTACAGTATTACCTTTGCAAAACTACAGTCTCTGCAGAAATTCATTATTCTTAATTAGCATTTCTGTAAACAGCATTAACCTCCATCATTTGCCATAAAGGAAAATCTCTGCGGTGCATTTCCACTAACAGTCGCAAACGCAGCAATTTGTTGCAGTTGTTTCTAGTTATTACTTCAGTTGTTCAGAGAGAGAGAGGAGGGAAAAATAGACTAGAACATTCCTAGACACTGCTTTGTCTTCACAAACCCACATCCAGACACCTATTATTTACTATTATCTTTTAACAATGAAATTTACTGCTGTTTGAATTGTGTTTAATGCAGCCTGTAGGTAATATCCCATGATTCCCTGGTAGACAGCCACTTTAGTGAGCTCTTTAACTCCTTTACAACTGCCTTTACTTATCTATTCATTCATTTTACAATAACATACTCCGACTTTAACAGCCAACACCAACCTGTGTTTGGGTTTTATTTAGTCTGTAGTGCTGGTGTGTTTGTGTGTGTGTGTGTAAGGATTTTGCTTGTAACATTGTGTTTGTACACTGAAGGTGTGGGATGCCAAGTGTTGGCTTCCTTGTAAAAAGATATTTTGGATCAAAAGGAAAAACAACAAACAGGAAGACTATTAGGACATACAATGTCAAGGAATTTGTTTTGCTGTTTCTACTTCGGAGATACTACAAACATTGTTTTTATAATCTAATTAAATTATTATATTGATACATATTTAGTTTGACTATGATAATGATATAATAAGATTTGTATATTAATGAAAATTAATTTTGATAATTGCCTTAATCTTTGAGAAGATAGTATTAAAATTAAATTTTTATAAAAATCACCTGTCAACTTTATAATATATATTACAGCAACTTACGTGAAGAGTCAAATCGGACGACTACAGGGACTCCTCTCAAGATCACTCATTTAAAAGGTCATCTATTGACAAAAAAAAAAGATCAGTCAAGAATAGAAAATTTTTGAAAATATTTCAAATTAGAAATGTCAGAATCAATTCTAATCCAAATACTAACCCGGCAAAGTTTTTCAGTTGGACTGCCATTTATTCTCTTTAGCATGAAGTATTTCACTCAGTTTGTTGCCTGATCATTCCGATTAAAATTTGAGCAAATTTATATTTGTGTGCATTATGTATTACATGCGTTATCGTCTCTGACAGACGGTAAAGTTGACAGACAGATGTAGTTCCTGGGTTTTCCGGGAAACACGTGTCTCGTTGGATCTCTGCTTCTCGCAAACACTACCGTGTATTGTGTACGTTATTTTTTGACAGACATCGATGTTGTGATATTCAAATGATGTGGATTTGAGAAAAGTTGGATTGTAAGATAATAATGATTTCTTTCTTAGCAGGCAAGTATTCAGTGAAGTGATTGATGCCCATGAGTGTGCCGATGATTTTAGATCTAATATTCCAACCGACAGCCAGTTTTTGACGGACGTGGTAACGTGCATAAGGGGTGAACTATGTTTGATTTTTGGGTAATTATAAAACGTGCTGGAGACTTTCTAAATGCTTATTGCGTAGTTCATTATACTTATTTTACAGAATGAAGTTTATTTTGTGGCTTAAATTACATGTTACAGACTGACGCTTGTCAAAAATATTACATTCAGCTGTCACAAATTTGTTGACATTTGAAAAGGAGTGATTTTGATGAGTTGTTTTTGTTGTCTCGTACAACAAAAGTCTTTTATTTAAACTAGTGCTGTCAAACTCATGAAAATCCCTTTTTAAAACACTTGTTCCACTATCACCCCTTAGCATATTGTGACTCGTGTAGTTTGTATATATCTATAGCTGAAGTATATGTCGGCACCTCTCTCTAAGTGGGAGAGACATCCTGCAGTGCTGCAATGTTTCCATGACAGTCAATCGTTCATGGCCACGGTGGCATAATCTGTCCAAACAGCTCCGTTCCAACGAGGTTGAGAGTTATCGATCCCAGCCAAGTGTCATATTTCAACTCCAAGAACGATGTTTTTAATTGACATGGATCTTCTCTTATGGATTATAGGCTAGAGAAAGAAACTGTGGAGGTGCACACCTGGCTCTGATGTCAAGCTTGTATGACTCTCCATTCGTCTGCTCCTTTAATCCCTGCTTTCTTGTTAGCCTTAATCATATTCAATGTTTGTAATGGAATATATGCAAATGATTCTGTTTTTATCTTATTTCCACTGATCAAATAGTCCACCGCAGCGATTGTGTTTCAAACACTCACCTCAATCCCACCCCTAAAAACATCACTAATCATAAATGAAGTACTTTGACTACTTTACATAAAGCCAGTTAGGGAGGAGAGGGGCTAATCAAGAGTAGATCAAACGACTCGTCTTTAATTGAAGTGCAAAAACGGACCCTCTTTCTTTTTTCGCCACGTAGGGCTAATTCAGGCAGCGGCTCTCAGGGCTCAATCGAGAGGCCCGCTTCTCTTCCAACTCCCAGAAGTCCATGCAGTTACGGACAACAGATGAAATGCAGGGGTCGCTGTGGGAAATGTAGTCTGTTACTCGACGGCTTGCGGCGCTTGACAGCACGTGACTAATTAGGTCAGTTCCTCTGGCAGCTGCAGGTGAGAGGTGCTTGCTCATGTTTGCTGCGTGTTGAACACCTCCGGGACAGTGAAGCTTCAGTGCCGTAGGTTTTTATGGATTGCTGGGGTGAAATGAGTTTCGTTTTTTAAAGAGCGAGGCACATGTTCACATTTAGGAAAATAATAAGTTTAACACAACGTCAATCAGGGAACAATATCATGAAAGTCATTATCATAAAGAACTACTTCTAAAGGTCAACTGATGTCTGTACCATTCAAACTACAGGTCACCGATATGGTTTTGCAATATCTGATGTCAGTATTTTTATTTAGAGAATGGGGTGTATAATATAATACCGTAAAAAATAACATTTAAAGATGATGCTATGATGCATTCAATTCAGCAAAAGTGACAGTAAATACTTTTACAGTGTTCCCAATTTTTTTTATTAAAGGGGGGTCTATTTCATGCATTCTGATTTATTTACACTGTCATATGTCCAACTAATATTTAAAAATTTTGCCCATGTTTAGCATGAGAATCCAATTCTTTTAACAGATTTTTTTTTTAGCCAAATGCACTTCTTCAGGATTCAAATACATTTCGGATAGTTTTTTTGTTGTTGAGTATGGCCCTATATGACATCATAAAGTGCGGAATTCCTTGTATGGGCAATTCTCCCGGATGAGCGTATGTGTACATCAACCAGAGCGAGAGCAAGAGCTCGCCCATCAATAAGCTTCGATCGGGTTACGGAAGCTGTCAGCAACGCTGTCATTTTGATTTTAGACCACAATATCAACCATGTCACTAAAGAAGTGTGTTTCTGGTTGTGAGGGAAAGATAATCTTGTTCAGCTTCCCAAATAACCCAGCATTAAGGAATCAGTGGATGCAGAGCAGCAACAGAGTTCTGCAAGTGTGTTTGTTTGTTCCCGGTCATGAGTCGAAACCGCAGACGGTGAGTTTTGGCGCTCAAGTGCATATAAATGTAAACAACATGAACGTATAGTGAATCAAAAGTTATCCATGGATAATGCTGTGTGTGTGTGTGTGCTCGTGACTCTTTAGTTCTGCCCAATGCACGCCTTCATGAGTTCATCTGTTTTCGGAAAGAATCAGTACAATATAATATAATATAATATAATAATATATAATAAAAAAACGACTCCTCAGAGATATGAAGGATGCAATACTACTCTATATGTACTCAAGATTAACATGCGATTGGCAGAAACTGTGTGTGTTATGTACCCTTTAATTATTTCAAATTTGAATAAATGCTGTTCCTTTAAACAGAATCCTGGGGAAAAAAGTATCAGGCGCTACACAAAAATAGATATTCCGCAGCACACTAATACGAATAAATGTTTCTTGAGCACCAAATCAGCATTCTAGAATGATTTCTGAAGAATCACGTGACACTGAAGACTGGAGGAATGTAAATATATTCAAATAGAAAAGGTATTTTAATTGTAAAAATATTTCAAAGTATTAGTGTATTTTTCAGCCTTGGTAAGCATAAGAGACTTCCTTTCAAAAACATTTTAAAGTCTCCCTGTAGTCAATTGTTTTATCCTTTAAAACTCATCTTTGATCAACAAAATATTTTAAATAGTTTTTTTCCGTGTGAAAAAAAATTATTCATGCCTTAAAATAGCTTGAATGTAAATCCTCACCCTGGCTTCATTAATTATATATGGCGGCATGAATATTCAAATGAGCCCCGCCTCCATTCACTCACACCAGCTCAGAGATCCACTCGCTCAACTTTACTCAAGTTACTGTAGTAAAGGATGCTCTACATTGGACACATTAACAGTAATTAATGATTAGCCTTTTGTTTGACGTTATCAAACAGCTAATAATGTGTTGCTAATGTTACCCAAACCCAAAAAAGTTCCTATTCGCCATCTCAGTCTGTCTTCTAAAAAGGCAAAAATGAAAATTAGCCCATGATTTACTCCCCGTCAAGTCCTAGCTGTATATGACATTCTTCTTTCAGACGAATACAATCAGAGTTATATTAAAACATTTGCCCAAACATTGGGCATGCCCAAAATTAGAAGCCCAAAGAAGTGCATCCATCCATTATAAAAGTAATCCACATGGTTTCAGGGTGTTAATAAAGGCCTTCTGAAGCGACGCGATGGGTTTGTGTAAGAAAAATATCCATATTTAACACGTTATAAAGTAAACTGAAAGGCGTTCCGTCGGAAGCTAGATCTTTTACTATATACATTTTAAAATATGGATATTTTTCTTACACAAGCATCGATTTGCTTCAGAAGGCCTTTATTAACCCCTGGAGCCATGTGAAGCACTTTTATAATGATGGATGCACTTTTTTGGTCTTCAAATTTTGGGCTGTCATTATAATTCTTGGATTATAATTAGATGAGGTTTTTTTTAAAATATGACTTTGATTGTATTCGTCTGAAAGAAGAATGTCAAATACAGTTAGGACGATTTGAGGGGGAGTAAATCATGGGGTAATTTTAATTTTTGGGTGAACTATCCCTTTAAAGCATATTAAAACATCACATAGACATATCAGCGTTAAAAACTTGATTTTCACCACAGGGGTTCTTTAAAAATCAGATTTACACAAGTTGCTCAACAAATCAAAAACAGCTCTGAAAATAACTGAGGCAAACCAGGCAAATGTTTCCATCTTAATTTTATTACTCAAAGAAAAGAAAAAAAAAACCTACCAAGATGTCCATAGGGGTGTTTTATTCATTGTGGCATGTGCAAGGCTGTGATAAGTGTCTGTTGCCATTTTTAAAACAAGATTCAACATCATTGATAGCTGCCGATTTGTGATTGCGTTACCTATGGAGTCGCTAGAAATGTTTAAAAATAGATTTGAAGAGGCAGCGTTTTATTTTCAATCGATACGTGTCATTTTTCATCGTTGTATTTACAAGCATGCTCGCTCTGGATGTGCATAAGGGTACTTCTCATCTCTTTTGTGTCACTAAAAATGTATCCACGTAATAACAACGTCAGGATAGCAAACGCTAAAGCATTTACAAGTCTTTATAAACAGGTAAAAACAGAAGGGGGAGTACTGTAATACTGTATTTATAGCAACATCAAATGAACACTTTTTTTTTTTTTTACTTTTTAAGTTAAGTTGCAATAGAGAAAACATTGTCGCGGGGCAAAGTAAGACAGCAAAGACGTACAAAGAATGTTGTTTCAAGATCACTTAAGCATCCTTTTGAAATGCTGATTAAAATACAATGGAAAACAACAAACCGATAATAAAATAAACACCAGAATAATAAACTTAAGGCAGGGAAACGACAACATGAGGAAAATATTTCTACACTTTCTAAAAAAAAAATACAGCAAATTAGAAAGAAAAATGTTGATATAGAATCCCTTTCTTGAAAGGCAAAACAACAATTGTAGACAATGTTTATTAAAGAAGCACACGTGTCTTATTTGGAGTCTGTCAGCATTATATTTGTCTCATTTGTCCCTTCATGTAGAGGTGCTGTGGACAAAGTTCTCTACAGACTCGTCAAGACGGTTGTGCTGTTCAGAATCACTGGTGCACAGAATCATGGGGGATCAGCAGATAACACTCAACAATAATAATAATAATTAATAATAATAATAATCTGGAGATAGGTTTAGGAGGGTGATGTTGTGTGCTTCACATAAAGAAGGGTAATTCATCAGGTAATGAAATTTTACTCCAGAAAAAACCTTTTTTTTAAATCTCAAAAAAGTGTAGGATGTAGAAGTAGTCAAAACAAGAAGACATTTTTTTTTACAAGTCGGTGTGTGTGTGTGGTGATGAAAGGTCAGCAACAAACAGTGCTCCAGAAACACACGCGCGTCTCATGAGTATCCAAATGCACTGCACCTCCACACACACACATACATACATGTACATACACACTCAAGTCCTGTACACGGGTTTCAGGTGACTGGTCACCCACCCACACCACTTTTCCACTGGGAAAAAGCCCCACGAACCCCTCTCTGCATCGCCCCAGCCATCTCTGGGCGGAGATGTCTGTCGTGGTTGTGGGACTAAAGATGCAAGGCTTCAGTACATGATGGGAGGTTTGGAGTAGGGTCTGTTTTCTGCAACGTAGAAGAAAAAAACTGTGAATTACAGTGATTTTATATACATTTATGGACTTGCTACTGCCATTAGATACACATGTAAGACATGCTGCTGCATTAATAAACATATATAAATCTCATAGCAGATCTAGACATGCAGAGGTGGAAGGTTTCATAGGAATTCTGATCATTCTGAATCAGACTATTTAAATGTTGAGCAAGCGATCTCATTGGCTGCAGAATCAGCAATGGCCAATCAGCTAGTTCCATGTGGTAGTGGTAGCTTGCATTTTGCATATGAAGGACCTATCATCTATAGTTTTATGACTGATCTATATTACTAGGTCCAATCAGATTTTAGAGCTCTATCTATTCTTTTTATAATATGACAATGAGGCATAAAACAGTTTTGACCTGAAAACCAATAACATAAACACTAGATTTTAGCACAACAGTGTTAAAATGAATATTCCACCACCCCCAAGAAAATCAAAAGACTTCATAATTCAAGAATCATAATTAAAAAAAGAACAAAAACAAAGACATTAATGTCTTTCAAAGCAAGATTTAGCAAGTTTTCAGAATGAATCATGTTTGCGGTGGCCGTAAAGCACTAGATCAGAGAGAAACAGCTGGTGGTTGAGGGGCAGGAGTGCTGCAGATGCATGTTAATCGGAGAGCTCGCAGCACACCGTCACACAGGAAGCAGTTCATTAGGACTCGAGTGCTTTTACATGTTCAACATGCCCGTTTCTGCAAGCACCAACAGATGAGCTAATATGTATGCAGGATGTAAACAAAACGGCACAGTTGTCAAGCTACATGGACGACGAGCAAGTGTAAGAAAGGGAGAGCAGGATGTTAAACTGGGCATGTTTACGCCCACCCCACATAATCAACAGACCACCCCAAATCGGTCCACTTTAAACTGGACATGGAAAAATACAGGTCCTTCTTAAAAAAATAGCATATTGTGATAAAAGTTCATTATTTTCCATAATGTAATGATCAAATTAAACTTTCATATATTTTAGATTCATTGCACACCAACTGAAATATTTCAGGTCTTTTATTGTTTTAATACTGATGATTTTGGCATACAGCTCATGAAAACCCAAAATGCCTATCTCCAAAAATTAGCATATTTCATCCGACCAATAAAAGAAAAAGTGTTTTTAATACAAAAAAGTCAACCTTCAAATAATTATGTTCAGTTATGCACTCAATACTTGGTGGGGAATCCTTTTGCAGAAATGACTGCTTCAATGCAGCGTGGCATGGAGGCAATCAGCCTGTGGCACTGCTGAGGTGTTATGGAGGCCCAGGATGCTTCGATAGCGGCTTTAAGATCATCCAGAGTGTTGGGTCTTGCGTCTCTCAACTTTCTCTTCACAATATCCCACAGATTCTCTATGGGGTTCAGGTCAGGAGAGTTGGCAGGCCAATTGAGCACAGTAATACCATGGTCAGTAAACCATTTACCAGTGGTTTTGGCACTGTGAGCAGGTGCCAGGTCGTGCTGAAAACGAAATCTTCATCTCCATAAAGCTTTTCAGCAGATGGAAGCATGAAGTGCTCCAAAATCTCCTGATAGCTAGCTGCATTGACCCTGCCCTTGATAAAACACAGTGGACCAACACCAGCAGCTGACATGGCACCCCAGACCATCACTGACTGTGGGTACTTGACACTGGACTTCAGGCATTTTGGCATTTCCTTCTCCCCAGTCTTCCTCCAGACTCTGGCACCTTGATTTCCGAGTGACATGCAAAATTTGCTTTCATCTGAAACAAGTACCTTGGACCACTGAGCAACAGTCCAGGGCTGCTTCTCTGTAGTCCAGGTCAGGCTTGACCTGGGGAATGCAGCACCTGTAGCCCATTTCCTGCACACGCCTGTGCACGGTGGCTCTGGATGTTTCTACTCCAGACTCAGTCCACTGCTTCCGCAGGTCCCCCAAGGTCTGGAATCGGTCCTTCTCCACAATCTTCCTCAGGGTCCGGTCACCTCTTCTCATTGTGCAGTGTTTTTTGCCACACTTTTTCCTTCCCACAGACTTCCCACTGAGGTGCCTTGATACAGCACTCTGGGAACAGCCTATTCGTTCAGAAATGTCTTTCTGTGTCTTACCCTCTCGCTTGAGGGTGTCAATGATGGCCTTCTGGACAGCAGTCGGGTCGGCAGTCTTACCCATGATTGCGGTTTTGAGTAATGAACCAGGCTGGGAGTTTTTAAAAGCCTCAGGAATCTTTTGCAGGTGTTTAGAGTTAATTATTTGATTCAGATGATTAGGTTAATAGCTCGTTTAGAGAACCTTTTCATGATATGCTAATTTTTTTAGATTTTTGAGGAATTTGGGGTTTTCATGAGCTGTATGCCAAAATCATCAGTATTAAAACAATAAAAGACCTGAAATATTTCAGTTGGTGTGCAATGAATCTAAAATATATGAAAGTTAAATTTTTATCATTACATTATGGAAAATATTGAACTTTTATCACAATATGCTAATTTTTCGAGAAGGACCTGTACATTTGTCCAGAGGTTATGTGAAAAAGTTACATGTTGATTGGTGACACTTTTCACAAATTGGGGTTTCCACAGAAGTCTTGACATTCTTGACTGTATTCAACAATTTTGCTATATATTCCACTGGAGTAAAAATTACATATGTTAAAATGTATTAAATTGTATTCATTTAATTACAAATTTTAAATCTCAAAAAATTTTGTATCTCTGTTTGTCACATATTTTTAGTGCATGATGTTACCTCCATTACAGAGATATTAAAAAGTAGCATTCTTTGAATTGGGACACACTGGGTGAGTGACCTCATTTGATCAAAATGATCAATAACTTTATCAATAAATCCAGACTAACAATTTGAAATGAA
This sequence comes from Gobiocypris rarus, assembly GCA_023029165.1. Classification (NCBI taxonomy): domain Eukaryota; kingdom Metazoa; phylum Chordata; class Actinopteri; order Cypriniformes; family Gobionidae; genus Gobiocypris; species Gobiocypris rarus. The sequence goes on along the minus strand of CM040930.1, from coordinate 12,962,674 downwards.
ACTAGATATCCTTCACTGAATGTCAGCTTAATTTAGACTAAATTTGTAACCATATTATTCATTCAGTCTTCTTTTTAGGATAAATAAATTGAATTATACATTGAATCTTTATTTATGTTAATTTTGTTCTTATACTATAAAGTAACCACACAAATTGGAGTTTTTAAACTATAATGACCCACATTTTGGTAACGGTTGCAGCCATAAAACAGCTAATGTATCAATGCAGAATGCATTTTTTTTTGTGCATTTTTTGAACAGACAGACAGTTATTAGCCAATAGTCTCAAAGTGACCAAATATTAGTCAATTTGGGGAAAAAAGTTTCTAAAGTTTAAGCACTGGTTTTCACAGATTTTTGTTGAAATTGATGTTAGTTGAAAGAATTTCAGGCCCTGTTTTTCTACCCTATTTTTAGAAAGTGTAAAGTGTAAACTGTGAAATAAAGTGCTTTCTCATGTTTGTTTTTAAGCTTACATGGAGCTTGCATGAATACTAAATGTGCCATATAAACACATTACATATGACATTCATATTATATATGAACCATTTTACAATGTATGAATGCCACATTGAGGCCTGCTGGTGCTGAAGGGAGGAAGAGATAAATAGAAGGCGGGTATTTCACTTGCTCTGAAATATGAGTTACGAGTAATATCCTGAAGTGCAATTAATTGAGTCCTATGGCTGACAGCAGACTAAATCTGCCATGATGAAGCTGTACCCAGGAGACACCGGAGCAAATAGTTCATACACTTAATACAGAGACCTGACAGAGCAGGACACTATCTGTTTTGTTAAGCGGGAGGTGGGCCAAAATACCAGTATTCAATGCTTCAAGAATATTTATTTCTCTTTTGTGAATGTTGAGTGCTTTCACTGCATCACATGCTAAATTCCATCTAAAAGTATTTTTCCCCACCATTGACGAGTTATCTCGTCTATTATGAGAACGCACTTCCCCGCCAAAGACGAGTTTTTACGGCTTTCCATGTTTTCACTGTTATACGGTAGGGGCCGCTATTAAGCATTTCCTGAAAGAGCCCCGAATCTCCTGCTCAAAACACATGCGAAGAAGATGCAGAAACAAGCGATATCATATGTAATCATATCCATAAATAAAACAATGTGATCATCAACATTAAACAGTATATTAATAAAAATACTGAATGAAATGTCGACCCAGGACGAGCTATACGACTGTGCAAGCATTAGGGGTGTTAATGGACTCGATTTACTCCATTTGTGTTTTTTCTCAGCTTTTTGCTCAAAATGTTGCTTTTTAATGAAACTTTTTTTTCCGACATTCAAGTGTTGATTAAAAAAAGAATGCATGACTAGATAAAGTTGTTGTTTAAAAGCAGAAGCTCTGTTATTTCTTATTCATATTCAAACAAAAAAATATTCTGGGGCCATGACATATATGTGGAAATGATCAAAAATGCTGGCGGGAAAGAGTTCATCTGCACTTTGCTCATTATTAATTATTATTATTATTTTGTGACCTAAACATTTTATGATTCTAAAAATATTTGTATATTTATGTAATGAACTTGTGAAAAATGTAGTTTAGTTTAGTTTGTTCAATTCATCTTCTAAGGAAGGCACATTTCATATCCAGCATTGAAAAGTATGTTATTCCACATTTGGACAAGATGTGCTCTTCAATGTCCCAACCATTTAGCATTTTCATATTGCCATTTTTGTTTTTTACTTTATTGATTTTTATCTATTAGTTGTTGTAGTCCTTACTTAAAACACCCAACTATTTAAATTGCATTCAAGGCAGCCTTTTAAACATTACATTCTCCTCCTTATATCGGTATTTCAGTAAATGAGTAACTGTTGCCAGCGATGAGGTCAACCCTATGCATCTTTGGCTCTTTTGCCCCACATGTAGAATACTGTAAATAGATGGATGGAGAGGTGAGGGTGGTCCTCCTCTGGGACCTCCTCCTCACCAACACACTCCATATTTAACACTACTCCCCTCCCTAAACCCACGGTCTCATTTATTCTCGAAACACAAACCACTGCCTCATCCTAGATTATTCACACTCGTTAAATCACTGCATGGTACCAATTAGTGTGTTGAAGAAAATATACCACTGGATATGATTGGTATATTGAAGTACAGTGTGTTTCATTTGTAGACTCAAATGAAATGTGCACGCTTTCCACGCTGATTGCTGGAACTCTGAAATGACGGCCATTGAGTGTGACTGCGATATTTTGAGTTCGGTTTGCTCCTTAATTACATTTTCACCTCACCTCCCTTCTTCACTCCCTCCACCTCTCCACACTTCTCTTAATCGGCTTGTAAAATGATGTCACCTTCCTTTGTGTTCAGCAGTTTTCTGTTAGCGCCACTTGTCTTGATTAATCAGAAAAGGCACGGGTCATCGTAATGGCCCAACACAGAGGTGGAACCTGAGAAAGCGCAAAAAGCTTTTAGCCCGACGAGTGGGATCTCGGCAAGGACAATCAAACCTAATGAAATCAGCTGTCACTGCTAAGCTTGCAAAACTGTGAAGTCCGACTTGGGAGAGAAGCACGGGCTAATTAGATTTTTGCCGGCTGTAATGGATAAATGTGGTGAGGTTCGGGAGCTCGGGGAGGGGTGGAGCGGACAACAGACTTCATACACAAACTCCCCAGGTGGGGCGGCTGCCAGACTTTGTAAGCTGATTGCACAGACACCTTTCCTCTTTCAGCTTGATGGAACTTCTAGATAAAGAAGTGCAGAGATAAAGTGATGATCTGGGCATCCGAGAGAGTACGGGATTATTATGATCTTGGATTTTTTTCTTCCTGAACACAACAAAACATTCCGTAACCAACTGATCGGATACACTCTTCTATGGTTTGTTGTTTACACTGAATAAGGAATCATGACATTTTATTGTTAAATATTTCCCTTCACATTGCAAAATTAGTAGTTTTTAAATAAGAATTTGAATTGCTACCACAAACAAAATGAACATTAAAATACATTTGTGGATCAATAGTTCAAAGCTCCTCAACAGCAGCAGTCGTCATTACTGATATATTATTTTTACAGCCCTAAACTGAATTCTATCAACCTTATTGATGTTTTTTTCCCTTTAAGGTAAGATATTAAAGTGTAATGCAAGGCTGCTTTTTTGTCGTAGTGTGCTGATCACTACTCATGAAGTGCAGAACAGCTAAAAAACTGTGTCAGAGCGATTACGGCCCCATTGCAAAGAGCCTAATTTGCACCTCGTATTAGCCTCTGCGTTATGGGGGAAAGGTCTGATCTTCCCGTTTCCTGGTTCTGCTCGTTGCTCTAAAGGTCAGGAGCATGTGACGGAGCTCTAACACTAATCCCTGCTGTAACGCTCACATTAGTGACGCCTCAACTCAAGTCACAGGCTGGTAAAGTAGGCTATATGGAATTCTCCACACTGCTACTAAAATGGTCGCAAATGTGACAAAATATTGCTACAGGAGTTTATCACGTTACAATTGTGTCTAATTTAAAATGAACTGGGAACTGCTGTTTGTAATTAAAGATAAATATGAATAGTTTTGTTGTAATTAAATGGTATTCATTCTAAAAAGAAACACAAGAATATTATTTGTCTTTGTTTAACTTCGTGAGGTCTGACCACTGATCTATATAAATGACTGGATTGCTCATGACGTCATAAAGTGAAGCCACTGCACTGCCATATTGGTATTCCCCCGCATTCTATTGATTTAATAGGAAATCTGATTTTAATAAAAAAACATTACCTAACGAGTCAAGTCTCCCTGAACATTCTTACAGCGCAAACGTCTTAAACATTTAAAGTCAGGAAAGTTCTGTTCATCTTCATTACAGTAGCGAATATCAGATCAGCTGATGGACAAGACACCTCAACATTTATATTACTAATGTCAAAATGATTCTTCTGAAGTCTGAATACAGATTTGTGCTTTGTAAGGCATGCGAATAAAACTTAATTCGCCATGTTCAGTTATTCACTATGGTTATGTATTATATTGTGTTATGTATGGCTAATACTGTTTTTATCCATGTAAAAAAAATCAACCGTGTTTTCATTAATAGCAATGTGCCCATACACTCAGCACAATGCGACGCCAGGCTAGTTTCAACCCGACGCAGTTTTTCCTTCACACCCTGCACCGCAAATGCACTCATGCCCATCTGTGAAAAAAACTGTGAATTACAGTGATTTTATATACATTTATGGACTTGCTACTGCCATTAGATACACATGTAAGACATGCTGCTGCATTAATAAACATATATAAATCTCATAGCAGATCTAACAGGCAGAACTGGGGAGGTGGAAGGTTTCATAGGAATTCTGATCATTCTGAATCAGACTATTTAAATGTTGAGCAAGCGATCTCATTGGGTGCAGAATCAGCAATGGCCAATCAGCTAGTTCCATGTGGTGGTGGTAGCAGTAGCTTGCAGATTGCATATAAAGGACCTATCATCTAAGTGCACCTGCACCATGCGCTTCAGATCATTAAAATAGGGCCCCATGTATTTTGAAGCAGCAAAGATAACGACTTAAACGTTGGTTAAAAGAATAATTAGCTCAACAATATTTACAAATAACACTTAATTCATATGAAAACTGAATGCCATTTACACAGAACGGTGGGTCTGACTGAAAAAATAAACCGGTATTTCAATGCTTTTGCGTTCTCTCTCAAAAGTTTGGCATTTCCTGAAAGAAGTTTGTTCACTCACAAATTTTTGTTCTCCCTGAGAAGATTTAGTTTTTTGGGGAATGCAAACATTTTGTGAGCAAATTCAAAACATGCTAGATAAATAGAAAAAAAAATTCTCCCATCACCATGTCTATTTAGGGGATCCATAGTGTTGAATTCATTGCAAGGAAAACTTCCCTCCCTCCCTACAAAATGTCAGAAATATTCTTACAAAAAAAGGACCTTTTATATTGGCTCCCTTAGTCAATGTTTAGGCCTGATTGAAAGTGCAGCAAAAAGGATCTTTGTATGATTTCAATAGCAGTGCTTCTCAATTGGTGGGTCATGGCCCAAAATCGTTTGGGCTTTGTTACTTTTGTAAGATAAATACATACGGTTTTGTGTGTGCTTATCACTTAATGGCCAAAAACAACTGATCTAGTTTCAAGCCAACTCAAGAGCAAAAAATGTTCTCGAGTCATGAGTTACTTGATGTCTCACAAGATTTGACAACAGCATGCTCTATTCTGTCTCCAGATGTCGGCCTACAAAATAACAATTGATGTATTTCTCAGTCTAGTCTAAGGCTGTGTGTCTTTGATCTGCAGGTTTTGTAGATCTGACCTGGAGTTGAAAGTTACAGACTTTGAAACATGAGATGGGCCACAGATTTAGGGTGAAGTAGTGTCTGATTCAACCCGAGAAACCTACAATCACCTGGCGATGACCCCTTTACACTGTGAATGAACCCTGGTGCCGCCCCAAAGAAGAAAAAAAAACAAAAACCGATATCTACTCTGCAAATGCTTCAGCAGTGCTCTGTTACAGCGCCGCTGTCAAAGCCAGAAGAAAAATTGAAGTCTCTTTATTTGCAGACTGTGAAATTGGCTATATAGGGGAAAAACATTTAGCTCATTTTCAGCGGAGCACTTTGCAGCCCATTTCCACTGCATCTTCTGTAAACATATGTATTTATTCACCTTCCCCCAGCCCCACATTTCAATAAGATGTACGGCAGCGGGTCTTTAATTCGCCGTCAGACGTGTTGATAATAGGTCCCATTTATCAAACACAACTTTTGGCCAGATTTGGGAGGCTAGCTTGGAGGGAAGGGGGAAAGACAGATGGAACAGGGATAAGAATGAAACTGTATGAGTGTGTGCAGAAGGGCTGTAAAGCGCAAATAGATCTTAGGGAACGGAAGCGTGAAAGGCACATGAAAACATCAGTTTGTAATCTCACTCCTGAAAGAGTTGGACATCTTCAAAGCGACCCAATGAGATGTAAGGCAAGTTCAGGGATTTACTCTGGTAGTTTTGCTGGGATTCGGCCCCAGGAGAGAGGGGGGCCTCTGGACCATATGTACAGCACATGGCTGGCTGCATCTTCTCAACTGTGGCCATTTTTACTTTTCATTCAAATGCTGAATGACTCATGCCAGGTCTTTATTTTGAGGTTTGTAGTTATACATGCAGTTTAAACAGTGTGTGTAACTTCTTACCTTGTACAGCTGAGTTCTCCTGCTGGTTGCCATTATGTTCAGACTTCACCTCTGGTATCACTGCCTCTAAAACCAAATACGTCACATAATTAGAGCTCTCGCAACATGTAATTTCACAGTAAAACATGCTGCCGTCTCAAATATATATATATTTACAAAAATTATATAATTATTCATTAATAATTTTAATGGAGTTGCACCATGACCATTTTGAGTGAAACCAGATATTCAGCAAGAACAACATTGAAATTTTATCCATTAGGAATTGATTAGATGGTGAAAAAAATGCAGAGGTAGAGAAAGTTAAATATTAAAAAATAATACTTTTATTCAGCAATGTTGCATTGAATTGATCAAAAGTGACAATAAATAAATTTTATAATGTTAAAGAATGCTGAAAAAAACATTTAATCATGGTTTTTACAGAAATACTAAGCAGCATATTAGACTGATTTCTAACTATTTTTCACAATATTTCCAGTATTACTGTTTTTACTGTATTTTTGGATCAAATAAATGCAGCCTTGGTGAGCAGAAGAGACTTCTTTCAAAAACGTTTTAAAAATCTTTACATCCCAAAACTCTTGAAAGGTAGTATTAATACATATATTAAAGTGGATAAAAATTGATTTTTTTTAATATTGTCTACCCTAGTTGAACTGCATTTGGCATTCTTAATCTCCACAACAAAGGCAGCGTCGCACGGAGGAAGTAGCGTTATCTGAGGAGAGATGTGACGTAACAGCAGACATTCACAATAGGGATCTTTTTCTAGCATTGCCCGCAGATGAAAGGCAAAAACAAAAGGCATTTCTCCTAATGAATTCACGTCTAATCAGCCTTGGCCTAATAATTGCCCCAGCACTCATGAAAATACTTGCAGATGTCTTGAAAATGTTTTTTTTTCCTCCATTCAAATTCTGCTTCTGTTAAGATATTCAGAATTAAACAAGTGTAATCAAAACAACAGCGAGCGATTAGGAAAATGGTTTGGCCTTGATAAGTGTGCACATTTAAAACGTTTATGATAAACATCAGACTCCATTTCCTCAGCTGAGATTATGACGCTAATGCATCGCTAATAGTTATGACTGAGACGGAAATACCAATATCAGCACCAATTAACAAAATATGAGAACGAACAGAAGGTTGAACGCAATATTGATGGACAAACAGATGAAAGCTCTGAATAGGCAGATCTTTAAAGATAGTGTGAGAGAGTATCACAGGATAGACTGTAGAGAAGTCATGTATGTCTGTGTATGTAACAAGGTGTGACGCAATAGGTTTCAAGCATTAAGTCAATATTCTGTTGTCAATGAAAGTAACATAATCACAGCTAAATATAACACTTGTGATTTTTAAGAAAATGTACAATTGACCACCCACTTATTCTCCATACATATTTAAAAAATATATATTCTCAATTAACCGTTATAAGCAGGACCTACATTTTTTTGCCACACCTGCCAATAGCAGGTGACTCGAGAAAATATTTTTTACTGACCATGAAACTGATTTACCAAAAACAGGCAGAACACCAAAATGTTTAGATACCAGTGAAAAACCACAATTCTATATTCCCATTTTGATACCACAGCTAAAACTACAAGCCTAACTAATAAAAATGAAAAAAATTAAAGACAACTAACAGTAGTTTTCAAGTAGAGCCACTGTATAAAGTAATCAAAAATAAAATGACACTTCACCGTATAAATCAGGGGTGGGGAACGTTGATCCAGAAGGGCCATTCTCTTGCAGAGTTTAGCTCCAACCCTAATCAAACACACCTGAAGCTAATCAAGGTCTTCAGGATTACTGATGTTACAGGCAGGTGAGTGTTTTCTTCAGGGATGGAGCTAAACTCTGCAAGAGAGTGGCCCTTTTGATCAACTTTCCCCACCCATGGTATAAATGAACATTGTTTAATCCTTATTGAAGGTATACAAGTTATTCAGTCGAGCAGTGAGTTAATTTTTTCTTTCTTTTCTTTGTTTTTGTTGTTGTTTGATTAACATTAAAAACAGACAGCAGAAGGGTTATTAGGTTACTGTCACTTTAAAGACTAATGCACGGATCCAATACACTGATACATATGCGTATCTTTCTTAACTGTTTACGTTCACTTAAGCCATAATTGACCGTTTACTAGGATATTCACAAAGACAGGCATTTTTTGATGAATTTGTCTGGTCAAGCGCAAGAAGATGCAAATAGGAGCTCAATTTATTATTTGCGCAGCTTTCTTGACGCACTTTAGATGTGCACAAAACTTTCCACACGGCGTGAGTAACAAAATTCCCTTTAGTGTCTTCTCGCGCTTGAATGTTTAAATTGGCAAGGCTTTAACTTTTTTGACTATGCATAGCTGGCCCATCAACTGCCCCTGAGTGTCTTTTAAATTTGTTCATGTTCTCACAACATTGCATCTCACAACCAGCCAACTGGTGATTGACAACGTTACATATACTCATCAACAAGCATTTGGAACTTGGTGAGTGTGAATTTTAGGCCCTGGTTTAAACCTTACTTGCTACTCAATCCATAAAGCATGGAGAACTGAACTGAATCACAAACAACTGTACAATATTATCCACTGAATTCAAGTCATTCATTAACTATTTCAAAATGATTAGCAAAACACAGATGAAGTAAATCGAGTCCATCAACCCCGCTAAAGCTTGCACAGTCCTGTAGCTCGTCCTGGGTCCACATTTCATTCAGTAACATTAGGCAGTTTTGGTTTATATGCTGGTGATAATTGTTATTTTACACAATATCACTCTTTTGGCATAGTTCCATGATAACAGTGACTTCTTTAATTGGTGGATCTTTCTTTCAAGGTTACAGTTGGACAATTGAATACTGCCCAAAAAGATCCGAAAATATTCATAGTTTTATATAGTTATAATGTGAATTTTAATATGTTAAAACCAAACAAGTGTTTTAGCAAATATCATTAACAAACTCTGAGCTCATGGTAGAAACAAATTGGGACTTTAACTGTTCTCAACCTGTTGATCTCATAACTATATGGAGCAGGTTTTTGGACCAATGAGCTTTCACTGTGGGTGTGTCATTTATTGCATCAAATCGAATGAAAAAGCAGAAGCCCACCGTTGAGACTCATGCGGAGACTCTCAGGAGATGTGGCCTGTTTGAGAGCCTGTTCCACCTGCTCTCTCCTCTTGGACTCAAACTCCAGAGCCTCCTGCAGTTTCCTCTTTGCCTTCTTTTCCTTCTTCAGACGCTTCTGAATAGTGGCTGAGGGAGACAAGAAAGAGGTCTGAACAAACATTCAAACGTAAAACACTTCGCTCATTCAGCATGGTGTCTGAAAACACACGGAGACGCCAGCGCAGACTCACGTTCACACATTAGAGACTTGAAAGTGCTCATTAGCACTAGCAAAACAAAAACATATGGTGCGCTACGTGCAACAGCTTTCAGAAAGGATATGTAAAATTGCAAGGTTTTTAGACGTTCAAAGTAATAAACTAATGGAAATATGGCCTAGTTAGTGATGTTTGCTATAGGGCATCACTATTAGTATTACTCATATTCACTAGCCCTATACTCTTAAATATAAAGGTTTCAAATGGGGTTTTCATTGCGCTGCAATAGAAGAACCTTTTTTTTCTTTGTGTGAAGAACATTTTAATAATCTGAAGAACTGGTTTTCACTGTAAAGAACTTTGTGCAATGTTCTTCATGGAACCATTGATGCCAATAGAGAACCTTAATAAGTACTTTTAAGTACGAGTAATCTTAAAAGCACTACTAGTAAATTATCAAGTTAAACCTACCAATTCACATTTATGGGACAACACAACAGCTTTACACACCTAACGCCAACACATTCATACAGCACAATGTTTTCACATAACACAATCTCTGGATATGTGCAAACATTATCAACTCTGTGTATATGTGGATTCACAGCAATTAACAGCCTTTTGAAACACTCGGAGTCTGGCAGAAGACCTTAAAACAAGCTCCCGGCGCGTTCGCTCACAGAGTTAAATGTATGTCCCTTCCTCCTCGCACCTCTAATTACTTGCCTTTGATTGGCTAAATCATCCACCATATAACAGTGCGCATTAAAATAACATGAAATGCTGTAACAGCCATGGCTAATAAATTATTGAGGTGTTTGTACATATTGTCAGAGTTGTTATCCAGCTGAATAATTGGCTTAATTTCTTGGCGCAAACGGCAGGAGTTGAATTGGCAGTAAATCCACTAGTGACACGGTTTGGTTGCGATGTAAGGAGAGAATTGGCGGCACACACTCTGAGCGTTTTCTGAGTGTTCGTCATGCGTTAATGTGTTTACCACTAGAAGATGATGATGATGATGTTCGTAAGACAGATTCATTATTTTATGACTTTTTGAGTCATGAATTTAAAATGTATTTTATAAAATCATTTTAAAGAGATAGCATACACTATTTTAAAATGTGTTATAATGTGTTAATATATGTTATAATGTATTAATATATGTTATAATGTAAAGTTTTTAATTAAATAAAGATTATTGTAGCACGTTTTACTTTCAAATGTTATGTTAAATTCAATGTCCTGCTGTATTTTTGTAATTAATTGTGAAATTTCCTAGGACTTCCTAAGTGAAAATGATTTTTTTCAGCGTGTGATTATGATAGTTAAATGACGTACCTCGGCTGTGCAGTTCAGAGGTGAGTTGTCTCTCCAGACTCTCTCTCATCTCTCTTTCTCTGTACAGCTCCATCTTTAACTCCTTGCGCTCCTGTTGCACGTGTTTCTCCTGAACACGGGCATTATCCACAGCCACCTTCAGAAGACCCTGAGCCGCCAACAGAACACAAGACATAATCGATTTTAATACACAGATAAACATCCACAGTATACATTTAAAGCAATGGTTCTCAACCGAGGGACCGGGGCCCTCTAGGGGTCCTCAGCAAACTTCCAAAGGCGTTGCAAGATAACTTAATATATCAATATATTAATGTATATAATTATTATTTTTTAAAACAATCTAACTTAATTAAAAAAAAACAATAAAAAAACAAAAAAACAATCAATATGTAAACTGAAATCACATCTCTTTTTTTTCCCTCAATATTTGTATTGAAGAACAGTGTTTTTGAAACTTCTGTCAATTAATCTACCCATTTCGTCTCGACCAGTTTCTGTTAATAAGATTTGATCTTTAAGCTATATAATGGGTTTGTGTGAGGAACACACTGAAATGTAAATCATTTTTCAGGTCAGACACGGGTCAGTATGAACTGAGAACAACAGCTTATGGGTTTGGAGCATCAGTAGATTATGACTTTTAATTTTGGACACAAACAAAACACACACTGAATGTACCTGGATGTTAGTGAGCAATGTCTCCACGGAAGAGAGGCCATCTGCAAACAGGAAGGGGGCGGGGAAGCCTGGAGGAAGAGTCTGAGTTCCCAGAGGAAGCTTCTCGAACCCTGCCTTCTGCATGGGCAAAGATAACTGAGCCTCATCTGGAAAAACAGAACATAATATATGTAGTGACTATTCACACCAGTGATTTTATGATGTTAACACATGTACCTAATAAAATGTTATATTTAATGTGTTTTAATCATTTACAATTTAGATTTAATTTATTATTCAGTTTGGCATCATAACTGTTTTGCTCTGTGTAAAATAGTGTTTAACTGACATTTATTGTTTATTATAATTGTGTTTTTGATGGCCAGTGCCGAATTCTTAGAGAGCAGGTGGAGAAAAGATGAGATATATGATATCACAATATTTAATTTAAACCTAGTAAACAATAAATGCTGCTATTTAAATGAATACTTATTTATTTTACATATTTCCTAAATTAGAAATAAATGAGTTACTAACTCATAATAACTAACTCTAATAACTAGAACTTGATGGAAAAATAAACCTCTAAAATAAGATAGAATAGATCTAAAATAGATTTATTCTTTAAATAGCAACTTATTGATTCTGTAAACACAGTAACAAACAAATCTGGTAAGTCTTAGCACAATAAGAATCTTTATTTTTATAAAGACCAGGTAAAATGGCAAACGTTATATAAAACTTCTTTGTATATCACTTATTTATATACTGATATGCGGACATTTTATTGATGTATATCAGTTGATTACAACACTGTAAAATTATTTTGTAGTTGTAAATATAACCGATTATTGAAGTATGTTTTACAAGAAAATACAGTTGAATTAAAAGAAGATAGAAGATATTTTGAAGAATGTTTGTAACCAAGCAGATCGAGCAACCATTGACTACCATAGTAGGAAAAAACATACTATGGTAGTCAATGGTTGCTCTATCTGCTTTGTTAAAAACATTCTTCAAAATATCTTCTTTGTGTTCAGCAGGTGAAAGAAACTCATACAGGTTTGGAACAACTTGAGGGTGAGTAAATGATGAGAGAACTTTCATTTTTGGGAGAACTATCCCTTTAATTTAAGTTTTTCTTCAAAATGTCATATTTAATTCAGTGTGTTACTTTTGTAATTGTTCGTGAAGCAATTTCTTAGTGTAAATTACTGAAACTGAAATTGTCATTTCTGTCACCAAGCAGAATTAAAAAGATTGTTAACAAACAGGTTTCTCAAATATTCTTCCCTCTCTACCATTCAGTGGCGGAGCCAGAGGGGTGTCCAGGGTGGCACTGACATCTGACTGACCTCCCTGGGTGCCACCCCAAAATTTCTCACTATTTTTCTTTTTGTGTAAAGTCTGTGCTTATGGAATATAATATATTGCCCTTTATGGTTCCGCTGTGCAGTTCTTACATCAAAACACATCGACGCCACTTTTTACATTCTTGAAGATAACTTTTTTTGCCTGTATGGTGATTAGAGTCACTGTTTCGTCATTGCCGTCTTGAACATGAGAACACGACGCATCGGGTGCACGGCATATGGCGCTACATCAATAGCGTGAACAAAATACGCATAAAAGTATGCCAAAAATAGCAACTATTATAGTTAACACAGTCGGCTACTGCATTCAATATTGTGCATTTGGTCTTAAAGTGACTGCAGCCTTTAGCCTACCTCCTGCTGTCTGTCACTAAAGTTAATCAAAGAACAAAAATCTCCCAGTGATCTTGACTGAATAACCTCTGTAGCTAGTTTTAACATGCATACAGTGAAGATTATGCAGTGTTATTTTACATTTGATTCAGTTGGACCTGAAAATCAATTCACTGTTCTTACTTTATTGCTGACTGTTCACTTGTATTCAATGTTTTAAATTGATATTATTAGGCTTATATTAGTAGTTTTGGCTGTGGAATATCAGTTGGAATCGAGAATTGCAAAATTTCACTGGTATCTACAATTTTGGTATCTTATTTATTAGAACACTGTTACATGGGTCAAAACAACGAAAAGAAATAATAATTACACATAATATTCTTTCACGGTCTATGGACCCCCTAAAGTAGCCTCGGTCACCCCATGTTTAAAAGTCTAGTTCGCCACTGCTACCATTGGTAAAAAACAGATAGTCCCACCCCCAAACAAACCTCATTGGTCGAGTTGTTCAAACAAATAGAGCAATCTTTTAATGCTGCCACAGTTATAAAATCAACCTACAAAATGCCCACTTATAGTCTCTGCATAACAAACTGGGATAAAAGAAAGCATTTTAATCTTAAAAAAAAAAGATACTTCACCTTGAAGTGAGTTACATACAGCCTACAAATTTGTTTCAAAGAGGATCAAAGCGAGACTCAACTGTAGACTCAGAAACAGTAAACGTGAATATCACTCAGAGGGGAGAATATAAACCGAGTGAGCACTTCACCATGTATTTCTGATGAAACAGAAAGCTGCTGTGTCCAAACCTCCATATAGTAGTTAATCTCTTATTTTCACACACACACAGTCCATATTTTACCCACAAGTCCTATAGGCAACCCCTCCCACCCACAGTGCCAGGCCACAAACTACAGCCCCACTGCACCAGCAATAACAGATAGAACTGGGGCTGAATAAGAAAGAGCGCGAGCAGTCATGATTCACCCCGGCTAATCTGGCCAGGGCCTCTCTCAGCGCACGTTGACACGGCCCGTCCAGGGCTCCCTACGCAAGACAAATAGGACGGCTGGGGTGGGAATTGTGATGACAGTGTATCACGGGTCACATCGATTTCCCTGCCGCACGCTCTCCCGCGCCCCACCAGATAACCCTGCACTGCTTTCTGCCCATTGTTCATACCCCACCTGTCCCACCAGCTATAAATTTTCCCCCTTCTTTCCTCGCCACTGCAAAGGGCATTAAAGAAGAGGGGAGCCGAGAGAAAGAGGGGAAGAATTCGCCCTCCTCCTCCTCTCCTTACAGGTTGACAGTGTGTGATTAAGTTTTTGGTGCCGGCTGAAAGTGGCGAGCAGATGAAGGTCACGCAGATAGAGTGTGAAGAGGAAAGCGCGCGAGAGGAAGAAGGATAGGGTGAGAAAAGGGGTGAGCGGAAGGGGACGCTGGAGAGAGAGAGGTGTGAGGTGAACTGTGAGATAAAGCTGGAGGTGAAGACCGCAGAAATGTTTAAAAGCGCAAGAGGGTGTGTGTTTATCAGTCACGGCCGTGCGTCTGTTCCCCGCATTCAATTACACACCATGTAGGCTTTAAAGTCAACATAAAAATCGTATTGTGCACGATTCATCACTGCACATTTATTGCAAAGAAAAAATATGTCTTTATAATCATTCATTAAAACTGAAATGGCTTTTGGTTTCAAAATGTGTTTCATTACATTGGCTTATTTGTCCCTGAATGAATCAAGTGAGAAAGGAGGTGGATGAATGATTAGTGCAAACATGTCTGATGTATTAATTATATATCTGATCATTAAAATTATGTTCAGATGTTTTTGAAGCCTGCTTTACCCACTTTGTATACTTTGTTGGATATATAGTGCATCCTACTTTACCTTCATAAATACAAAACACTCACATAAAGCCATATTAATGCTATATAGCACATTTCGGCTGAGTGATTGTTTATATGTAAACTGTATTATCGCACAGCTCTATATATTAAGTTGGATATATATTATATCTTTATTCACACACATACAGTAAAGTCACAAAAAACAATAGATAATATGTAGCAAATCTCAACTGCCAGGTTTTTAAAATCACAGAATAGCTGTTTATATAAATTTGCATATAAAAGTAATGTCCAACTTCATCTCCATGAATACTGTACACTTGCGTAGAGCGACGTATACTATTTAGCAAATCTCAACTGCTTGATTACTTGTATCGTTGCAAAATATGAACTATTATCGCACAGCTTTAATCTGCTAAATGCGACTATATTGCATGAAGATATTGAGATACTATAAACATTAACATCATGATTTTTCTGTAAAGCTGCTTTGATACAGTCTGAAAAAAATATTGTGAAAAGCGCTGTACAATTACATTTGACTTGACGTTGTTTTTTTAACAAATCCGTTAAATGAATGATTCAGTGACTCATTAGCAATACACAAAAAAACAGTGCCTTATCGCCATCTACTGGCGTAACGATGTAACTTGCAAAAAAAGGATCACTGAACGAATCAGGAAACAATTGATCAAAATCTCATCCTACATTCATACATTGGGCTTTCATGAATGCGTTAAAAATCAACGTCAACCTTTTTGTAGTTCTTTTTGGTGAATAGATGACTGAAATTGAAGCTTGGGGAAGTGAAAACTACACATCCCAGGTCAATGCGGCAGTAGAAAGGAGGTTAATGGCAGCAGGCTCTTGAAAGCCCTGCCCTCCTGCTGGCCCCTGCACACCTAATTGCAAGTCCCTTTTAAACGACAGATTTATCTTGCTGCGGCTGCTGATAGTGTTCACTTCAATTCATTTTATTCCATCCAGCAAAGAGGGTGGAAGAGCCCTCGGCCCATGACATTTACAAAGTGCCCCCGTTCTGTCTCCCCTCACTGTAATGTGCACGAGTAATGATACTGTGTGTGTGTGTGTGTGTGTGTGTGTGTGCGTGTGTGTGTGTTAGGCCGAGCACAATGGGATCTGCTTGTTTGTACATAGTGTGCATATGTTTGTTGGATAAAAATGTCTCTTTGGCTCCCGGCAGAAGACAATACTGAATCATTTTTTGCAAATGTAAATATTTTTAAAAGACGCAACTAACTCAATACCTGTCCCACCGAACAAAGCGCATCCATCCACTCAACCCTACAAACACTGCCAGGCGAGAGTACAAAGTGAACAAACAGATAAATAAATAAACTAACAAAAAGAAGGGAAGTGCTTTTTTCTTTTAACTGACCACTGCAATCAATAATTCATCTATAAGACCTTTTATTTTCTGTCCACTAAAAATAAAGACAATATGAAGTTTATAGAAAAAGCTTTCTTACCGGTCAAAAACAAAGAAACTCAAGTACCACCATAGCCACCAGAGAGGGGAAAAAGAAAAGAAACAGAGGGGGAAAGCTTCGCGACACCAATTGGAAAGCTTGAATGAAATGCTTTCAAAGATTTTAAATTGAATTTATATAATGTATATAATCAAATTAAATTAATGATAACAAATATTTCTGGTTGGTTACTGGATATTGTTATTCATTTAAAATGTATTTAGTGCGTCGACTAGCCATCCTCCATATAAAGTGTTCTCGAATGTACTAGAACCTCGCTTTCTCCTCGTGTCTCTTCCTCGAACTTTTCTTCTAAAGATGGTTTTCTCTCAGCGAGTTGCTTGACATAATGTCAGCCTTCCCAGAGACGGTGGATTCTGCCCCCCGTTCCATATGGATGAACAGATGCCGGGGACAGGAGCGAGAGAAAGAAGGCTATCTCCCTCAGCGCCTTTAACCCCAATGTGCTTTTCTTGCCCCCATATATTTGTTAGTTTTTATTTTGTACATGTGTCGGAGGGGGACGTCTCCTGAATATTCAAAGGGATCCAATTAGGGGGTAATTTAGTGCACATCTACGGCACAGTGTTTTTGTCAGGTACGTGTACATGATCGCACCCGCGCGCGCACACACTAATATAGGTTTGTTTACACAAAGATTTACATATGAAGATCAAGGCACACAGCTAATCACCATAATTGCCATAGTAAATGTTAAAAGATGGGCAACAGCTAATTATTTGAGGTTGTTTTGAACTGTGAGGTCCTTTTTAGCACTATATTAATAATGTCATGAGAGAGGAAATTAGTGACAAGTGTGTTTAATGGTGCAGTCTGAGCCAAAAGTTGTAGCTGCTGACTTTATTATTCGTTTTGCCTTGATTTTAGGATGAGGGCTGGTCAGGTGTCTTATATTTCACCCTAAAAATGAACAAGCCTTTTAGCGCCATTTAAGACTGTGTAGTGATGTTCATTTTAAAGTAAATTAAGTAAATTAAGTAAATTGTTTGACTGTAATTTGTCTTAATTATTGTTTTATGTAAATCCCATTATTCTCAATGGTGATTCTTATGACATTAATATAATTAGGTATACATCAAATATAAAGTTAAAAATGATGTAATTTGTAATACAATCTTTTACATTTAAATTAACATAAATACTAATGTGACGTTTACATAATTAAATACTTATTATTACTATTTGCATTTTAACATTTAATGTACTTGTTTCTTTTTTAATTTGGAACCATAGTAATAAAAATTAGACTTCGACTTCTTTGTGTGCATTACTACGATGTGCTTTGGAGGGCAATATTTAACATAAATAATGTAATATCTTAATAAAATAAGCTTCATTGTCTTTGTTTCTGTTCATTTTTGGTTTAAATATGACATCTTTGATGACCTGTGAACCGGTTTTGTGTAATTTGTCTCATTTGTCGATCACGCAAGGCTGAGTGAGCACACAACACTTGTCCTGAACAGTTTGTGCCTCTGGGAAAATGACTGGATGGCAATGGTAAGAGGAGTTTGCCTCAGTGATTAAGAGAAATCAGGAAGAAAAAGGAAAACGCAGGAGAAGCGAAATATGAGATTAAGAGAATAGGAGAGGAGATCAGACCTTCTTGCCGAAGCTGATGGCACACAGACTCTGATGGAGCGTTAGCCCGCTAGAGGAAAAAGCTTGAGAGAGACAGATCGCCCCTCTGCCAGTTAGACATTTATTCCCAACAAGATGGCAGTGTTTGACAGGAGGCGCCAGGGGAGCCCTAAAGCATGGGGATCCAAACGCCTGGGTGGTATTTATAGCTGTGAGACACAGTCCAATCAGACCCAACTCACAGAGGAGTAACATGACGGAAGAAACTCCAAGATGAACAACCTCACCGATTCACAAACACACAGAGACGTATGTTACTGGACAGTCCTCAATCTACACCACTAACTGCAACTTACTTACTACAGTACATAAAATAAGTGTGCTAGTGTGCAGTAAAGATCTGGTCACATTTACCATTGTTTGGCAAAATTCACAAGATCGAGAGTTTTGCATGAGGGCGAAAAGTTCCCCATGTAGCTTTTGCTAGTTTTCAAGTTGTTCATACGAATTCACAGGGCTGACCAATAGACAGCTGCTTGGTTTCTGTGTGAGCAGTGCTTCATACATCTCTACACGACTGACAAATTATCTTTTTTTTACATTTTGTTTTAAAAAAGGCAAAATTTTCATGAAAGAAGAAGAAAAGGAAACCGGGCAAAAAATGCTCACTCTTCACAAGTAACAACCACATAACAATGCATTTTAAACCATTCACAATACTCTAACTTTATGGTGGCCCATGCAGCACTGTCATTTTCTTCATAAACGCATCTAATTGAATTTACTAATCTGAAAGATCCTCTGGTTTGTTGACTTCAACCATTCTAAAATTCAACAGAGCACAGAAACTTCCTACCACCAAACCAAACCGCAAGCTATATTACCGGCACAGTCGATGAATACAGCGCAAGACTCACTCCCCATCACCTCTTAATTTCGTTCTTCGACTTCAAATAATTCTCAGGGGTTACACTTCCAAAACTTGAGGTCTACAGGGCCCCTGATTCACTAGAGTGCAGAATAACAAGCTACATTAAAACCAGGCCCCCAAAAGGAAATGCACAAAGCACTTAATGAGCTCAAGCAAAGCAAAGGACCAATGTTCGTTAGTTAACCCCCACGATACATACGTATACACAAAAAAAAGATGAAAGCAGGACAATAAAAAGCCCTAGCAGTAATAGGTTGAAGGAGGAAGTGAATGAGGGGGTATTAGTGTATATTACATTTTAACAACCATATGAAGGCTGGACCGCAGAACACGTCTGGGCTGTTCTGGAAGATGGTGGGAATGCAAAATGAAAGAATAGTTAAGTCTAAATGGTGCAATGAGAGCTATAAAAGTATCACTTCATTGACTTACTGTATAAGCATAGCAGCTAACTAAATAGCTAAACTTAATCCACGTTTTCGGTGCAATTTTTCCACTTTCAGGTTTAAGAGAAAGTAGACAGGAAGTTATGTGGGAATGGGTTAAGAAAAATAAAATGAACTGGACTCAAACCTGTTTCCCAAGCAAGCGCCAAGGCTCAATGTGTCAGAGCATATGCTGCGAACCACTAGGCCATGGCTTTTAAGGATTTTAGGATCCACAAGCACACACAAATATTCAAACTTTCAGCAAGTATAAAACTCCTTTTAAAACAACGACACAGACTAAAAACAAACAGAACTAATTTGGGCTACAAGAGACTGCCAGAAAGGGCAATTTAAACGAACAAATACACCTGCAAATAAACAGGAAAGTAAACAAACTGGAAAAGAGGCCAGGCTGCATTTTCCTGACACTCCAGCCCTGTGCCTAATGAATATGTGTACATGAAATGAGCCTTAATGAGCATTTCCTTCTCCCCCAATTAGCGTGTGAAGAGCAGTAGGTGGAATATTAAATGAGAGGAATACTAGGTCAACACAGCAGCCCTTAACCTGCGAGCAGGAGGAATGGACCTGCGAGATGAACGCGTCTCAAGGGACACAAACAAGAACCTGAGACGCCAGCGAGGACGTTTTTCCTCATGCCGTCCAATGTTCATTATTTGGAAAAGTGAACTCTCTTTTTAAAGCATATTGTGATTGAAAGATCTGAATACAGTTTGACTTGAGTCTAATCTATATGACAAAACCAACCTTTATACAGATATACAAATTACATTTAAAGCTCTGGCACCCAAAATATTGACATCTGTTTTCAGATGTCTCAACAATGAGACATCCTCTCACTCTATCACCTGGAAAGAACTAGAAGCAATATTAACAGGAAGCAAATTGTACTTCTGCCCTGCATCTGAGTATGTGACCCATGCTGGCAAAATGAAACGCGATGAGCTAATTTTCAAAAAGTAGTTGTCATTTTCAAATTTTCTACTAAAAACCCTCAAAATGATTTATGGTTTCATTTAAGACATAACAGATAATGTTTGTGTGAATACTTGTGTGACTGCAGCTTTATTGTTTTCAGTTAGCCTTTGGTTAGCAAGCTAACAATTTATCCTATAGCTTAACAGTGTGAAGTCTGTTAAAATAGCTTATCTACTTATCTCAGACAAGATATCATAACTTTCGCAATAAACTAAACCCTTACTGCACACCCCCCATTTTGTGGTGTAACGCAGCGCTGTTTTATCATATTAGATACATTTGAGTTGTTGAAAGTTATGATGCTACTCTGTGCGTTCGCTCGGCGGCTACTATGAGACTCTTGTTGCACACTGCAGTAAGTTAGATCCATATAAGGCATGAGAAAACACGGTACTCGTGGTAAATCAAGAAAAAGAGATTTAAACAATAAGACTAACTGTGTTGAGCTATATAACAATAATTTGTTTTCTGTTAATGTATGTATCCAAACAGTTGCTCACCTGTCTAATAAAACACATAATATATTAAAGAGTCTTTGTTTTCATGGTTTCTACAAAATAAAACGGAAATCAAGGGTAACGCGAAGCCTATGATGTCATTGATAGGCGACGCACAGACATGGTCCGTGTCCTGGTTAAAATTGCTTATTTCTCTGGATTTAAACATTCTTTGAAACATTTAGGATTATGTAAGTACACAAGTCAACAAAATATATAACATTGTTTTAGTGGTTTTTGGATATTTTAATCTTAAATCTTACATATTGTGCCTTTTCTGGAGAGATATAAGCTCAAACATAAAAACTAACAAAAATATTAAGAATATTTTTTTTAAATGTATAAAAAATTTAATGTTTATGTGGTATAAAAACATTTTACCATAATTAAAGTGAAGCCACACGTGTGGTCATGCTTCATTTCAAAAGGATGATCTCTAAAACTTTGAATTTTATGAAGCATTTGTCATGTGAGTTTTTAGAGAAGGCTGATAAGATGCTAATAAAATATTTTATTATATACAATTTCTTTATATTTGTATGACGTTGAGTTAAGACCATGCATGTCTACATGTTCATCACTCTCTGTAAACTGATTGTTAGAATGATTTAATTCTGGTTTGTGTATTGTTTTCTGTTATCGGTGTGAGCATCTCTGCTCGCCTTAGGGCAGCTTTCCTTCAGATGTGATAGTGACACCGCACAGGAGACTGCGCAAGCCTGAGAGACAAAACCTGTTCCAACTCTTCCCTCAGAACCAGAGCAGAACACAAGCACCTGTCCTCACCCTTCTCCTCCTCTCTGCCTTCATCTGTGTGTGGTTGTGTGTGTGTGTGTGAGAGAGAGAGGAGATAGAGCGCACATCATTTATCACTTGTGTTCTCGTCCAAAAATGTCGCTTTTGTGGGGTGACTTTCATCCGTGCTAACCTTGCCCCAAATTGCTAACTGTTTACTTTTTCTTTTCCAACATGTCATTGATTTTCCTCACCTAATATCTGTTCCTCGTCGTTAACACAAAGAGAAACACCGTGAGCCGCGAGCAGACCCTCTAACCCTCCAGCCGGAGAGCTCTTGAGGGCCGCTGGGGCCCCGCAAAGGGTCCTGGTTTAATTAAACCATCACAAACGCGCTTAGAACAGCAATCAGCCTAATGATCAAAAAGGGTCTTCAAAGCCCATGGATGGTCCCCTTTGCACATATCTGAAGGAGGGGCATGTGAATAAACAAACAAAAATGAAGATTAAAAATACAAGGCTCGAAAAGCCAAGCGTTTGCTGTTTGAGGACCGATCCCTGACTTGGAGCGAAAGAGTAAAGCCATGGCTTCGGTTTCCTTTTGCGTTTGTTGTGACTTATTTACCAGCACGCTTATCTCAAAGGGCGAAACAATGGCGCACATTTCTATCAGAAATCATTACAGGCCATTTCAAATCATTTCCGCGCAGCTAATTTCATAATAGCGGAGGGAAACATTGATTGTAACCAGATGCTACATATCTACTCTGTGGAAAACTGGACAGAGCAATTACGCAGCACAAGTCTCAGCCTACCCGTGCTCCCTCTCGCACACACAAATGTACACTAAGTGCTTCTACGGCCAAAGTGCTTCACATCAGCTTAAGCCAAATACATCAGCACATTATCATACAACACATATAGACTCTGGACTAGATTTTAAGTGTGCAATGAAGTGATTTCTGAGAAACAAAAATCAAAGAAAAACACGGTGGCACCTGCATAGCAGGTTGTCAGGTCTGTGTTATGCATGTTGAACACTTGTCAATTGAATTAGTCAAATTGAAATCAAACATCCATGTTAGGGACCTATAGTTCATCCTAATCAAGGTGTAAATGAATGATCATAGGGCTGTGGCTATGTTTTAAGTCAGCATGAAGTCAGATGAACCTTTATTGGGTTAATCTTAAACTATTTATCTCCTTCAACAACCTGAGATCACTTTTTACCATGAATAAAGTCCTGCCCTGCTTTTCTCATTTTTACTTTGAAATATTGGTCTTTCTGGGAAGTTCATATACGTTTTGGGAAGTCGTAATCACAACATCTGTTGCGTTCAAATCCTTTTGGTTGTAGCAATTAAATCGAACAAATTTAATTCAATGCATATGCTAGAGTCATTGCAACCGCCACGCTTTCCCAATGACACCTCAAAATCTGTGCTCAAAGAATTCCATAGAATTTCAACGATTTTCCTACTCGTAATTACAACTTTGCGTGCCGCTCATGGTGTTTGACTCATACATTTGATCTTTTTGACATGATTTGAATGCTCCACAAGTCACATGGGCTGTAAATATGATTGACTTCTACGTTAGCTTAGCACATTAGCATTAATACCATGTTAATGATATAATTCTGTACAGATCAAACATTTACAGTTTATAGTTCTGTGTCCACTCCAAATAGAGGTGTCATTTTATGCTTGTGTGGCTCTAAATTGTCCTACGAAAACAAACAATATGCCTCTCAGCTCTGGAAAACACCTATAAATCTTTGTTCTGTTGGTCGCTTGGTTTTCGCTCATAAATGTTATTCAAAGGTTTGGGATTCGATTAACAACACTAATAGGCCAAAGTGTTCCGTTTACTATTTACCATGAAGAAATCCTTCTTACACGTGCTGCATGGCTTCGTTACACTTTCTCAAAGGCCTGCGAGAATCAGTGGCCTGATTGTAAGATTAATGTTAGTGTGTGCTAAATGGTTTGCATATGAACCAAAACCACACATAATATCAGAATTTCCTTTTGCTCTTTAATGGAAGAAACGAGAGACCCTGCCTGAAGTGAGAGCAGCTCCTGTTGGCATTCAACCAGCCCTGAGTGAAAGAGAGGAAGAGAGGTAAAGAGAACGAGTGATTTATGGAGAGCTAGAGAGGGGGTTCACTCACTAAAGTCCCATTGAAACACAGTGCTCCTGGCCCCAGGCTTCACCATTCATCACTACGTACCACCACGTCACTTTGTTTATCATCACCGACACACACACACACACAGAGGCCAAACAGTGCTTAAAATTCAATGGCCCTTTCGTGAGGATTCGGGAAAACTGGCCCTAAGAATCCATGTTTGTGAGACTTTAGATTTGTTGATTAGAGGTTGAGGTGCAGTCACATTTAGCGTTGTTCAGCAAATTTTCATGGGCAAAATGTATTTATTTCAATAGGAATCCAAGCAATCATGAATTACTTTTGAGGGCTAAAGATTTCCTGTGAAGATTTTGCATCGGATTCAAGTTGGTCAAGTGAATTTGCCATGTGGACTAACAGAAAACGGCTTGGTTTGAAAATGACTTCTTTCACTACACTATTGACAATGGGAATTACCAAAATTAAGGGATGTTTCAATAACAATTACATTTTAGGTATTAAACTATATATATATTAAATATATAAAGTATACCTCAAATGAAGCTGCTTTTTGAGGACATAAGTGATTTTCTGATTCTCTAACTCTCCTGATTTTCACCTGTCTGGCAAAAAAGTTCCATAGACCATGTAGGGGTCAAAATATCGAAGACTTAGTCTGCATTCGAAATCGCATACTTCCCTATACAGGTGCTGGTCATATAGTTAGAATATCATCAAGCTGATTTATTTCACTAATTCCATTCCAAAAGTGAAACTTGTATATTATATTCATTCATTACACATAGACTAATATTTGATGTTTTTTCTTTTAATTTTGAGGATTATAACCGACAACTAAGGAAAATCCCATGATCTAATATTATGACCAATATCCTCAATATAGTGTAAAGGTTCAATACTGAAGACATCTGGTGCCACACTGTAATCAGCTAATTAACTCAAAACACCTGCAAAGGCCTTTAAATGGTCTCAGTCTAGTTCTGTATAGGCTACACAATCATGGGGAAGACTTGACAGTTATCCAAAACACGACTATTGACACCTTGCACAAGGAGGGCAAGACACAAAAGGTCATTGCAAAAGTGGCTAGCTGTTCACAGAACTCTGTGCAAGCAAATTAATAGAGGGGCGAAGGGAAGGAAAAGATGTTGTAGAAAATAGTGTACAAGCAATAGGGATAACCGCACCCTGGAGAGGATTGTGAAACAAGACCCATTCAAAAATGTGGGGGAGATTCACAAAGAGTGGACTGCAGCTGGAGTCAGTGCTTCAAGAACCACTATGCACAGACGTATGCAAGACATGGGTTTCAGCTGTTGCATTGTGTCAAACCACTCTTGAACAACAAACAGTGTCAGAAGCGTCTTGTTTGGTCTAAAGACAAAAAGGAAAAAAAGTGGTCCAAAGTTATGTTCTCTGTTGAAAGTAATGCCACGCCGCATTGCTTCAATAATTCAGACAAAAGGAGCCCCAACTAAGTATTGAGTGCTGTACATGCTCATACTTTTCATTTTCATACTTTTCAGTTGGCCAAGATTTCTAAAAATCCTTTCTTTGTATTGAGATACTGAATTTGGGATTTTCCTTAGTTGCCAGTTATAATCATCAAAATTAAAAGAAATAAACATTTGAAATATATCAGTCTGTGTGTAATGAATGAATATAATAGACAAGTTTCACTTTTTGAATGGAATTAGTGAAATAAATCAACTTTTTGATGATATTCTAATTATATGACCAGCACCTGTAGTTGTCGAAAACAGTATGTGTTGTGAGTAGTATGTCTGTATACTCATAAAAGAGTTGGCAAAAAGTACCTGGACGCCCTACTTCTGGTGTGATTGTGAAGTGTGCATATGATGGACTCTTTCCTATCCCATGAGGCCACGGGAGAGGATTTGTGAATGACAGGGAAGTGACGCAACTGACTCTGGTAGGTCACATGATAAGGGCAACATGGCGAGTGTAGTACGTCCAGAATACATTCATTCTACACACACTCATACTATATAAACATGTACTTTTTTTTTAGCGGCCATGAATTATTTATTCAAAATAAGTACCTACTCAAGAGAGTACGTGATTTCGGATGCATAGGGATGGCTTTTTTGAATTAGGCCAATAAGCAACATCCTAGCAGCTGCACAGCAACATCCTGGCAACCATCCAGAACACCCTAGTATTGTGGTGGCGGGTTTTGCACAGGCAGAAAATATAAAAATCTGCTTCTGATATGAGATTTCAAAATCCGTCAGAGGTCGTATAAGTGGTTCTACTACATAAAACAGTAAACATGCAAAAACAAAGATAAATAGGTTAAAAAGAAAGAGGATATAAAGTAGAGGGGGGTGTGAATTACTGAAGGTCAATAAATAGACACACACTAATATGAACAGAAGAGAATTCATAACAGCATGTAACACACTTGGACAGCACAACTAGTAGAAGTAAACTAGAGCAGACATATGAGATATAATCATGGCCGATCTTTACTAAGTCAATCCTCTCAGGTGTTCAAGAGAGACCCGCTGCTGTGTGTTTGTGTGTGTCTGTGTGTGTGGATTGGTAAAACGGTAGTGCAGAAGTCTACTGATACATCTTTTTGGATATAAAGTCTGTGTGGAATCTGCTGGAATGATCAGGAGAGATTGAGAACATGAAGGATAAAAAAAAAAACTAGTCATCGGAAGTGAGTATGTGTCCAGTGACCTAAATTTCCTGCGTTCTTTTCTCAACCCTGCAGTAAATGCGGCATGCTGCACTTTGAAAAACAAGAGCGGTTTGTGGAATTCACGCATTTGTGTGTGTGTGAGTGTGTTTGGGGTAGATTCTTTTCCAGACACATTAATAAAATATGGTCGGAGGCCAGGTGCACACTGAATCTCTTTAAGAGAGCCTCAGGGCATCTTTGCATTGTCTCCTCCCAGCAGTCCTGTGTGTGATGTGCGTTAGGGCCCGCCACCTGCTGTACCAACACACACTCGCGCGCAAGTTACGCTCCAGAAACGGTGCCCACACACACCACGATATCCCAGATTCTCTCACACACACACCTGCATATCTTTGAGTCATAGAAAAAGAAAAAACATTTTCTTATAATGATAAATTATGCACTTAGCTGCTCTAACAGCTCTCTTACACTCATCTACACACACAGGCCATAAATATGAACTTCATACATGTTCAGTTAAGCTTCTAATTAAGTCATTAATTAAAAGAGAAGTGTTGTGACGCTGATATACTGCCAGTCTAAACCAACGAGTGGGCGTAAATTTAACTAATGAGCATCGCTCCGTATTCAAATGTTGCGCGTGATGTCAATACACTCGGCAGCATTAAACTGACATCATCTAGGAGTCAGCTGCAATTTACTACATTGTTCCTGATACGATGTTTAAAATTTGATCTACATCTCACACGCGAGTGGTATGTTTTCCACATGGTTTTTTGTATTGTTGCTACAATATTTTCACTGATAATTGGAATATTTGTATTTAAATGCACAGGAATTTGTTCTTTACCTCATTCAAATATTAGACAAGTATAGACCTTATGCCCCAGAGAAACAAGCGTGCAGCCATCTTTAGAATGAGTTTGAACTTGAGTTTTTGAGAATTAGTTTTTGCTCTGAATATTTCTATGGCATCGCCATCGAAGAGTAATTAGCTGGTGAAGTGGATTTACTCAATTGTAGAGTTAACAACAGTTATCATGAGCATTTTAATGTTTAAAGCGGATGTCATAAATGTCAGTAGACCGGGAAGATTTTAAAACAAGCGGTTCATTCATAAATCCGTAAGAGCTTACCCTCATGCAGTGGAAATACAAACCGAGAGACTGAACACGACAAGCGCAGTGCTGAAAAGGGGCATAAGGCCTTTACATGTTATATGTGTATTTTCTATGTAAATAATTTCAGCTTAACATGTTTATAAGGCCACGCAGTGATTGTTTATACATGTGGTTTTAGTTGTTCATTTTTTCCCGTAAATGTAGAATACATTTTAGTACAAAAGTTACTGATAAATCATGATTTCGTCATGAAAACCTTTGTACGCAGATTTTAATTTGTGCATTTGCA
Source organism: Gobiocypris rarus (assembly GCA_023029165.1). Lineage (NCBI taxonomy): Eukaryota > Metazoa > Chordata > Actinopteri > Cypriniformes > Gobionidae > Gobiocypris > Gobiocypris rarus. The sequence continues at coordinate 12,934,671 of CM040930.1, read as the reverse complement.
CATTTGTGAATGAGACCCAAAAGCGACAAATCATTCTGTCAGTCACTTGGTTTCCTTTTTTTTTAGGAAATGACTTTAAGGTACGGTCATTATTTACTGTTGTTTGACAAAATTCAGTAGAAATCTGCATGATTAGGAATTTTGCATAAATGGCGAAAAAAATTTCCCTCACAGAATTTGCATTGGTTTGAAAGCGAGACTCCTGTGTAAGTGGTGCAACAAATGGCATTGCTGCACTATTAACAATTTGACTTTATTCCCACAAAATGTTGTGTTGCACTTTTACACTGTGTGTGAGCGTTTTAGTGTGATTCAGTGAGGAACTAACCTTTCTCTTTAAGGATTTTCTTCATATTGATGCCGGTGTCTCGTTCTGGCAGTTCTCCATCGGTTTGGTTCAAAACTGCACACATAAAGTGAAAACATGTATAACGTGTCCTCAAGGTTGTCCCCAGAAGTGATACAATTCTGATAAAACCTCCCATTGGGAGCATGTGGGAACATTGTCAATTGTAAAAAGTATATGAAATACATTTTTTGTTCGTTTTTATCTCATTAAAGTTAGTCTATAGTCATTATAATTAGCTTTATAGGAAACTTTTTACAACCCCAAATCAGAAAAAGTTGGGACAATATGGAAAACGCAAATAAATAAAAAAGAAGTGATTTCTAAATTTACTTTGACTTGTATTTCATTGCAGACAATATGAACACAAAATATTTCATGTTTTGTCTGGTCAACTTCATGTCATTTGTAAATATGCATCCTTTCCTGTCATTCAGACCTGCAACACATTTCAAAAAAAGTTGGGACAGTAAAGCATTTACCACTTTGTAATGTTGCCATTCCTTTTCACAACACTTAAAAGACGTTTAGGGACTGAAGACACAAAGTGATGAAGTGTTTCAGGTGTAATTTTGTCCCATTCTTCCTGCAAACAAGTCTTAAGGTGGGCAACAATACGGGGTCTTCGTTGTCACATTTTGCGCTTCAAAATGCGCCACACATTCTCTATTGGAGACAGGTCGGGACTGAAGGCAGGCCAGTCAAGTACCCGTACCCTCTTCCTCCGCAGCCAGGACTTTGTAATGTGTGCAGAAAGTGGTTTTGCATTGTCTTGTTGAAATATGCATGGAACGTCCCTGGAAAAGATGTCTTCTTGAAGGCAGCATATTATGCTCCAAAATCTCTATGTACTTTTCAGCATTAATGGTGCCTTCACAGAAGTGCAAGTTACCTTTGCCAAGGGCACTGACACAACCCCATACCATGACAGACCCTGGCTTTTGGACTTGTTGCTGGTAACAGTCTGGATGATCCTTATCTTCTTTGGTCCAGAGCACACAGCGTCCATTCCTCCCAAAAAATACCTGAAATACTGATTCATCTGACCACAGTACACGTTTCCACTGTGTGATGGTCCATCCCCGATGCCTCCGAGCCCAGAGAAGTCGACAGCGCTTCTGGACACTGTTAACATTGGGCTTCCTTTTGGCACAGTACAGTTTTAACTGGCATTTGTGGATGTAACTACGTATTGTGGTACTTGACAAAGGTTTGCCAAAGTAGTCCTGAGCCCATGTGGTGATTTCGCTTATAGATGAATGACGATTCTTGATGCAGTGCCACCTGAGGGATCGGAGATCACGGTTGTTCAGCTTAGGCTTGCACCCTTGTCCTTTACACAATGAAAATCCTCCAGATTCCTTGAATCTTTTAATTTTGTTATGCACTGTTGAATGTGAAATATCCAAATCTCTTCCTATCTTTCTTTGCGGAAAATTGTTTTTAAACATTTCAATAATTTTCTCACGTATTTGTTGGCAAACTGGCGATCCTCTTCCCATCTTTGCTCCTAAAGGATTAGACCTTTCTTGGATGCTGCTTTTGTACCAAATCATAATTACAATCACCTGTTGACATCACCTTTTTCAAATCACATCATTATTTAACCATTTTACCTCATTACTAGCCCTAAATTGCTCCTGTCCCAACTTTTTTTGAAATGTGTTGCAGGTCTGAATGACAGGAAAGGATGCATATTTACAAATGACATGAAGTTGACCAGACAAAACATAAAATATGTTTGTTCATATTGTCTGCAATGAAATACAAGTCAAAGTAAATTTAGAAATCACTACTTTCTTTTTTTGTGTTTTCCATACTGTCCCAACTTTTTCTGATTTGGGATTGTAGTCTATGGTTGTCCACATTTAAACTAATTGTACATGTGTGTCTGTACTGACCCAGGCGTTCTGGACTCTGTGTGTGTGGGTTTGGTGAGCTGGACACACTACTGCTGGGGTGGGAAGAGGGCTGTGATCCGGGGCGAGGGGCTTCCTCCAGAGATGGAGTAGGAGACGGACTGTCCTGTACACACTCCTGATAAACACACATACAGATTCACTTCACATATTCTTCACAAAGGACTCAAACAGGCCTGTTATTTTAACTGAACAAAACTGGGTTTCATAGTATGATCAGGCAATATTATCATTAACTAAAACAACTGTATCAAATGTTCAACTAGTTGACAAGTAAACATTTCAAATTTTCATTTAGTTTAATTTGAAATACTAAATAAACTTAAACTAATAAATAAAAATGAAATACTACACTCACCAAAAGGATTAATAGGAACACCTGTTCAATTTCTCATTAATGCGATTATCTAATCAACCAATCACATGGCAGTTGCTTCAATGCATTTAGGGGTGTGGTCCTGGTCAAGACAATCTCCTGAACTCCAAACTGAATGTCAGAATGGGAAAGAAAGGTGATTTAAGCAATTTTGAGCGTGGCATGGTTGTTGGTGCCAGACGGGCCGGTCTGAGTATTTCACAATCTGCTCAGTTACTGGGATTTTCACGCACAACCATTTCTAGGGTTTACAAAGAATGGTGTGAAAAGGGAAAAACATCCGGTATGTGGCAGTCCTGTGGGCGAAAATCCCTTGTTGATGCTAGAGGTCAGAGGAGAATGGGCCGACTGATTCAAGCTGATAGAAGAGCAACTTTGACTGAAATAACCACTCGTTACAACCGAGGTATGCAGCAAAGCATTTGTGAAGCCACAACACACACAACCTTGAGGCGGATGGGCTACAACAGCAGAAGACCCCACCGGGTACCACTCATCTCCACTACAAATAGGAAAAAGAAGCTACAATTTGCACAAGCTCACCAAAATTGGATAGTTGAAGACTGGAAAAATGTTGCCTGGTCTGATGAGTCTCGATTTCTGTTGAGACATTCAGATGGTAGAGTCAAGGGGGTCAAACACAGTATTAGTATGGTGTTCCTAATAATCCTTTTGGTGGGTGTATATTGACATATTTTAAAAAATATATGTAAATGTAATTTCGAATACAAAATATTAACACAAACTATAATAGTACATCAGTTATACTAAAATAACACTGTTATGATAAGTGATTTGTGAACTGTTTTTCTAGGCAGCAATGAAGTTACATGACTTTTGCTCAAGTCTCCTGCTTGTCGATGTTTCACCTGAGGAAAAGACCTCGGATGAGTTTCAGAGATCTCAACAAAATCTCAAACTGTGATCAGATTTGCTAGTCAGATGCTAGTATGATGAAGATATTAACTAAATTATCACATTCATTTCTATTGCTCTGTACTCTTACTGTACGTCAACAATTGCCTCATTTGTGCCTCTTATTTTTCCAAACTAATTTTAGGAAAAACATCTGGGACAAAGTTGATTCTTAAGTGAAACAACTGAGATGTCCATTCCTCCAGAGGAATGAAAAATCAACCAACATTTTCTTTTTTTTTACAGTAAAAACGCCTGTTGTGGTACCCAGACAGAAACTATTCAGTGTGTGATAGTGAATATTTATGTAAAAGTGTGCATGTGTGTGTACTGTACGCCTCGGGCCATTTCTGAATCTCAGAGAAACACACAAGTGTCCTCCTCCAACTGTAAATTGACTCACACACTCTCCTCTCAGGGGGAACATGGCAGTAAGATAACAGATAGTGTTTGTCTTAAAAGCCTGCATCTAATATTCCCTAACACACGCTCCACACGGACCCGACAGAACATTTATCCTGTTATTCCTCCTCAGAGTATTTGGAATCAAACTCTCTCCTGTAGAAATTAAGACGGTTTGGTATACATCTCTCTCCCAGGTGTTAAATGGCTCATAGAGCGAGACAGACTCGTATCTAACGTGTCACTGGAGCAAGACACCGATCCGAGGGGATCTGCAGCTGATGTGCTGTGCACGCGGTGAAAATGAGCTGACTCTAGCTGAGAGTCCTAATGAATGACTTTTCTGCGCTTGGCCACTGAAGTCTCAACTTTGTGTCTGCGTGTGTTACCTTGATGACGGACGCTCCTGCTCTGGACAGGGGGCTGTGCATCTGAGCAGCTGCGGCCATGTTGGCGATGGTGTTCAGGTGGTTCATCTGGTTCATCGCCATAGCAACGGAGGCAGGCGGCAGACTGACGGGCAGCAGGGGGTGGGGCATCATCATAAACGGCAGGTCCAGTCCTGAGAGAGGACGACAGAGAAAGAGGGACGGACTGTTTTAGTTGGTAAACTGACCGTGAGGCAGCAATCACTTCGGTTGATCTCACTTTATATTTAAGGCAACATGAAATCAATCCATAGGAACGCCTTACCGTTGGGCAAAACTAAGACAATGACAGTACACACCTTGATGTAATATGGGAACTCATAAAATTACAGTAATCTATGTTTAATGCTGACGGTCAATGAGAAAATAGCCATGAGACATTTTTATTATAACTTAACTTTTTTTTATTCCAAGATTCTTTGATGAATAAAAAAACAGCATTTATTTGAAATGGAAACGTGTCAAAGAATACAGTGTATTGATGCGGCATTCTGTATACAGGTGAACGGATACGGACAGAGTATGAACGCAACTTCCATGTAAAGTAGATTCCTATAGAAAACTATTAAAAAAATGCTAAATATGGTAAATGCATTTACAGTAAACACCTTTTTAATAAAACATACTTTGTGTAGACAAACAGATGAACCCAGAATGTCAAAAGTTTCATGTTAATGTATTCCCATATAAAACCATTATATGGGATGATGACCCCACTAAATTTATTTAATATCACATCACGCCTGTATATAGTATGCATCATCATTAAGGTGTATTGAATTTGATCTTTTAATATCACTGTCTTTAGTGCATAAGGTGTTTTTTACATGTCCCATTGTTTTTGTGACTAAAATGCTGTGGCAGGTGCTATATAACTTTTGAGAGAGATGTTTTACCTTACTCTGACTGGCGCAGAAACCAGCAATACTGGAGAACTATAAATACTGAATGAATATGTTGTTTTTCTTTTTAAAGGTGATGTTAGAATACTCTTTTTGACCAGGTTGACACAGCGACACTGGCTCGACCAATGGTGTAATCTTGGGGCGGGACTATCAGTGTGTCTGACCAATGTTAGATGGGGGTGTTCAGGAAACATGTTTGAAAACAGTCATTATTTTAATATTCCTGTTCTTACTGGGCATGATTCATCTGCAGATTGATTTCTTATGCTAAGGAAAAATGTTCTTACACTATTTAATGGTTTGAAATGACTTCTCTTTTATGTAACCAAGATTGTGTAGGCCAATAATATCATAGCTCACGTTTCATTCCAATGAATAGAATCCAGCTCAATGTTTTCACTCAAAGTACATAATTTTAATGGTAAATTTAGAAATGTATGATAAATACTGTTCATGTCGTCTTTAAACAAAATAAGTGGTATAAGAAAACATGCAAATGATTTGATAGTCATGAATACACCACCTTATTATTAACGTAAGAGCGAACCAAATGAATGAACCACTGAACCAAAGGATGATAACTGACACGACGTGTAGCTCAATCGGACCGAGAGGAATCAATGCACCTGGAGCTGGCGATCAAGTGAATGAGCGGAGGTGATGAATGAATGACTCACGGTTAGCCAGGAGATGACTCTGCTGTAGGGAAGAGAGATGAGACCCTGACAGGCCGTGCTGAGCGGAGAGGCCGGCGTGAACCAGAGCATGCTGGGCTCCGGAGGTGGGGGACTGGAGTTTCTCTTTATCCCAGGACGACTCACTGCCGCCTGGAGACAGCAGAGAGATAGAGATAGAGAGGGAGGGTTGAGTGAGCGTCTGGATCCCTATACAGAGCCAGATCTCCACGTGTAATCACAGAGACAAGACCGGAGAATTTGGATACAAACCATTCATAGCTTTTCCTTGCTCTTTTGATTTGCACTATGCAAAAATATTGTAAGAGCTCAAACACTTTAGTCTATCCAGATATAATATAGAAACTCATTTGCATAGCTAATGATGTCAAAGCAGAACCATTTTTGGTTCCACAAAAAACCTTTCAGTGAACATAAAATAAAAAAATGTTCTTAGTGTGTCGAACATTTAAATAATCTAAATAACCATTTTCAACTACGAAGTATCTTAATGGTTCCATAGATGTTAAAGGTTCTTTATGGATCCATCGACACCAATATAGAACCTTACAGTAAAATCTAAAAGTTACAGTAGTCTGTTTAATGCTGAACGTCATTGAGAGGATGGAAAATGAGAAAAGCTGTATTTTCAGCATCATTACTCCAGTCTTCAGTGTCACATGATCCTTCAGAAATCATTCTAATATGATGATTTGGTGCCCAATAAACAAACATTTCAACGATATCATTATCAATTTTGAAGAGAGTTTTTGAAATCAATTTTGAAAAGAGTTTTTGAAATCAGAAGCAGTGATGCATTTTTACGCCAGGATTCTTTGATAAATAGAAAGCTCAAAATACCTTTTTTTTTTAAACAGAATTTTGTTTGTTGCAATGTTTTATGTTCAGGTTTAATTTACATTATCTTCAATTGTAATTCTTATTAAGGTAATGTAAAATTTAAAAACATTACAAACAAGATGACTTTATTAGAATATTTTTATTACAATCAGCAGGATTTAAAGGCAGAACAATCACAATACATGTATAAATAAAGCGTCTGCCCAATGCATAAATGTAAATAACGTTTAAAAATAAATATCTATTTTATTTTATGTCTTAAAAATGCCCCAAATCCTAAAATAATACTTCCTCACAGTAAAGGAAGCACAGAAAATGAAAGTGCGGTGGGGATTTGGACGTGATGCAGACCTGATTCAACCCTGCGTTCCTGTGAGCACTATCGCACTATCAAAGGGATAGTTCACCCGAAAATGAAAATTGGGTCATCATTTACTCACCCTCATGTCGTTCCAAACCTGTAAGGACTTTCCTTCATTTTCAGAACACAAATTAAGATATTTTTGATCAAATCTGAGAGAGTTCTGTCCCTCCATTGACAGCTATACGCAACTACCACTTTGTCGCTTCAAAAAGTTAATAAAGAGATTGTAAAACTATTCCATATGAATTGAGCGGTTAAGTTCAAATTTTATGAAGAGACTTCATCGCTTTATATGATGAACAGTTTGAATTTAGATTTTTATTTAAACATTTATCAGTGAACACATAAACAGAAGTTCAACCAAACCTGCTTGACATTGGTTCTTGTGGAAGCTCAAACATGCTGCGTAACACGAGAATGAACCTCATTGGTTCTTGCTGAAGCGCAAGCGTGCTGCGTAACACAGAATGAACCTCATTGGTTCTTGGGGAAGCTCAAAGCGTGCTGCGTATCATGAGAATGAATCTCATTGGTTCTTTTCTGAAGCTTAAAGCGTGCTGCGTAACACGAGAATGAACCTCATTGGTTCTTGGGAAGCTCAAGCGTGCTGCGTAACACAAGAATGAATCTCATTGGTTCTTTTCTGAAGCTCAAATGTCGTAACATGAGAATGAATCTCATTGGTTCTTTTCTGAAGCTCAAACGTGCTGCGTAACATGAGAATGAACCTCATTGGTTCTTTTCTGAAGCTCAAGCGTGCTGCGTAACATGAGAATGAATCTCATTGGTTCTTTTCTGAAGCTCAAATGTGCTGCGTAACACCAGAATGAATCTCATTGGTTCTTGGGGAAGCTCAAACATGCTGCGTAACACACGAGAATGAATCTCATTGGTTCTTGGGGAAGCTCAAGCGTGCTGCGTAACACGAGAATGAATCTCATTGGTTCTTGCTGAAGCTCAAACGTGCTGCGTAACATGAGAATGAATCTCATTGGTTCTTGCTGAAGCTCAAACGTGCTGCGTAACATGAGAATGAATCTCATTGGTTCTTGAGGAAGCTCAAACATGCTGCGTAACACACGAGAATGAATCTCATTGGTTCTTGGGAAGCTCAAACATGCCGTAACACACGAGAATGAATCTCATTGGTTCTTTTCTGAAGCTCAAATGTGCTGCGTAACACACGAGAATGAATCTCATTGGTTCTTGGGAAGCTCAAACATGCTGCGTAACACGAGAATGAATCTCATTGGTTCTTGGGAAGCTCAAGCGTGCTGCGTAACACGAGAATGAATCTCATTGGTTCTTGCTGAAGCTCAAGCGTGCTGCGTAACATGAGAATGAATCTCATTGGTTCTTGCTGAAGCTCAAGCGTGCTGCGTAACACGAGAATGAATCTCATTGGTTCTTGCTGAAGCTCAAAGCGTGCTGCGTAACATGAGAATGAACCTCATTGGTTCTTTTCTGAAGCTCAAATGTGCTGCGTAACACATGAGAATGAATCTCATTGGTTCTTTCTGAAGCTCATACGTGCCGCGTAACATGAGAATGAATCTCAATGGTTCTTTTCTGAAGCTCAAAGCGTGCTGCGTAACATGAGAATGAACCTCATTGGTTCTTTTCTGAAGCTCAAAGCGTGCTGCGTAACATGAGAATGAATCTCATTGGTTCTTTTCTGAAGCTCAAATGTGCTGCGTAACACACGAGAATGAATCTCATTGGTTCTTGGGAAGCTCAAACATGCTGCGTAACATGAGAATGAACCTCATTGGTTCTTGAGGAAGCTCAAGCGTGCTGCGTAACACGAGAATGAACCTCATTGGTTCCTGAGGAAGCTCAAAGCGTGCTGCGTAACACGAGAATGAATCTCATTGGTTCTTGCTGAAGCTCAAACGTGCTGCGTAACACGAGAATGAACCTCATTGGTTCTTGCTGAAGCTCAAACGTGCTGCGTAACATGAGAATGAACCTCATTGGTTCTTTTCTGAAGCTCAAATATGCTGCGTAACACACGAGAATGAATCTCATTGGTTCTTGGGAAGCTCAAACATGCTGCATAACACACGAGAATGAATCTCATTGGTTCTTGGGGAAGCTCAAGCGTGCTGCGTAACACGAGAATGAATCTCATTGGTTCTTGCTGAAGCTCAAGCGTGCTGCGTAACATGAGAATGAATCTCATTGGTTCTTGCTGAAGCTCAAAGCGTGCTGCGTAACACGAGAATGAATCTCATTGGTTCTTGCTGAAGCTCAAAGCGTGCTGCGTAACATGAGAATGAACCTCATTGGTTCTTTTCTGAAGCTCAAAGCGTGCTGCGTAACACACGAGAATGAATCTCATTGGTTCTTGCTGAAGCTCAAACGTGCTGCGTAACATGAGAATGAACCTCATTGGTTCTCACACGTCAAGTGAACATGCTTGAGCTTCCGTTTACCACAACTGATTGCGCAGCTGTCTATGGAGGGGCAGAGAGCTCTCAGATTTAATCAACAAGATCTTTATTCATGTTCCGAAGATGAATGAAAGTCTTGCAGGTTTGGAACGACATGAGGGTGAGTAATTAATGGAAGAATTCTCATTTTTGGGTGAACTATCCCTTTAAGTCTCGAGTCTGACCGCCTCCACAACTCCAGACCCAACTCCTGCACAAAATCCCATCTCTTCCCAGGCTGTTAAAGAGTTAACCCCTCTGCCAATCACTCTGAGCTCATCCCAGAACAGATGACATCTGGGAATTAATCACTGGAATGAAATGCAGCAGAAAAGCTAGCTGCAAAGTGTCATAAAACAACTTAAGTTGAATTAGTTGAGAGAAGAGGGAGAAAGAATGCAAAGCAGAGGAGAGGAAATCATTGTCTAATTCTGCCTAATAAGCAACGGAGGTCCTACGAGTGATCTAGCAGATGGTGTTTTTGCAACAGATTGCAGTGAGTGATTCTTTTAATAATAATACGAATTAAAACCTCTCTCTGTAGAACGCGGGGGCGCCGTTCATCAGGGAGCCGTTTGAATGAGCAGGAAAAAACAGCCTGATAAAGTAATGGCTGTGCCCAAACACCTGAGGCCGAAGCGGAGTGTGCGCGTGCACGCGTGTTTCTGTGCGAGATGAGTGGGGCGGACGGCTGATGAAACACAAAACGATGAGGGAGGAACCGTGCATTCATGACACTTGATATCAATACACAATCCATAAGCAAAACGTGTCCTGTGTAATGAAGTCGTAATAGGATGTAAACTGCGTTGGAATGAATTCTGAAGCCATTTGTGAGGCCCATCAGTGCGTAATGATGCATAGATATCACTGTAATCAGTTTTAGTATCCCTTCAACATGATGTAAATATTGAACGTTACAGCAGAAAATCAGAACGTTGTCCACACTGTATTTTCTTAAATTGCTTTGTAATCTCCTTCTAGAATGGGATTCATGTTTTATAAATATTCCTACTCATACAGCTGTAGATTTTCATTTATAGATTTACAAGTTATATCTCAACACCCAAGGAAAAGCGAGAGGTTTTCTGAAGGGAATAAAAGAGTCTGGTCTGCTCTGGAATGTCATGATGATGAGCAGATGATGACAATTTTTATTTTTGAGCGAACTATCCCTTTAAGAGAGACATAGATGAAGAGGGACAGAGAGCAAAAGTGTTTGCATTGCAGATTCCACATGACCTATATTTGCTCTTGTCTAATATAATTAATTTCTGAACATACAAGCAGAGCTCAGAGGTCCCGCAGTATAGGTGCTAAATAGCCAACGGGTGTTTCTTCAACTATGGTCATTTTTAGCCCTGTGGACTCTAAACTCCTTTAAAATGCTTTTTACACTCTTACTAGTTTATTTTATGTGCCTAACATCCAACAGTATATATATATATATATATATATATATATATATATATATATATATATATATATATATATATATATATATATATATATATATATATATTGGAGAATTGGAATTTCCACAACAGTGTCATTTTCATCACATCTTAAACGACGAATTTAAAAACATTCTCTTGTGGAAATGACATTCTAAAAATGTTTGGAGTAAAACTTTATCTAGATGTTGCTAAGGTGTCACTTCTCGCATTTCATTGTCAGTCATAAGCTTTTACGGATTTAAATAGATTTTTACATAGCACATACAAACATATAATTGATTAATTAAAGAAAATATATATTAAAATAGTTTGTGGACATCAAATGAGAGAAGTAATGCATGATAAATGAATATTTTTGTATATACATGCCATTCAAAAGATGGAGTCAGTAAGTGTTTTAAATACTTTTATTCAGCAATTAAATTGATCAAAAGTGACAGTAAATTTACAGTAAATGTTACAAAAGATTTATGTTTCAAATCAGTGCTGTTCTTTTGAACTTTATAATGATCAAATAATGCTGACATAAATGATGTTTTTCACAAAAGATATTAAGCAGCACAAGCATTTTCAACATTGATCATAAAACATGTTTCATTAGCAGCAAATCTGAAGGATCATGTGACACTGAAGACTGGACTAATGATGCTGAAAATACAGGAATAAATTACATTTTAAAATGTATTATTTTCAAATATGATTTCCCAATATTACTGTTTTTACTGTATTCTTGATCAAATAAATGCTGAGCATAAGAGACTTCTTTCAAAAACATGAAAGTCCTATTGAGATTTATTTTTGTCTTAGTTCATATGATCACAATTAAATATTTTTATGATGGGTATTATTATTCAAGATTTAAAGTCTCTGTCTGAGAGGATAAAACAATAAAATGTATAAAAGACATCTGAAAAGTAACACAAAATAAACAATGATGAAAAAAGGCATGATCATTGAAAGTGACCTTCATTTAAGAAAAAAATTAATCTGTTACAAAATTCAACCCTTGGGACAAAAACATGTGCATGTATGCCTGAGTTTGTCTCACTCTGTTACACTACATCATTAAACAGTGCTTCATAATGATCACACAGCGAAGACATGAGCACATCTCCACACTTCTAAAGCGCCATGTCTCTGTTTTATGATATATATATATATATCACATAACTCAGCGCTGTGACCTCTGTAACAGGCTAACTGCAGTCTGTGTGTGTGTGTGTGTGTGTGTGTGTGTGTGTGTGTGAGAGAGCATGCAGTATATCAGAGCGAGTGTGGAGTTGAACTATCCACAGCTCTGGTGCTGATGGCCCATTTGGGTTCAGTCCAGGAGCTCCTCCAGTGTTGGCTGCTAAAGTAATTAGCCTAAAAGTGATGCCAGCCAGTAGAGATAGAGGAAGAGTAAGCATGCAAGAGAGATGGAGGGTGTCTATGTTTCGGCATCCCGTCCAGCCGTCAGTCATGCTTTGAGAATGTGTCCATCACCGTGATGCTCCTTAACCACACGCTGACAGAGCTGGTTAACTGCATCCCTTTTTAAAAAGTCTGCCGTAATTGCGACACGCATCTATGGGCACGTGCAAAGATACATTATTCCCCACTAGCCGATTTGAAACTCAACGTATTGAGGTTTCTGTTTTTTGTGTCAACCAAAATCAAGCATCTTTGTCAAAACCATCAACATGTCAATGATCAAAACATCTTCCCTTTGACTCGCACTCACACACTCTGCCATTGTTCACAGTTCACCCAAAGGTATGTGTGTGTTCACACATAGTGAAACGGAAACTCTGCCATTCGAGCTACAGGAACAGTTATTTTTATTTGCTCAGACGTGCTGTTTTTAACGTCATGAGTGGGCAAAGGCTCATGAATATTAATTAAGTTGTGCACAAATAATTCAGAATGATTTCTTACTGTTTTGATAAATAGTCAGTGTGGTGTGTTGATCCAGAAATCAGGTCTGCAGTAGAGCTTTTGCTCCTTTCCCAGTTACAAATGAACCTATTTTTCAATATTAAAATAGGAACGTTCTCAAAGTTAATTTAGGCGGTCAAATGAACTTGTGACAAACTTTATTTGATAAATTCATTACTAAAACTGCCACTGTCAGTCCTGGGTTTTTGCAGGTCAGTGGAAAAACACATGAATCAGTAATTGAATCCCAAACCTGTCCAGTCCAGTGCAGGGTCAGAAATGAATGAGGGCTTGGGGCAAAAATGCCATCAAAATGCACAAAATGCCCCACAAATTAAAAATGAGCAGGCAAAAATGCCCCTAACTAAATCTAATCACAGCTGTCGTGATTAAAGTGAAATGTGAAAGAGAATTTGAGAATTTTAACAAATGTATTGTATTTCATTTACATTTAATAATGTCTTGATAATTACTTGTAATATTAACTAGCTTTTTTTCAGCCTGTTTTAGCCCTTCTACTACTAATAACAGAAAGCTATAATAAAATACTTCTTTTACTTTCTAAGTTTGCTTTTATGTTTACAGTGCTTATTGTTTGTAGCCCCTTTTACACACATATTCCGGAAAATACACTGATAATGTGTCCCGGGATTTGTCCCAGGATAGTTTGATTTTGGTTCATTCACACTGCCTGTGATTTTCTGGAATCAGTGCATGTTCACACGCATCCCGTAAAGAGACGTGACATCAGGATGTCATTATTTCCTTCTTCTTCGTCAAACTTTCTTCTTTGTCAATGTGCGATCTGATCTGCATTTAAAACCCCCGGTCAAAGAGTCGCACGATAACTACGTCATCACTATGACACGCCGCTTACGGCATCGGCCCTGCTTTTTGTTCACACAGGCCGCATTTCAGGACTGATCCCAGCAATGTTACTAGGTCCCCATCCTGGGATTGATCCCGGAACGTGTTTGTGTTCACACAGAAGGCACTCTAGCAATTCTATGGCAATTTTCTGGGATCAACGCTCTGTGTAAAGGGACTTGTCAAAGTGATGTCAAAATAGTAGTCTCACTTACAACATTTATCATCCAATTAGGAAAGCCAATGCCAATAATAATTAAAAAAAAAAAGCCAAATATTAGCCAAAATATCTTATCTTGGCTATATAACGATCAACCAGTAGTCCTTACCCTTTATGTGTAGGAGAAAATGTACATTTCCTCTTCCTTTAACCACTGAAGTGGAGGGATTGTTGGCCAGTCAGACTCACCATCTGGCACCTAAGCCTGCCTTCACCTACAGAGTCCCACCGTTCACTGCCTGGAGACTCAAGTACATGCGTGTGTGTGAATAATATAACACCGGGCAGTGCATTAGCACTGAGGTCAAAAGTATGGTGTCTTAAAAGGCTCACGGCATTAGCAAACACAAAATATGGTTCAGAAAACGACAGATCAAAACAAGAGCGAGCAAGCTTTGATCAGAGAAATATACAAACATTTTAGTGTTTTTTTGGGGTGGGTCATTACTTTTTTGTGGCCTGTGAATCATCTCCTCGGCAGTGTTGTTTGGGCCTGTGATGGGTTTAGGGTCTTCAGGCCCCCGTTTGAGCGGTCGCATGTGTTGATGTTGCCTCTGTCAGTGTGTGGGACTCTGTCAGTGTGTGGGAAAAATCAGCAAGTGTGTGCGTGTGTTTAATCCATTCCAAACAGCATCCCGGTGTAAACATCTCACAACATCTTTTGAAAATGCTAAATGATTGACTAGGTCTCTGAAACCCTACCCCTATTTGTCACTGGTCGGATAAAAAGGACATCCCAGACCAAATCTCAATTGGCCAAAGTTGCTATGTCAGCCTGGTCTGACTCATTTCAGTAAATCAGTTGTTTTGAACAATGTTGTTTCAATGTTGTTCAAAACACTGCATCAAAATCACAAAAGTTTCCATTATATATAATATTAGCAATATTAGTGTTGAACTGTGTTGCATGTCAGAACACACTGTCAAGAGTCAATGGTAAACATACAATCCACAAACCTCTGAAGTCATACGTGTTCGCCATGTATAGCAACAAAACTCACAGCGTTGCTTTGGTTCCGCCGTCTATTTAAAGCTAAACATACTGTGTGACACACGCACGCATTCATTAATATCGTTATGCCGGCAAACCTTACAGTCTCATACACACAAACACACACACAAACTGTCCGGGAGCGCATTAACAGCTTGTAGCGGGTACGGGCAGAGGACGGCACGCTGGCACTCTGTTTGTCATATTTCTTGTGGGCCTCGCCATCTGCCGGGGTGGCATTTTCATGGCTGTTTACCCTGACTCCCGCCAAGGAATCATCTGCCACCGCATAATGCAGCCCGCAAAAAAAGGGGGGATTAAGTTGGTAATGCAACTGAGACTATTGCTAATTTGGTGTAATTGGGAAGAAATGAAGATAAATGAGGGCGAGAGAAGGAGAGGCAATCAGTACGGCAGGCAGTACAGCTGTGCTTTTGGCCAAACTCAAGCCCCCGCCCTCACCCCTTCTGAGCGTCCCCCCACCACCACCACGTCACCCCGTGCTCAACAAGGTGCATGCAAATTCAAGCTAATGACAAATACGCTGGGCTGACACCCACGGCACAGTTTTATCTGCCATATCTCGCTGGTGTGGATTTCAGCTTATGGGTGTAAACAGATGACCTTCACACAAGAATTCATTCCTTTGCCTTAATGGTCTAAAAATAAATAAAACTAAACCAAATATATATATATACACATTTGTCATAAAATCATATTATATAATATATATATATATATATATATATATATATATATATATATATATATATATATATATATATATTATATAATATGATTTTATGACAAATGTGCATGTATTAGTTTTTTTTTGTTAGTCATTGTTTTTGTTTAAATGTCTAATTAGTATTTATTAATGTTTATTTCAGTTTTAGTTTTAACTATTGTAGTATATCAACTTAAAGGGTTAGTTCACCCAAAAAATCTGTCATTAATTACACCCCCTCATATCGTTCCAGACCAGTAAGAATTTCATTCATCTTCGGAACAAAAATTAGGTTCATTCTCGTGTTACGCAGCACGTTTGAGCTTCAGCAAGAACCAATGAGATTCATTCTTGTGTTACGCAGCACGTTTGAGCTTCCTCAAGAACCAATGAGGTTCATTCTCATGTTACGCAGCACGTTTGAGCTTCAGCAAGAACCAATGAGATTCATTCTTGTGTTACGCAGAGCACGCTTGAGCTTCCTCAAGAACCAATGAGGTTCATTCTCGTGTTACGCAGCACGTTTGAGCTTCCTCAAGAACCAATGAGGTTCATTCTCGTGTTACGCAGCACGTTTGAGCTTCAGCAAGAACCAATGAGATTCATTCTTGTGTTACGCAGCACGCTTGAGCTTCAGAAAGAACCAATGAGGTTCATTCTCGTGTTACGCAGCACGCTTTGAGCTTCAGCAAGAACCAATGAGATTCATTCTTGTGTTACGCAGCACGTTTGAGCTTCCTCAAGAACCAATGACGTTCATTCTCATGTTACGCAGCACGTTTGAGCTTCCTCAAGAACCAATGAGGTTCATTCTTGTGTTACGCTGCACGTTTGAGCTTCAGCAAGAACCAATGAGGTTCATTCTCGTGTTACGCAGCACGTTTGAGCTTCCTCAAGAACCAATGAGGTTCATTCTCGTATTACGCAGCACATTTGAGCTTCAGCAAGAACCAATGAGATTCATTCTTGTGTTACGCAGCACGCTTTGAGCTTCAGCAAGAACCAATGAGATTCATTCTTGTGTTACGCAGCACGCTTTGAGCTTCCTCAAGAACCAATGAGGTTCATTCTCGTGTTACGCAGCACGTTTGAGCTTCAGCAAGAACCAATGAGATTCATTCTTGTGTTACGCAGCACGCTTTGAGCTTCCTCAAGAACCAATGAGGTTCATTCTCATGTTACGCAGCACGTTTGAGCTTCAGCAAGAACCAATGAGGTTCATTCTTGTGTTACGCAGCACGTTTGAGCTTCCTCAAGAACCAATGAGGTTCATTCTCGTGTTACGCAGCACGTTTGAGCTTCAGCAAGAACCAATGAGGTTCATTCTCATGTTACGCAGCACGTTTGAGCTTCCTCAAGAACCAATGAGGTTCATTCTCATGTGTTACGCAGCACGTTTGAGCTTCCTCAAGAACCAATGAGGTTCATTCTCATGTGTTACGCAGCACGTTTGAGCTTCCTCAAGAACCAATGAGGTTCATTCTTGTGTTACGCAGCACGTTTGAGCTTCCTCAAGAACCAATGAGATTCATTCTCATGTTACGCAGCACGTTTGAGCTTCAGAAAGAACCAATGAGATTCATTCTCATGTTACGCAGCACGTTTGAGCTTCAGAAAGAACCAATGAGATTCATTCTCATGTTACGCAGCACGTTTGAGCTTCAGCAAGAACCAATGAGATTCATTCTCATGTTACGCAGCACGTTTGAGCTTCAGAAAGAGCCCATTAAGTTTGCGTCAAGCACGTTCTGTTGATCTTGTTTATGTTTGCTGATAAATGCTTATATGTGAATAAAAGCCTAAACTAATTCTGTTCATCATATAAAGTGATCGAGTCTCTTCAGAAAAGTTGGACTAAACCGCTCAATTCATATGGATTAGTTTTACAATCTATTTTTTAACTTTTTGAAGCGTCAAAGTGGTGGTTGCATTGCTGTCAATGGAGAGTACAGAAAGCTCTGGGCAAACACGATCGTTACATGGCTGTCACCAGTGAACGTAGGTCTGGGAGACATGATACTGCTCGCCTGCTCCGCAGAGCGCTGTGGTGACTGTAACAAAGGATGTCAGAGAGTGGGAGGGGCTTGTGCGGTCTCACAGAATTATTAAGAATAAGTTGTCGGACCAAATGTAAACAAAATATAAAATTAAAAATTAATTACCCAATGAGATGCCTTAAGCATAACTTGGGGTCTAGCTTTGCAAGTGCTTGTCACTACTTTATACTATGTAAGTATACTGTTTTACTGTATACTAAACACTATATTGTTTTCATGCCTGATACCGTTTGAAGCTTATTAATATCACTTGGAAGGGTAAGTTATTGATACTTTTGTTTAAATACATTAAAAAGTTCCTGTTTCATGTTGCACCTGGCTTTACCTCAGTAGAGATTTTATTTGAAATATTGCAGTGCTTCAGCTGACGTAACTGTCATCTTTGAAGTCTGGAAGGATATCTTGTCTAGTTCAGACACGGTTTACAGTGTTAAGAGTGACATCTGTGTCTATCTTACATGTTTTAAGGTTAGGAGGCTGATGCACATGCGTATGTGAGTGGCAGCGTGTTTTCAATGCTTTGTGGGGTGCCCGCTGAGCTCTCTATATCCATCTACACTGTGCCAGACACCCCTCTGGCTGCCCTCCCCGCAGAATCCACCCTGCTCCGCACAGATGTCCCCACACACACCCTGACACACCTCACACACTACAGCCCCCTGAGGAGGACAACCTTCACTGCTATACATCAGTCTCAGCCGCCATGGTGATGCGACATCTGCGTGGATCTCCGTTCAGTCTCACTTGCATGTGGATGAACTGTGCTGTGCGATATGATGCAAGCAGGTAACAACACATATACACAAAACCTGCCCTGGAATAGAGGACACAAGACTGTTGGAGAGAGTGGGGGTAAGCTGTGCCACTTTCACACCGTCCTCTATGCAAGGAGAAATGATTTAAAACTAAAATACTTATTTATATTTCAGGATGTCTCCGACCAACTTTGGGCCATAAAATGACCTCTTTATAAAAAGTCCAGTCCCACAAGTTGCATAATTGGGGGGAAATAAAGAAAAGAAAATTTTTTACATTAAAATATGAACATGAGTACAAAAACTATTTACTAATGGACAATTCCATTGCAAGTCTTATTTTGAAGATACTTTTTTCTTACATTAGTTCATAAACCAATAATATTCAGAATATATGAAACAATTTTCAATATTTTGTAATATCGTATATTTATTATTTTACTATAACCAATTCACCCTTCGCCACGTGTAGCCGATCTGACCAATCACATCGCCAAATCTGCCGTTTTGTCCGACAAAGCAGTCAGGAGAGTTAGTAGATTAACTTCAGTGGACTTGAACTTGAAAAACATCTTTTCGTGGTTGAAACAACATTTCTTTTAGTGTTCATTCATGTTAATTTGATGCTTATTTGATGCTTATCAATGAACTAGAAGGATGAGATGATCAGTTCACGAGCAGCTTTAACTGAGGTGCAAAAGCGATCGAGGCACATTAAAGAGCCACAAATTATATTTGTTGTTTAAATTTCTTTAAAAAAATGGCAATATGTTAAAGTTGAGACTTTGTTTCACATTGAAAGTAACTTGCTCTGTCCTGTCTGTTGGCGTGTTGACAGTGTTCTCTTTGCTCCGTGATGTATTTTCTCTACGTGAGAACGTGTGTGGTGTGAGAGCGCCATGGCTTGTCGGACATAGCAACAGTAACTAAATGGGGCGGGTCTTTGCGAACAGTCAATTAAGCCGCTGGCACAGTTTACCCCAAAACATCTGGCCCACTTTACCCAAAAGCTACCAATTTGGGGCAAAGGTTTCACTTAATTCATGGCTAAATTGTAGCCAATAAGTGACAGTTTTATATATTTGGAATTCCCCAACATGTCTGATATATTTAGTTAGACCTGGATACACTTGCTTTGACACAAATTTTGTTTTACCATTTGTGTAGAAAATGTACTTTGACCAGAAGATTTTAGTTCACTTCTTTTTTCAAATTGTAGATAGGTGTATCTGATGTATTGTCACATGGCCAAAATAATGCACAGTTTACTATATTATTGGGACCGGCACATCTTAGCCCACTGAGTACAGTCATGTGAAAATGTTAGGACACCCTATTGAATGCCATGGTTTTCTGTATCAGGACATAATAATAAAAATCATCTGGTCCTTGGCAGGTATTCATTTGGAAAATAAATCCTCCGATGAACAACACCACAGGACATATCGTAGTGTCATCATTATTTATTTAGCAAAAACAAAGCCAAAATGGAAAAGCCATGGGAGACAAAGTTAGGACACTCATACGGTATAATGTTCAGGCACTGCTAATCAAATGCCCTTGATTAACTGATCACCAGCAAGTGTGATCACCTCTATAAAAGCAGACGTTTTGGCAGTTTGCTGGTCTGGAGCATTCAGGTGCATGTAAAAACAATGCCAACGAGAAAAGACATCAGCAATGATCTTAAGGAAGCAATTGTTGCTGCCATCAATCTGTGAAGGGTTACACAGCTATTTACAGACAATTTCAAGTCCATCATTCTACAGTGAATACTCTTCCTCACAAGTGGAAGACATTCAAAACAGACACCAATCTTCCCATGAGTGGACAAACCAGCAAATTCCCCCCAAGATCAGACTGTGTAATGCTCAGAAGAATTGCAGAACTACACCTCACAATCTACAGGCCTCAGTTAACTTGTTAGATGTCAAAGTTCATGAAAAAGAAGGGTCAAGTCTCTTCACTCTAAAAAAAAACATGGCAGTATGGCTTGGGTTTGCAAAGTTGCATCTGAACAAACCATAAAGACTAGAACAATATCCTTTGGACAGACGAGACCAAAGTGGAGATGTTTGGCCATAATGCACAGCGTCAAGTTTGGTGAAAACCAAAAGAGCATATCAGCACAAACACCTCAAGCATGCTGGTGGAGGGTTGATGATTTTGGGCTTGTTTTGTAGCCACATGACCTGGCCACCTCACAGTCATTGAGTCGACCATGAACTCCTCTGTATACCAAAGTATTCTAGATTCAAATGTGAGACCATCTGGCCAACAGCT
Organism: Gobiocypris rarus; assembly: GCA_023029165.1. Taxonomy (NCBI): domain Eukaryota; kingdom Metazoa; phylum Chordata; class Actinopteri; order Cypriniformes; family Gobionidae; genus Gobiocypris; species Gobiocypris rarus. The sequence continues at coordinate 12,913,775 of CM040930.1, read as the reverse complement.
AAAGCTTTGCTAAAATTGCAGCCAGACAATGATCCGAAGATCACCAGCAAATCTACAACAGAATGGCTGAAAAAGAAAAGTACGAAGGTGTTGCAATGGCCCAGTCGAAGTCCAGATCTCATCCTGACTGAAATGCTGTGACAAGAGCGGTGCATAAACAAATGCCCACAAACTTCAACAACCTGAAGCAATGTTGAAAAGAGTGGACCAAAATTCCTCCAGAATGATGTGAGAGACTGATAAATCATGCAGAAAATGATTACTTAAAGTTATTGCTGCTAAAAGTGGATCTACTGATCAGGCTATTGCATGATAGGGTGTCCTAACTTTGTCAACCATGGTTTTTCCATCTTGACTTTGTTTTTGCTAAATAAATAATGGCATCTGAGGTTTTATTTTCCAAATTATAAGACCTGCCAAGCACTAGACAATTTTTGTATTATGTCCTGATACAGAAAACCATTGAATTCAATAGGGTGTCCTAACATTTTCACATGAATACATGATTAACTACTACTGAGCATTCACATGCCAACTACCTTGAATTCCATTATGATACATTTCCTATTGTACTCAAGCATACTATGCTGCTAGAAAGCACTTTGACAAGTCAACCCCAAACATGCTCCTGTTTCATGTTGCACCTAATGCAATACGCTGCATCTAATCGTTAACATCCATCCCAGGTCAGCTGGATAGATTCAACGTAGAGCAACGGTAAATCTCATTAAGTAGAGCGACTCGCTCACAAACAGCTCTGTAGAAGAGATGTTATGACTTAGAAGACACAAAAGCATGGATGTCTTTACAAGTTTATGAAAACACCTCCGCTCAAAGCCCCATAGGACAGTATGGTGCTTTGAGTTTGGGGTGCAAAAAATCTATTTGCACGGAATAACAAAGAAGTAATAATGAAGAAGAGCGATCAAGGGGGAAAAACATATAAATTTTAAGTCATTAATTCCCTCCCTGAACAATGAGAGAGCAATCCACTAGAGGCCCAACGTAAAAGTGTTTGAATTGAAAGTGAAAATGATTAAAGAGCTCTTTTAATGAAGTGTTAATTGCTGTGAGAAGGTTGAAGATGCACTGCTTTGACAGGAGTGAAAGCTACAGCAAAAGCACATTTCTACACTGATATAAAACTAAACACTGAAAACAGTCAAGTGAATTTGGTTGAAGAGTCTTATTCACTAATAATGGTGTACACATTTTACCATGGCTTCATTCGGTTCTAAATATTAGCCTTAATTTAGAGTAATTGCACTGTGTAAACATTTGTGTGAGAACATCGGCACACAAGTTTTACAGGAAACCCTTTCATTTTACTGAACACGGAAAAGTTAGAGTGGACCAAGGATAGAACCCTGGTGAACACAAGGTGACAAAAAAAGTTTGAAAATGGGAACAAAGGTGCATCCTAAAACCCCAGGTGAGCTTCTGGATCTCACTGCTTTGGTAAATAAGTTACTATTCTTGCCGAGGACTCTCAACAATGAATGTCATATTTATACCTCCACCTACAGTTGAATATTCAACATCTCATCAGCCTCGCTAACCGAGTCCTATATTGTGTTTCTCACGGGCCTTTTGTGCTGCATAAGATGGCACAGTCTTTCACTTACCCTTATCACAGACACACATTAATGGCCATCAGAGAACTCTGTTCTCTTTGAACGGTTTACGGCGACTATCCTTTGATCATAAGTAGTGCTCGCTTCACAGAAAGCCTGAAAAGATGTCTCTTTGATATCGCCCTGCGTTTACATATCAATGAGCGTCACCGAAGATGGGGGCCCAGGCGACACTCGTGCACCACACTTTTGGGAAATGTGGCTTAGAGGATACGTGTTGACCAGTTAATGCATACATTTGTCAGACAATTTCGTAGATGAGGTTGAGTAGCCACCTTCATCCGGAAGCAAGGACTCATCAAGTGTTTATCCTCGATAGACCGTGGCTCATTTGACTGTTTTGGAGTGGAGAGCCCCACGTCTTTATGGGCTTTCATTAGACGTCATTTTGAGGCTCATTTGAAATCAATCCCCCTTCGGACCTTCACGCCAGCTCCGGTGTCGGCCGGATGAAAAATGAGGCGGGGCATTGGGGCTTCGGGCGGCCCCCCGTCCGTCCTGCTTGGCCCAGTCCGTTAATACAGCATCATCTGGTCGAACGGACGGGCAATTCCCACATCTCATTACCGACAGGAACTGTGGGTCATTACGCGGGATGGATTCCCATTAGCTGAACCGAGGGTTTGAGACTAAATACAGAAGCTTTGGACATAAGCGCGTACTCACAAGCACTTTGTTACATACTCCTCAGCCACTCTCAACTTGTTCACACACTTCTGGATGAGAGGAAGGTGAGAATTACTTGAGAGAATTAATCTACTTTGAGCACTTCAGATATACCGTAGACAGTAGTATTTTGGACAATTGCAAAAACGAATGCACTTAGAGGAATAGTTCACGAGAAATGAAGATTGTGTTGTTGTTATTTACTTACCTCATGTCATTTCAAAGCCGTATTCTGCTATTTTTTTCTGTGAAATGCAAAAGTAGGATTTTTTTGAAAATAGTAATGCAGCTTGTGCTGTACTTGACGGTTCATAGTGACCAGGGGCTGTGTGAACTATTCATTTAAGTCTGTCCAACAGGGTAAACTCTTATAAATTGAGTCAACTCGATGGAAGCAATTTAGGGGCACGTTTTCCCCAAATGAAATATATACAACATATCTCTCTTCTCCCTGAAGAGGAGTTCATTCTCGATGACGCATTAATTCAGGATGACTGCACGGTCATCTGGAAATCAAGGTAACGGCGAGGCAGTCAAGAGCAGGTTTTACCTGCAGGAGTGCGAGGAATATGTGGCACGGGCCGGTGAGTGAGGATAATGCAGGTCCTTCATATGGTCCTTTGCTGTACGAGCCATCTGTTTATCTGACAGACTGCGTCCTGATGGACAGGGTGGGTAATCAATGCAGCTCTGCTCCACAGGTTTGTGTATGAACGTATAGTGTTCAGCTGTTCAGCTTCATGCGCGCTTGAGTGTGTGTGGTTGCTTTCATTTTAAAATAGGGTATACCTGACATGATATGTATGTGAGTAAGCCAGTAAATGTGTGAGCGGAAATAAAGTGTGTGTGTTTCTGTTCAAAAGCGCTCATCTCCGGCAATGGTCAGCAAGCAGCTCCTATCCCTGTGGGGATGATGATTTATGGAACATTAATTTTGGATGGATGGATCCGGGCAAATATTTCAGTCAGAGGACACATATTGGGGGAGATTTCTGATAAGTCAGCACGACAGACTAAAGAGACTAATATGATAACAGCAGACAATCTCCAATATGCAGCTCAGATAAAAAGCTAATGTCTGAATAATAATTTGTAAAACAGCATTTGCTCAAAATCACATTTAAATACTTTGTGTTACACATTGGGAATAATCTAAAACATTTATAGTCTGCGTTAAACAGTATTGACACCTTTCTTTTCCTTATTTTAATATTCTGGCCACATGGGGCAATGTGGACCTCTGACTTCTGAATGTCACCTTGCATAGAAGATGTTGTACAAGATAATAGTTGATTAATGACCTACTCTGACCTGTCTGAACTTATTACTCAGGTGAAATGTGTCTACAAGTCAAAATAGGAATAAATTGTGATTGATTATTTTTGTGTATCAAAGGTCAAACTTTAACTTAGCCTTTAGAATATGCAAAAATAAAGTTTCTCAAAAGATTAACAGGACTTTTAGAGCAGACTAAAGTGCAGAGAAAAAAAAAAGCTAATTGAAAGACTAAAATAGATTCTTCACTTAATTAATTACGTAAGTGCCCCTTATATTTAAAGCACTACATGTGTTTAGGCAGAAGAGTAGTAAGTAATTCTGTTTTCAAAGTCACTGCACAAAGGTCACTAATTAACTTAATTTGCATTTTACATACTATTATTATGACCATTATAACCAATTTCCCACATATATCAAATTAAATTTAAATGGTCTGTTATGCTAAATGTGTAAATAATAAATATATATTTACTACTGAATAACAACATACATACACATATATATAAATGTTGAGTGTAATAAACTGTAAACATTAACTGAATTCCAGATGCATTAAGCCACGCTGCTCAAGTGCATCATGCCAATTTCCCATCACTTTACACAATTTAGCAATCAGTTTTCCAAATATTTTTTTTTAAACATGTCCAACACAAACCATTATCAAACCAAGGACAATCCACACTCTAAAAAAAATATGTGTTGGCTCAACAAAAATAACTAATGCTTCAGGGGAGGGGGTGTGTTATGACAACCAGAGTTGTAGCCCTGGAACCTATTAACTTGTAAGATAATGCTTCCCCGCCAAACACGGAATTTTCCGTGTTTCCGTGTCTTCACTGTTAGACGCTATGGGGCACTATTGTGCATCTTCTGAATGAGAACTGAATCTCCAGATCAAAACACACGTGCGGAAGATGCAGTTAAACAAGCGATCCTATGTAAGCAGAAGCTTATGAAAAATAATGTGATTGTCAACATTAAACATCATATAAATCAAAACTAATGTTACTGAATGAAATGTTGCTACAGGACTGTGCAAGCATTAAGGGGTGTTGATGGACTCGATCTCCTCCATCTGTGTTTTTTCCATCATTGCTCTGAATCTGATTGTTTTCAACAAAAATGTGATTTTCTCAGCTTTTTGTTTAAAATGTTGCTTTTTTTATGAAACTTACCCATATTCAAGTGTTGATGAAAAAGGAATGCATAAAGCTAGAATAAAACTTTTTCGGTGGAAAAGAAGAGAATCAGTTCTTTCTTTGGACATATTGCATGCTCAGATATTCATAAAACAAAATATTCTATAGGCTTTTACACTTTTGTGAAAATGGTCAAAAACCCTGGCGGTGGCTGGCAATTTTTTTTTAAACGCATGGCCGGGAAAGAGGTAATCGTGTTTATTTCAGCTCAAATCAACATCATAGCACATGCTAACATAGCTTATTTAACATGTATATTTAATGAACAAGTAAGATATTACTTGTCACTGGCATTAGTGCAGTCATTGCTTATAGAGTCAATGTAACCACAAAAGTTCAATATTACAGAAACTCTTTTAAATGTCAAACATAGCAGCATTAAACACTAACCGGTCTTTCCCTTCAATAAAAACACATAAATTAACACTTCATTTCAACATTTAGTCTCCTTAATCAGTCCTATGCAAAGCATGCTGGGAACTAGAAATCCACTGCCTAATTCTGTAAGTTATCCAGACATTTTAATTAAGTTACTACAACCTAATTTTTTAAAAATGCACAAAGTTGATGCAATGATCAATAATGTTTGCAACTTAAAAGGTTTAATTGAAATGATGCATTAGAATTTTTAACTTGCAACTATGCATTTATTTAAGCTGTGGTAACAGGTCCCCTGATTTACTTTTTAGAGTGCAGTCACTTTCTGTTTCAATTTTGAAAGAGAATGTGAAATCTCATCTATACCTAGGTATCATCCAAACCTCCATTTCCTCCAAACCCTCTCTTTTTTCTAACAAATCTCTGACCCTGAACCCAAGTTCATAAGGTGAGCCCAACTCTCACAGAGCTGCTTCGCTGGAGTGATACAGGAAACTGATACTCCCCCACTTTGGCCACAAGATCAACACTGATCCCTCTTGCTCTCGACATGCTCAATATTTTACATAAAACAAAGCAGAGATCAAATGATGCCGTTTATGTGACCTGAGAAGAGGGAGAAGTGTCTCCGGTTACAATGGGATTATTCTGTAGGTAGGGACAGGGAAGTCTGTCTTAGGGTGAATCTCACATAAAAACTGTCAAGAAATATCAAAGACATATTTCCAATTTCAAATATTACACTTGTTCGGGACATGTCGGAAAGAGTAGTGAATTTAGCTAGGGCTTCATAAGGGTACGAGTGAGAAAAAGAGATGAGCGAGTGAGACGGTCCTCAGTGGCAACACTGGGACAATCCAATCTGATTTAATAAGAGTGACAGTTGCTCTCTGATGACAGAAAAGCTCTTGAAAGTGTGATGGCAAAATGAAAGGATAGGTGAGAGACAAAGAAAGAAGAAATAAAAGTGCTGACCGCTTTGGTAGTTAGGGATTTGCAACATACACAACTCTGAGTCCCGCAATCTCTGCATGCGCTCTCTCTCTCTCTCTCACTCTCTCTCCCTCTCTCTCTCCCAGCACACACCTGGTTTTTGCTAACGCGGCAAATCACATGGCTGACAGATTCCCGAGCCCGTTTAAATAATGCATGGGATTTCTCTTTTAACTTGTCAGTCGCTCCACAAAAAAAATATATCAGTTCTTTTCTGATGTCATTTGTGACAGTGATTCACCCTGACAGTTCTCCATTAGACCAATGAGTCCCTTTTTATTCGCCAAATCTTCTACCGCCGTTCCGACAAGAAACACATGTTACTCCTTTTCCTTTTTTCCCTCTCTCTCGCCCTTTCTTCTTGTTAACAGGGGTTTTCAGAGCTGTATTTATATTTAAAGACACAATTTCACAGGAGCCCCCATTAACTGACTTCACCTTCTAGAGCTGCTGTATTAGCGCAAACATTGTTCTCTGCCTAACACACTCTGCAACCGAAACCGTGCGCCGGCTCGGAGTCGCTGAACAGACTCCGGTATGCTTTGTGCTACAGGATAAACTCAGGGAGTGAGGGGGCAATGGCAGACTGTTTTTTCCATGCCAAATACTTCATCAAATCTCTTTGGCCCCTGTCAAACACGTCGCTGTTGCAAGTCGTTTGGCTTTTTGATTCCATGCTCTTTTTTCGCGCGGTCTGGCGGCGAGGGTGGGGTTAACATTTGAGCGGACAGAATGAGGAGGGAGATTGAAATCAAGCCTATCTGTACTGACTGCCTGCTGCAGATAGCTCAGGCTTTTTGTGGCACGGTCCACACAGTGGAGGAAAAGCACAGATTAGCCGTTTCCCCTTTGAAGTGCTCCTTCAAAAAAAAAGCAAAAGGCTCACCACTGCGATCGAGAGGGGAGGGGACCAAAAACACATCTTGCGGGAATGTAAAGAAACAAAAAAGGAACAGGAAAAAGCGCTATAGGGACTTTGTAGCTGTACCCGAGCAAGCAGTGTCTTGGCGGCGCACAAGAGAGAGTGAGGCGCAGAGCGAGAGGTTAGAGTTGTCGGACGACTTCAGAGGGTGTTTGTTTAACTTCAGGGATTCAAGGAAGTTAGATCTGATTCCAAGTCACCCCCCTTCACCACCTCCAAACTCCAACTCACACCAATGACCAATCCAGTGTAACTTGGGTGGTATGGCTTGCTTCTGAAGACTTTAAAAGTCTGGTCCCAAACTCAAATGTCTCTCTGGTCCCTCAAAGTTCCTAAGATCTCCACAGCTTTGGCTTGGAGAATCCAATTAAAAATAACGTTGAGCTACGCCACATGGAATCTGCCCCCTCATTCGTTCAAACGCCTGTCATTGACAATGTTCTGTCTTTTGTGTATTTGTTCATTAAAGACCTCATGTTGGAATTTTGGGGCTTTTAATTCATCTAGGAGGTCACATTTATGGTAGTACTGTAGTTGACAAAATGAATGTTCAGCTGGAGTTGATAGCCTCATAGCGTTGGTTACGCGTCAGTGCCAGCGCGTGATCCTTTCCAATTCTGTCCCCCCTTTCTCTAACTCATTGCTTCCTTTACACTCTATAATGTATTTAAATAAAGGTGAAGAACGTCAAAATCAAAACTAAGCCACCTTTCCATTTTAGGGCTAATCAATGTAAATAATTGTGCAATAATTATAAAAGAATAATTTCAGACATGATTATTCATAACTGCCCAATTTACAGAAATATTGTTTAAAGAATAACGTTTAGTGCAACAAAAATGGGTAATTCTCACTTCACATTCATTTTAATAAATTTATATTACATCGGGTCAGGTGACTGCATGCGGTCAAGCCGTGAAAGCTGTGAAAAGTCTGCATACGCATATGATCACAACTCCACGCAGCTCTCATAAAACTCTCCATCAGAAATGAAGGATTTCCAGTCGCTCATGTTGTCTGTTGGAGAAATGGTGACTTTAAATAATGCTAACTGATGGTTAAATAGTTTAGACATTCTACTTTTTTTTCTCGCTGACTAGCTTGTTTTGATCTTAAATACATGACATTATGAAAGTAAAATGGTTGCAAATGGTAATTCACCCTGATTTGAAATTCAAAAAGCCATCAGAAAGAGATAATCTAGCCCTGAAGTGTCAACCTTATCAGATCTGACACCACACAAACAAACGCCTATAGTGCTAGGTCTGTGCTTACTGTGTTTCACGGCCTGGGACTGTTGTTCACTCAGCACGCTGACATCCGCAAACACGAGTGAAATTTGACTCTGTGTGATTCTCAGCTTCCATTGATGCAGTTCTCTCTATCTCTCTCATCATCAACATTAGCTCTATCGGCAGCCAGAGTACATTAGAGGATGTGTGATTGAGTGCGAGACAGACGTGTTCTCTCCACCCCTGGCACTGGTTCTTCCTCCTCTCTCCTGCTCTCTATTCTCGCGCCATCATCTTTCTGTCACTACACACACTCTGTTTCTCTCCACATGCTGCTGTACGCATGGACTGAATTCAAAGGTGATTTGTATTCACAGTCTCAAGTGCTGATCTACAGTATAAAAAAACAGCCTTTTGCTAAGCCATAGTTTCGTCATTGTTTCTGACTGGATGAGCCACATCTGAAGCCAGTGGCGCTAACACGTGTGATTGCACATCATTTGATATTTACATTATTTAAGCTACATTAAAACTCTGTAGAACATGTTAGCTTGCACTGGATAGTCCTGCCCACAGTGAAATCTAATTGGTCTAAATCTTAACTGCATATTTCAAAGTGTTCTGATTGGCTGTGATTTTTAAAGAGGACTGAATGATTACTTAAACTTGAAACTTGATATCACAACCAAAACACAATATAACACATCTGGACAGGAGTGAGAAATTAATATAATCTTTTGAATTTAGTGACTATCATGTACCATAACTTAAGAAAATTTACTGATAAATATTTTTTTTTGCAAAAACATTAATTCTTATTTAAGTTTTTTTAAAAAGTTGTTCAGACAAGAGGTGTCCCTTTAAGGTGCACTGTGTAAATTTTAGCGGCATCTAGTGGTGAGGTTGTGAATTGCAACTGCCCACCGCTCACCCACTACCTTTTGAAGCACATAAAGAAGCTACGTTGGCGGACACAGGACAAAGATGGACAAGGACAGCAGAGAGTGATAGCGCTCTAGAGAAGTTTGTCCGTTTAGGGCTACTGTAGAAACATGGTGGCGCAAAATTGTGACTTCACTGTAAGGGGACCCGCGGTGCATGTAGATAGAAATGGCTCATTCTAAGGTAATAAAAACATAACGGTTCATTATGTAAGGTCTTTATACACCACTGGAACATAGTTATGTATATTATATATTGCATTTGTCAATATATCCTCATAAATATTACACACTGGACATTTAAAACATAACTGACTATGTTTACTAGGATACTTTGTGTGAATTTGTTCTTTCAAGTGCAAGAAGATGAAAAGGGAGCTCAATTCAGTATTCATGCACTGAGACAGATTTCTTGGCATGTGCTTCGGTTATTTGTCATAGAAAAAAATCCCACAGCGTCGAGAAACATATTTTGAGTTCCTTTACGTGTCTTCTTTCGCCTGAATGTTTAAATAGGCAAGGCTTAAACTTTCGTGATGGTGCAGCACTGCCCCGTCAACTGTCCTGAGCTTCGATCACATTTGTACTCATTCACGTTCTCGAAACATTGTGTTGTTAGAATTCATAAAAATGTTACCGGCCAACTGGCGATCGACAGTTTCATGTACTCGCCAACGCTGCTTTTTACCCACATTTGGCGCTTGGCGAGTGTTAATTTTAGGCCCTTTGAAAAACATCAGAAGAGTTTTGAATGTCAAGAATATGTGTACTATTATATGTCTGTTTTTCTTTGTCTTTCTTGTTGTTTTTCACCCCGTTTTTGTTTCATGTTTTAACAATTTTAAAACCTTTGCAAACTGATATGATGCTAGTATTAATATCACCCTCCACATATTCACACACATGCACGGTGTTTCTGTTCACGTGTTTGTGTGTGTTTGTGTGTGTATGTAAGCGTTATTGGTCTTGGCAATAACAACGGCTGGCATTTGTGTCTGTGCTCGCAGTTGTTGACTGTGATAATAAAGAATGACATTTTACTCAGTGTGTGTGTGTGTGCGCGGCGATGGTAACATCACAATCTAAATGCACAGTCAGGTGGGGAACATTAAAGACGTCATTAGCCTCAATAAAGCTCAGCAGAAAGGAGAGGGCTGCGTGGGCAAGAACCCATTACCTCAGGTCACGTGCCTGTGTGCGCGCGTGTGTGTTGAGGTGATTAGATTGTTGAACGCTTCCTAACAGTGCTCTTTATTTTCATATTGTGAATATCTATGGCCTGCGCTGGTAAGTGATTCAAAGCTAGCGAGTCATAAACTGGTCAAAGCTAATGGCTGTGTAGCCCTGCACATCAGAACACATGTGTTCTGCTGTTGCAATGGATTTGATGTGTTTGATTACCAGGCTCAATAGTGATTCTACTGGACTATGGCAGGTGTAATAACTCAAGCGCCTAGCGTTTGTGAGAACACAGCAAATCTAATGAAAGCGATAAGCTTCAAAGTGTCAAACGTGCATTTGATAAAACTATTATTGAAGTTTTGCTTGTTTTGTAATAACGTAAAAGTGCATGGGAATGGGAATCGTAATGCATTTTAATCCATGAATCTGATTTTTCTTAACGATTCGTGTTCTATAACAATTCCAATAACAACTCTATCAGTATTGTAGAACCCCTGTAGTGAGATGAACTTTGTAAAGACGTCTTTAGTATCTTTTATGGGTCTTGAGAGAGGAAATGTCATTGCTGCCAATGGAGGCCTTTCTGAGCCATCGGATGTCGAATAAGATATATTTTGTTCATGTATAAATCCCTTTACTGTCACTTTTGATCAATTTTATGTGTCCTTAGTGAATAAAAGTTTTATGATTTTGTACACTTTTGAAGTATGACTTGTCTTTGTATGTGTGTGACTCTGACCTGCACTGGAGTTGAGCTCCTCGTTCTCGGACTCTGTACCGTTCTGGCTTCCTGCTCCGTGAATGTTGTTCATGGCCATCAGTTTCATTTTCTGGAGTTTCATCGCTTCAGCCATTGCTGCTGCTGTCAGTCCTGTTGAGCACACAAAGACACACACACAGAGGTAAGTGTACCTGATAACACGCTTTACACCTGGTACATTCGTCTCGAGAGATTCGATCTCAAATGAACAGTTGACACGAATCGCTGTTCACCTGGTATTTACATGCGTCTCAAATGCATCTCATGTGATCAGATTTCATCAAAGACTCCATTTACTTCCTCAGTGTGTTAATAAACGTTGATAAAGCACATAAGTTGGGAACCCTTCCATAATGAAAATCCTTAGTTTTGCACATCCCTAATCAGTACTGGCCGTGACTGCCGCCCACAGGCAGAATGTGGCCCTCTGGAAGAGGAGGGAGGGCTCTACTCCCAGAAGGCCTTCTGCTCGTGGTCCTGTGCAAGTGTGAGAGAGTGTGTGTGCGTCCCATGAGGATTTCCCAGTGTTACTCACTGTCTCACACACACTTCCAGAACTCTACCCTCCACTCATCAAGGGCTCCTCAGCCCTGGAAGCCATCATCACTCAGCCCAATTAGGCCCCTAATTAATTCAATTAAACAACGGAGGGACACATTAAGTAATTCATTAAGTGACGATGTGATGCCTTCTCGCACTCCGCTCTCGAAATTTCCCCACAAATCAGGTTGGGAGGAAGTGATGGCCCACGTCCTGTGTCTTTTTCCCCAGGTTCAGACAATGGATGTCACCTTGATCTAATTCATTAAAAATGTAGCCTCCAACGGAATACGTGAACTAGCACAGAAAAGAAGGCCGAAGAAAATTCCTTTATCCTCTGTTTCACACGCTCGGCATGGATTTTGAAGCACAGGGCACTTCTGCTCCCCAGAGGGCCGCGCGCTCCCTTGATGAGCTCTTACGGGTGAAAATGAACAACGACACGACTGGTTTTGCTTTCTGCGACAGCCGGCAAGCCAAATAAACGGGCAAATTATTCATACTTTGAAAAATACAAGTTGTGGATATGCTGGATGTGGGTGGGGTGCGGGGTGAGATAACTGAATCTACTTCTTGGCATGTATTTCACAAAAATAGAAGACAAGCATCTGAGTATTTTTACGTAGCCAGCCTGTCTATAATAAGGCAATTAAAAAAAAAACTAAATGGATTGATTCAACTTTTATGAATTCCTTTTTGTTGCCTACTTTAAGTAACAGCTGTGAGGATTTAAACAATTCTGTCAGTTCATTTTTGAAGACAAAGTATGAATTAATTATTATTAAATTAATTATTGTATATAGAAAATAGAATTATGTATAGAAAACGCCATTGTCACATTATCAATAATAAATTATCTATAACAAATATAATCAATATAATAGCTATATACTGTCATTTTTGATAAATGTAATGTGTCCCTGCTGAAAAAAAGTTTCTTACAGGCCCCAAACTTTTGTACAGTATTGCATATAATAAAAAGTTTAAATCTTATACATATATACATACATACATTTTTTAATTATTATACATTATAAATTTGTATTTTAATACTATATTATAATATATAATATTATAATGATTAGGGTAACTGTTAGCATAATAAAATCAGCCAAAACATAATGAATGCGTAGAAGTTTTAGAATGACAGCATTCTAAATATCTTTTTATAGCATAGCACTACATGTAAGGACAGATTAAAGATGAATAAAGAGAACATTTTGTAGAAGGGCCCTGAAGTTGTGGAGAGGCATCAGATCATTTCCTGTGAGGTCCAAATAAATTGTGCAAACTAAACACGCACGTTTATACAGAATACAAAGAGTCGAAAAATAAAGAAAGGGGGAAAAAGCACTCACAATTGGTGCATTGTCTTAGCACACACACTATAAGGCAGCCTCCCGATACTATGTCAAGGAGAAGCCCCGAGATCAAACGGCGTACGTAACAGTAATTGATGTTTGAGGAAAGTCGCGACCCGCGGAAATGGGAGCCGGTGGATGAAAGGCGAGTGCCGTTTTGCAGGGGTGGACAAACAGATTGCTTATTGTTTGCCTTTCATATGGCCCTTCAGATCTACAAGTCTCTCTGCTTCAAACTCCCGCTTTGAACACTCAAGGTATCACCCCCCGCCGCATGAATGGAGGGCGCTCGGGCACGTCCTGAGGAGGGGAGAACACATCTATCCTCCTTTCCTCGCCCAATACTCCCTCGTTCTCAAGATCTGACAGGTCCATCTCGGTCGCTAATGGTTCACCTGGTTTGGAAGTGAGGAGGTGAGCCGACGGGGTGGACGGGGGGCTTTTGTAGTCTTGAGGGGGGTCAGGTACAGGCCAGTCTGGATTCCTCTGCGATGACGTGCCTGAATTGGCCCTTTTTCATACCTAGACAACAATGTCCCATTTAATTAAAGAGTGGTATGAGAAAAGGTAGATTCCAAAGCGAAGGAAAAATTGATCCAAAGGAGTCTCTTTTGATCTCAGAGTCAGTGAGCGTTACATCAATGGATTCTTTTCAGCGTTGAGAGGCTCTCTGTTTCACTGCGTTTAACTCTCCTGTCTTTACCGCGGTAATGAAACCTTAAAGACCCAGGTAAAAGACATGGAGGCACTAGCACCTGAGATTGCGGCCTAGGATTCTGTTACGGGTCAGCAAATATCGGGTATGTCGATGTAGCTTATTTATGGTTCATTCATAGGCTGAAATGGCTTTAGATGAGAAATATACAATGGTTTGCAGCATAGATTCGAATGCCTTTCTGATGATATACACAACACTGGTGCTTCATTTCAAGGCCGTTTGACCATGTTTGGAACGTTGAGGTGACCAAAAGCCAGGGTTAAAACTATCCGCATAAACCCTAATGCTCAAAATAATTAATTGGTTTGAGTACGGTTTACTTTAATTAAACAAATCAGTTTACTCACAATAACTTTTATGAGTATTTAGAGTTTTTTCTTCTTCTTTTGATTTCACAAAACTGACACATTTTAAGTAATCTGAATTGTTTCAATGTTTTGAGTTTAATGAACTTGCTTCTTTTAATTTAGACAAACTTAAACTTAAATTTAACTGAAATTGGGCTGGATTTCTATTTCCCAGCATGCTTTGACATGACACTTTTTTGCTTTTGTTTGTTTGTGCAAGATTAATGTTACATGGGAGATTAAGTAGTGTTTAATGTATTGCTTTGCTAGTTTAGAGGAGTTTCTGTCATGTTGGGTTTTTGGAGGGTTACCATCATGGTGATAAGCATGAACTTATATGTAAAATGTTCTATATTGCCATACTCTTTCATGCTAATACTATCAAAGCATTGTGTTACCAATTAGCAAGTTAGCATTCACTGAGTTAGCTAGTTAAAGCTAGCCAAGTTTCCACTGGTAAAAATATTTAAATTGAGATTTATGATAATTTTAAGTTAAATGTATGAATTAGCTAACTTGTACATTTTAATTGCTCTTAACTTGAAATATTTGAGTACAAAATAAAAATCTGCCAGTTCTGCTTACTTAAACGTTGAATTGCCTAACTTTTAATCCTTCCTTTCTGAGTGAAGGATTTCAGCTGATATGAAGGTGCTGTTGAAAAAAATAAGACATTTTCTCAAAAAGTTTGCTTGTTAAAGGCAGAATTAGTTTCAAATTCACAAAAGGTTTGTAACAAAACTATTGTGCAAATGTACATTGAAGCTACAGAAATTAAATAAATAAATAAATATTATTATATTTATTATTATCACAACAAATGTTTATTCTAGTACTTACTTCCCCAACCAAACACGCTTATACAACCCAATTCCACTTACAATGATCCTCACATACCAAGGGCTCCTTTGATTGTATGTCTGAAAACATACAAAGGGGAATAGAACAAAAAAAAAAAAGAATAAAGCAGGAAGAGATAGAAATAGAGACCAAACAACACAGATTGCCTGTGAGAACAAGCCCAGAGAGATCATGTTTTCCACAAAGAGGGTCAGTCAAGCACTCCCCCTGCTCCATGCAACCGGACGCATTATTGCATTTTGCATTTCTCCTTTTCAGATGAAACATGGATAAAAAAAAAGAAAGGAACAGTGTCTTTTCTTTGCTTTGACAGAGCGTCTCGGGGAAAAGTATCAGATTTGTGCACAAGATGGGGTGAAAAAAAACAGGCAGAGCATCTCCCTTTGATTCACTGAGGAGTAAATATTACTGTCCGATTTCACGTAGAACAGTAAACCGAGAAAGGACAAAAAGGTAGAAGAAGGGAGGGCAGAGAGAGATGGGGGCGGTATACTGTATTTAATTCACCTTTGGAATTTCCGAACGGCGGAACAAGGGATGAGATGAACACCTGACAAAGGCATATGGCCGCCGGGCGAAACCGGACTCTGGTGCTTTTCAGCGCTCACCAGTGAGAAAGAGAGAGAGAGAAATGGGGCGCGATGGAAGTTGTAAATAAAAGCCCAAATGAATGCTGAGATTTCCGCCTCATGACCCTACTGTTTGTGTGTAACCCACTAGAGGACTGATACAACTAAATCTAGGTTGTGTGTTAGTTTCCACCAACCAGAGTTTACTCTCAAAGAGGGGCTGTTTTTGTTGGATCCGAACGGCTCAAATGAATCTAAACTGCTGGCAGATTGACAGTTTCAAATCATTTCAAAGGAAAGATTCTTAGAAGGAAATCAAGTCTTAAAAAAAAGCATTTGGGAATCTATTTAAAAAAATACCAGACATAAATGACATTTTATTCTATTAACGATTTGGAAAAGTCCGAATTTTCGCACCAATGTGAATGAACACAGTAGAATGAACCAGCGTGTTTGTTTGATTAGAACAGCTCAAATGAACAAATGAATTTTTTTTCCATCTGCTTTTCAAAACTATGTCTCCTTTTTTCAAAACTCTACACACAATTCCCAAAACTGCACACACAAAATGCTAAATGCCTCACATTTCCTTTAAAATGTAACACTGCATTCAAAATGCCATAAACACATGTCAGAATGAAGCATTTGCATCAAATGGCAAACACTTCTTTCATAATAGTACATTTTTGGATATGCCATGTAAAAACTGTTGTTCTGAATCTAAGGCACTTTGGTCTTTCATGGGCTTATATCTACATTTCAATACAATGTTCTACAGTGAAAGTATTCTGCTGAGAGGGGTCTGTAAACCAATGCAATGTAGAAACTATATATTAGACCAAACATTACGGTATTGTATACAGTAGCATACAACAAAACCATTAACATATGTAAACCAAAAGTATTACATTGTATCTTTAGAATACAGTAAAGAACACAATTGTGTGTGTGTGTGTGTGTGTTTGTGTGTGTGTGTGTGTGTGTGTGTGTGTGTGTGTGTGTGTGTGTGTGTGTGTGTGTCCGTCCAACTCCCCTTACTCTGTCTGCACTGCTTGCATCCATTGTTCAAAACCTCTAACTTGACCTTTGGCGTATTCTAAAGCCATGATTGGTTAGTGTTAAGTAAAGCAATGAGCGTTTGCACACGAGAGGATTTAGTGTGAGGCACTGAAGAATTAGTGTAGCCTTTTGATTGTTTGTTTTTGGAAAAGGAAAGCAAGCCACTTCCTGTTAGATTTTTGAGTTTCAGTAGATAATTGTGTGTAGCGTTTTGAAAAAAGTGTTTTAAGCAGTTGAGTCAAAGGCTGAGAAATAGCTTATGGTTTTGGAGATTTGGTGTGTAGGTTTGCACTTTGAGTGAGGGGTTTCAAAATTTGTGTGATATGAACAGATTTTGTGTGTAAGCAGTTGGAAAAAACTGAAATAGCATCATTTCAAAGAAAAAGCTAAGGTTCTGAGAAACTAACAAGTCTTAACAGAATTAAAAAAATTAGTTGTCACTCCCACAAATAACCAAACCGTTATGAACGTAACCGTATTAAGAACTCAAATACAGAACTGACAACCGTATTCTGCTGCTGTGTGAATGTTGCCTTAGCACAACACTGGCGCTGCCACTGACTTAACCAGTGTAGTCTGATTTGAAACCAAATGAATCTTGAGGTGATTCTTTAAATGAGCAAAGCGTATGATTTAATGATTTGAATTGGTCTCAATCGTTCTGAGCCATTCTTGAGACTGTGGCTGTGTCCGAAATTGCTCCCTATACCCTTAAATAGGGCACTATTTGAAGGGACAGCCATTTGTAGTGGTGTTCAAAACCATAGTGGACGTTATCAAGTGCACTCATTCAATGTACAACTGATGTATGCTCAACTGCTAGAGAATACCCATAATGCACAGTGAGAGTCGTACGCACACCAAATGATTTCCCACGTCTGACCAGAAGATGGTCCCGCAGCTGAATCATCCATCCATTCATTTTCCAAACTTCTGGCCCAATGTGGTTACAACGTAATACAGTAAAAATTCCTTATTAATTGATTATTCAATTGTTTGGTTATAGTTTATACATGGTTTCCATGACAAAATCTTTTCATCTTACTACTGGAGCTGTGTTCAATGATTCTTAAACAGCAAGCACACACTATACAAAAGCGGCAGCCCTTCCGGCGCACTAGTGTCCGATTTCACTCCTTCAAGTGGACTATATTAGTGGAGTAATGTAGGGAATAGTGAATGAGGGTATAGGGGGCGATTCTGAACACAGCTAGGCGTGGCGTGAAGCGATAAGTAACAAACAACAAAGTTTATTTGGAGCTTTAGAACTTGTGCTCGTTATAAATTTATTGACTTATTTATTGACCAGTGAACAGGACCGCCTGGGGTCGAGGGGTCTCCCTGATCCTGAGTCAGCTCAAGTGGTCCAAAACACACTTAGTCTGTGAGTGAGCCCAATATGAGCAAGACTGTAATTACTTTTAATGAAGGCAGATGCTGATGTGGAGTTCTGCCATTATTGGAGCAGAGAAAAGATGATACACACACACACACAGCGTGGGAATGAGGGCATTGACGGCCATACCCAAAGGACGGGCAGAGGAGTGTTGCGGACAAAGGAAAGGAAGAACAGAAAGAGAGATTTAATGTAACACCATGGAACCGTCCAATGACGCATCACAACAGCTTGAAACCGACAACACTGAAAGCATGGATGAAACACGGCATCGAAAACATTCACCAACACAGATAAATCGGCTGTTAATGTAATATCAAACTTTACATCACTTTATTCTCTAAGGAAATTATTTGGTTTGAAAAGGCACATAATATATAAAGCAAATATGATTTCTGTTAGTAGAAGAGAGGCCAGGCACATTGCTTAAACATTTTTTTATATAATAGACGTACATTCACACACTATCGGTTAAACGTGTGGGGTCAGTAAAGTGTTTTTCTTTCTATTAATACTGAAAAATCCAGATTTTTTTTAACACTGCTTCCACAAAAATATTAAGTGTTAACTATTAAATATTAACTGTTTTTAAATATTTCTTGATCATCAAATCATCATATTAGAATGATTTCTGAAGGATCATGTGACACTGAAGACTGGAGTAATGATGCTGAAAATAAAGCTTTAAATAACAGGGATAAATTACTCATTAAAACATATTCAAATAGAAAAGTATTTTTTTTTAAATCACATTTTTTCCTGTATTGCTCAAATACAGTTTTGGCGAGCATAAGAGACTTCTTTCAAAAAGTTTTGAACAGTATGATTGTAAACATATTTTTTAAACCCATTTTACTTTACGGTTCAAATCATATTTCAACTGCTATGATTTAGGATCCACTTGTGAAACTGGGACACAGATGTGCTTCAGATGTGACATGAAATACAGGACAGAGATGTCTAATTTAGTCTAATTTAGTCTTTGTTGGAATCAGCAAAACTCCACCGACATTACGAGGAGATTTAATATGACGATGCGTTTTACATTTTAATTTGACCTCTGGATGCTCAGAGGGATACAGTCCAAGACGCAAGGAGACATTTTCTTTTCTTCTGTTCGGCATTTAAGTGCCGCCAAATCAGACAAATTGGGCCATAACATTATGCCTCAGCACTCCTCATTTCCTCTACGTTTAAAAACATTAATATAACCCCTCCTCGTAATTTCTAAGGCAATTAAAGGTAAAAGCGGACCAATTTACCACCCGCTATATACCAACCCAGTTTAATGTCTAATAACAGTGCCTTTAATTGTAGTATTGTGTTGTGTTTTTTGGCATTAATAGATGCTGAGGTCCTAGTGGCCACTAGACACAGGTGTTAATTATCCAGTGAGGCAGTGGCAGCTTGCAGTTTTATATTGCATCAAGGTAAAATTACAGCGCATTATTCTCCTATCAAACAGAAATAAGCCGTTAATTAACTCCCTGCTGCAGTAATCGCTTCTTTATTTATTTATTTGTTTATATTATTTGTGCACGGCCCACATCCAGTTGCCAGTTCAAAGTCTCACAATTTGCATACTTATATTATGCGCTAAAAGTTACAGACCTAAAAGTTGCCTAGAGGTCACGTTTTATGCTGATCTGAGATCAGTTTGCAGTGTTTCATATATAAAATACAGCATTTGTGCAGCTGATCACAGATCAGCATTTAGGGAGGCTTCTATGTGGAGTTAATTGTGGGTACACGCATCTAAATCTTAACTTAATCTGAAGTGCATTCTTATTTTGCTAAAATGGGTTCCGGATCATTACCTTGTGTTGTTCCTGGAACGATGTATCTAAGCAAACAAATCCAGTCTTGACCCAACCAACCCTGAGATCATGAGAATGTAGTACAAGCCTTGAAATATTTGGTTTAATCTTTTGGTTACATCTTACTCATAATTACAGGCATGTGTGTTTATTTATATATATATATACATAATAATTATAAACAGTATACACACATATAATATATAAACACAAACTTTTATTTTGGATGCGATTAATCATGATTAATTAGGGCAGCACTACAATTAAATGGTAAATGGACTGCATTTATATAGCGCTTTTAACAGACCAATGGCCATCCAAAGCGCTTTACATATTGCCTCACATTCACCCATTCACTCTCTCACTCACACACCGACGGCGGTGTCAGCCATGCAAGGCTCCATACAGCTCGTCGGGAGCAGCTGGGGTTAGGTGTCTTGCTCATGGACACCTCGACACTTGGTCAGGTGGAACCGGGATCGAACCACCAACCTTCCGGTTTGCAGACAATCTACATGAACCACTGAGCCACTGCGCCCCATCAATTAACATTAACACAGATTAATAAATGCTGTAAAAGTGCAGTTCATTATTAGTTCATGTTAACTAATGAAACCTTATTGTAAAGAGTTACCAGAATAATAAAGTGTTATGCCAAACTGCTAAATAACTTTAGTTATTACTAAATAAGTTAGTTATTTAAATATGATTATTAATTTTAACAAAAATGTCACCTGCATGGTTTCGGCCTATAGCTGACAGTGGCGCTAAAATGGAAAAATTATTTTAAATATTAAATATATACCGTCCTCTTTGGTAAAAAATGACAAACATTTTACGTTTTGAAATGTTTTTTGCTTCATCGGAATGGGATGACACTTGGTGACTTTTGTCACATTAGCTATGTGAACACAAAATAAAATCATGGAGATGATTTGGTTATGTTAAAGGGTCGGAAAAAAAATAGACACACTTGTCTCCTTCGCAGTCATAAATGGCCGACATAGGAAATTAATGGGAAATACGCAAAAATACAAAAACCACAAATCAGCCATGATCCAGAAAAAAAGTGCAGAGCAATATAGGGGTGACACTCTAAAATATCAAGAGTGCAAAATAGAAATAACCACCCCCCCCACACACACACATATATACGTATAATATATATATATATATATATATATATATATATATATATATATATATATGTGAACTAGTGCGACTACAATACAGTGCACATTTTTGCAAATGTGTGAAATAATTGAAATAATCAATAATTCAGCCACAATGCAGTAAAAAGACAAACAGCAAGGAACATCAAGCCTAAAACATCAAGTGTTCAAAAAACAGTTCAAAAACAGACACAAACACTCAAACACACACTCATGTAAACACACTCAAGAGACACACACACCACAATATTATGCACAAACAAATGAAATGGTGAGGCTGTATCAATGTTGTAAAATTGAGCCCAAAGTCTCAAATAAGAGATTCAAATCAGATCTATTATGCTGTGATGAAACATACCTGTTCATTTTTGTTACATTTTCATTTAAATTTGATGTTATATGTTCAAAATGTTCTCCTCTCTGCTCAGGTTTGAATGTAGTAAAATTAATGCAAAAACTGACACTTCAAATCAACATAAAAAAATAAATATAAAATAAAAACCATGTCAAAAAGTCTTTGAGAATGTATGAATTGTGTATGAAGTATGAATCCAAATAAAAATAAGTATTTATGTCTAAAAACACTAGAGAATATATAAGCCACTTTATATAGAGCTATGTAGTCAAGAAAAGTAGCTAATTAAAATGTTATAAATATCGTACAGTATCATAAAATACCCGCACAATTCTAAATAATAATCAAAAAAAATACTATTGAACTAAAATAAATTACATTGGTTTTCCTGGGGGGGGGGTTACATTTTATGGCTTCAGTCACTTTTGACTGCGAAGAGGACAAGTGTGACCCTAAAACGAAGAGGACCAGAGGGTTAAAAATACATATTTTCTTTTAACATATGTATAATATTTTTAAGAAAAAAATAACAACAATGTAAAAAAGAAATCTTATTTGATACATTTGAAAAATGTCTATCATACAATATAGTCAAAGCCATTGTATTGTTTTGTCTTGTTTTAAATTGGGTCTTGCCAAAAAAATAAAAAAATAAAATACACACCAGCACTCTATGTAAAACAAATGGGTACATGCATCTGTCTTGATTTTTTTTTTTTTAAAGCTGATGTATAAACTACAACTTCTATCTAACTGTAAATTCACCTTTAACTTAAACTGCAGGCTCTCTATCTGGTAAGAGATACAAAATCTTTCCACCAGGTTGTGTTTTATATACTCTAGAGAAGAAACACGTGTGAATGTGGAGTGTGTGTGGAGTGTGTAGAGTGGGCAGTGCCGACTGCAGCAGGATTGTGAAGCGCTGAAGATGAGCTCTGTGATTGGCCCGTGGGCGTCATGATCTGTACGTGTCATCAACAGTCGCCCTGGAGGGGCGCGGGGTGGTGGGTGGCAGAGGCAGCGTAGATTAATAACCTTGTGTCCTGCAGTCAGACTGCCTATGGAGAGAAATGTGTGCGCACAATGATCAGGATGTTAAAACATCTCACAACCCAATGCAGTGTGTGGATTTATCTGTATGCGCACACCTTTGCTCACCCTTTTATGGATTTCTTTCAATGGTGTATATTAATTTCTGCCCGTAATGTTCGCGTACGCACACATTCATGCATTCGCACACCTATATACACACGAGCTGCAATCAGCAGTGATTTCGAGGCATCCCTTTAACCCCAGGAACTCGTTAATGTTTCATGGAAAGAGCCACTAGAGTCTTCACTGGCCGACTCAAAATCTCACGACTTAGCAGAAATAAATGGGCCAAGTGTTCAAAGAGTAACAAGGCACTGCTCACTGGGCAGAAAGTGAGTGGAGAGCACTTTTCCTACCTCCTCTTTCTCTCTCGTGCTGTGTCTTTGGCTTACATATTCCTCTATTTCGGTCTCTACATACATTCTTTTCTTACTATCATCCATCCCCTCCGTGCAAATGCCTCAAAGCGTTCTCAAAATATGGCTTTTAATTGTCGCAAACATGCATGCAAATAAATTCTGTCATCACTTACACACCCTCATGTTGTTCCAAACATGTATGCCTTTCTTTCTTCTGTAGAACATGAAAGGAGATGTTTTGCAGAATGTTCAAGCTGCTCTTTTCCAAACTATTCAAGTAAATGTGAACCGAGACTGAACATGACATAAAGCAACATAAAAGTAGTCCATGCGAGTCTGTGCACTTTATAGCAAGTCTTCTAATGTCATATGATAGCTTTGTGTGAGAAACAGTCCAAATTCAGGTCATTATTTGCTCAAATCTTTCCCACCACCCCAGCTCTCAAATCTCAATTGCACTTGCACACATTTTAAATCGGTGCATAAAAACATTGATGGAAAACACCATTAGTTATTTGGATTATTAAGTATATTTATTGCAGGATTATTATCAACAACTAAAACTAAGAATATTAAAACAAAAACAAACAAAAAAACGTAAATTTAAAAAAGCTGAAATAAAAATAAAACATGAATATAAGATTTAAAAAAGACTAAACGAACAAGAAATAAAATAAGGTTGAGGCACTAAAATTAATAAATGAAAATAATAAAAACTAAAACTGATCAGAATTAATCGCATCTAAAATAAAAGTTAGTTTGAATAATATATGCATATATAAATACACACACATGCATGTATACATTTAAAGGAACAATCCACTGTTTTTAGAAATAGGGCTTATTCAACTTCTTTCCTACATTTAGATATGTGGGCAAATGCATTTTGTCTCAAAAATGCATTGTGCATGCATTGTTTTAGTTTGGCAGGGTCGCCGCTAGCTTAGCTTAGCATAATGAATGGAATCCTATGTTGCCAGCTAGCATGTCCCGAGTGGTACTTGGGCGCAGAGATATCACGCAACACATGCACAACATACGCCGGTATGTTGACGAAAGTTTGGGGATTTCATCTGTTGTGTGATATCTCTGCGCCAAAGTAGCAGTGCTTCGCCTGTGCTTCCCCATAATATAGTCCCAAATCAATATCTGCCTAGGAAATCGCCTAGTCTTAATCTGCATCGCTATTTGTACTCATTGTGAATACACAGTTCACAAGAAGTAATTCATCATTTGACAGCACTAAAAATGTATTAAACCTAAACATTAATATTAGAAGAAAAACTAATAATAATAAAAATTGAACACTGGTGCATTTTATAATTTTGTATGCTTCCATTATATCAACATTATGCAAAATAGTTTATTTTTGTTCCACGAAAAAAAATATTTTGAGAAAATGAGGACAGAATTCGCATTTTTGTGAAATCACTTTAACGTTCATAATAATAATTAATAATAATAATAATAAAAACAACAATAATAAGACTACTAATAATAACAATAATTAAAATAGCAGTAGTAGTAGTAAAAAAATAAATAGAATAAAAATAATAGACAATGATAATAATAATAGTAATAATTATTATAATTTCATTTGAATTTTATTCATCATTTAATTGGATTGTAAAATGTTTTATTAGCATTAAAGTTGTTTCCGCTGTCATTACATTTTACATTGACAATTTTTTTGTCTTGAAATGCGTAATTCTCTACCTCAGCATGCAGCTGCTAAATAAGTGTTAATAAGTAAAACATTTAAGTTGCAGTCAATGTAAACATTATTTATAGATATAAAAGCTGCAATTTGTGACTCCATTTGAGTAGTGTTCTACGTCTACGCGTTTTTATTGACCTCACATTAAACATGGTTGTGTGATCTGTGAAGAGCATTTGATAAGGATATGATACAACTCCACAGAAAAAAAATATCAAGGTCCACCTTTCACAACTCAATGCCCAGACTGTTTCTGAGAAACGGCACTTTGCCTTATATTAATATTAATAATGACGATCAAAGTTCACATGAACCATCCTGCTCCTGTTCAAACAAACCGCAGTCTGGAGGTGTGGTAATGTAAACTATGGTTATGTTTATTAGTTCATAAAACCTGATAAATTCATTTATTACTTTCACTCTTCAAACGTATACTTCTTCAAGGGATGCAGAAAAAAGCCCCGCAAGCACATACAGCGGTGTACAGTGGAAAACCTTGTTTAAATGTGTAGAAGGAACGGATAGTGTTGATTAGTGTGAAACTGAGCTGCTGTAAACCCTCGGGCATCATACCTGAAAACATCCTCTCAAACATCTTCGGACCCGCCGCAATATTAGCGTGTCATTCTCCTCCCCGATACGAGTGTGTGTATACATGTGTGTGCAGGCTCTTCAAACTGTTGTTGATCTAGATTAGTTAGTTTGATGCAGCCTAGGGCATCAAACAAAGCAAATAGAGAGAAAACTAAATGGGTGCTATAATTCGCTGCATTTGCAGAACCAATTGCACATAGGTGGACATTTGAGGTGGAATTTCATTAAAGGGAACATGACATGAGAAATCAAATTTGCCTTGATCTACCTTGATAAGATATCTTTGTACCATTAACTCTTTCCCCGCCAGCGTAAAAAAAAAAAATTGCCAGCCAAACAAAAATGTCGTGGCCCTCAGAATATTTTGTTGTTTGAATATCTGAACATGCAATATATCAAAAGAAAGAACAGACTCTCTGCTTTAAAACAAAAAAACTAACCTGTTTTATCCTAGCTTCATGCATCACATGCATGCACAAATCATGTATTTGTCAAAGACTAAGGGGCCTATTTTAACAAAGTTCACTCCGAATCCACTTTTGCTAGTTTTATGATGGGAAAAATGGATGGCACGCCAGGCACATGGTCCAGAAGGGTTGTACCTATTCTCTTAATGAGTCATGGGTGTGTTTTGGGCCTAAGATGCAATAAACCAATCAGAGTCTCATCTCCCATTCCCTTTAAGAGCCAGTTGCGCTTGAACCATAGCAGAATTTGCGAGCGGAAAGACTCCCCAGAGAGGAATCCTTTTATTTTTAATATTTAAAAATATTTGTGTGCTGCTGCGCGTCCCTGTGTGTGTAAAAAGCAGAGTGTACGTGCGTTGTGCACCCGCCTATAGACACACATTACTAACGCACCCTTTAAATAACACAAAAAATCCTGCGTTTTCAGTTGCCTCAAAATAGCAACACATCAACATTGCGCCTGAACAGAACATGTTTTTAGACTAGCATGCCCATGGGAGTGCAAATGCATTTGTTATTTAAACAACGTGGCGCAAAACATTAAAATGAAAACTGCATTGGGCTGAAACTAGAAAAAAACACTGCACCAGGTGTATGATAGGGCCCTAAGCCTGGATCAGATCCTGAATGATGATAAAACAGTCCATTAACACCCCTAATGCTTGCACAGTCCTATAGCTTGTCCTGGGTCGACATTTCATTCGGTACCATTAGGCATTTTTTATTTATATGCTGTTTAATGTTGATGATCGTTATTTTATTTATGGGCATGATTACATATGATATCGCTTGTTTTTGCATCTTATTTGCATGTGTTTTGATCAGGAGATTCAGTGCTCAGAAGATGCGTAATAATACACCCTACTGTATAACAGTGAAAACACGGTTGGCAAGGGCTTTTTTATAGATGGTAAATGGACTGCATTTGTATAACGCTTTTAACCTATTAACCAGCGCCCCAATTTTGAAATTTTCTGAAAACGACATTCCCAAATGAAAATGTCTGCAGCTCTTTAACCCTATGGTCTATATTCATAAATCTGGTCTTATTTTAAACTAGACACTTCAAATAGTGTTACCCAAGAGTCATAATAGCTCCAAGTTGTATATGAACAGAGTAATATACATGTAAATATACATGTAAGTGACTCGCATTTTTATTTTTATTATTCACTTAGGGAAAAATTATGAGATTTTAATGTTAAGGTCTTGAAAATAAGCATAATATAAAACTGAATGTCTGATCATGTTTTGATTCAAATTTGAGGATGATTCTCTCAAAAATGTAGCTTCTGTAAGCTTTTATATCAAGAAAAGACTAGGCGTCCTTTCCAAAAGGGCTTTTATTTTAGAACATTTGTAATTGCAAAGAGTAGTTTTTATTCAAATAAATCTGCAATAAACTGCTGATTATGATTAATTTACAGTTACTGAAAAACTAAATGAACTATTTACAGAATTTTTAAAGTGTAAAAACTCATTTAGTTGATAAAAACAGTCTGTCATAGAGCCTGCGCGCTCCACTGCAGTGTTGCGCAATCTGACTGGCAGGCGCTTGGCTGCTATGGAGATTGTGACTAGAGGCATATTCACCAATAATGCTTACAAACACAACGTAAGATAATGCATTGTGATTAGTTACTACGTCCGTCAATCAAACCTTTGCTGGCAAGGCATTGGCTAGGCATTGATTGCCTTCATCCAACGAAAACCATGCGCGCTTTGATTGACAGCTGGCGGAGCGAGTAATGTGGCAACTCTGTGTAATGACTCCTCAGAGAGCCTGTGATTGAAGCAGAGAGACCTGGGAGGGTTTAACGTGACAGGAAGAGTCCACAGCACAGGGAGATTGTCAGAAACGGATTTGAATCACTATTTCATTGAAAATGGACACGATTGATTACTCTAACTCAAAACGCCCAAGCAAACAAAGGAGTATTTTTAGTTTTTTCCTTATTTTTCGTTGTTTTGGATTAAAAGTGGGATGCATTTGGAAGAGTGGACTCTTACACGGACATGTATGCGGTTGTTTTTGGATTGGTCCGATCTGATCTGCACGATAGGAGATGAAAGATGAGTACTGCGTTCATTATGCTAATGTTTAAATAGCTACTGCTACAGCATTTCATTTAACCTTTTCCTCTCTGGTGTATTTATTGCAAAAACGAGTTCAGAACATGAATCTCGAGTGTTTTAGCTTTCAAATGATGCATAGTTTGTGATGGTTGATTAAATAGTTTGTATAAAACAAAAGTGAATAAAAGTAGAGACACGCCCACTTACGTCCAACCCCGCCCACGAACCGGTGCGGGTTAACTCGTTAACAGACCCATGGCCATCCAAAGCGCTTTACATCTTGCCTCACATTCACCCATTCACTCACTCATTCATACACCGATGGCAGTGCCATCCAGATCATCGGGAGCAGCCGGGGTTAGGTGTCTTGCTCATGGACACTTCGACACTTGGTCAGGTGGAACCGGGGATCGAACCACCACCTACAACCTTCCGGTTTGTAGACAACCTACATGAACCACTGAGCCACTGCCGCCCTACAATAAAAGATGAGATAATGGCGGGCAAAGAGTTAAACAATCTCCAAAAAATGTTTGTTTGGATATTGTGGGATTTGTGACACCACACGGACAAATACATTTGCATTTGACTTCCTTTAGAGCAAGACATCGACAAATAGTTATACATCATCACAACATAGGCCATGTCCACTGCTGTTCAGTAGCTGCCGCCAGACATTTTCCTACACGGCAAGAGCAAATATAACCCATTATAACCACAGACACTGTCTACACTGAATGGATACAGTATACAGTTGCCCATTCACTTTCTGATGTATCCATGTCTGTCGACAAATGGAAGAGTAAATGGAAATGTAAAGGATCGTTCGCGTTGACATATTCTGTTTAAACAATGCATTTGCAAATTTCTATACAGACTTCAGAAGGATACCAGCATCAGGAACAAGTGGAAGGTTTATTTTTTACGGTGTCATGGATCGCATCAGGGGATCATGTTTGTTCGGAGCATTTGACTGCAGATTACTTTGGAGGCACAGTGTACTGAAAAGTTCACAAAGAACCTTTTTGTAGACAGATGAAGCAGAACCTGTATTGGATCTGACAGCAGTTGCATCACAAATCACAAGTAAACATTTTCATAATGCTTTGTCTGTAAATTACAGTTTTATGGTTAATTTTCTCAAAACACTTACTGAAGTGCAATAGAGAGTGGGCACTGATACTGTTTCCTATGCAATGACGTTAGCCAATCATAACAGTGGCCGTTTATTGACAAGCCTTAAAGGAGCCGCTCAGCCACATCATTTCAGACAGAGGGTCAGATACAAATCATTTTTCTACATATATATTTGTGCAAAAAAACTTTATTAATATTATAAGTGAACCTCAAGGATAAGTGAACCGAAAAAACTTAACTGAGTGTGGAATGTAAAAATTCATGAGCTCAAAATTCATGAATTCAAGCTGACACAGCTTTCCTCACGTAGCGGAGGAGGAACTATCAGACTCAAATGTTGAATGACAAAAAAAACTTTTATACAATTCATACACTATACAGTTGAGCACATAGTGCATAGTATAACTGCATAGTGTGTCATTTGGGACGCAACTTCGGTGTGGCTGTTAGGTGGTGTTAAGTCAAAAGATCACTAGGGCTCCATGTTATTCTGGTCTCTAGATGTGACACTGTAAACCTAAGTTGCTTTTTTTAATCATCTGGCAAGTTCACTTTAAAAAGTAATTGCAAACCTTCATCCACATGCAACATGATTTGAAGTATCATTCATGTGGAAGTGATGAAATATGCACGGTGGCATACATTAATTTAGATCTTTTGTTTTTAACCTTTACGCTATGTGCTAAAAACAAAACATGCTACACTAAACGCAAAAAGGCTTTCAAAGCAAAATTTATTCATACTAACTTTTAGACTCATTTAGTGCAGTGTAGACAAATAAATACACAACACCTATGTCTTTACAACAGTGAAGTGCTTGTTTGCTTAACGTAACAGATTTGGTGCTAGCGCTAATGGCTTAGCCTCGTTAACATGGTTAATTGCAGAGGCGCAGAGGTATGACCTCCCTCACATTTCAAAGGAAGACTGAAGCTGGGTCATTAAAGACAGACCACCCAATTCTCTCTTCAGACCCACAGGCGTTTATTTTCCCGTAAGACAGCAAACCTAGAGAGTCCAGGCTTTAACAAACAGCAGTTTACCTTGACTAGCATGTGTTATGTGTTCCACAAAACCCTTAACCTCTTTTTGACTGGTCAATCACTTCTCCAACTCTCTCTCTCTCTCTCTCTCTCTTTCTTTCTCTTTCTGTATTCAAGGCTTTTTGATGGCCTAATCAAGAAAGCTACACTTTTTTATATAAATATGTTTTAGTGAAGGGAATTACTTCAAGATTACAACTACACTCTGAATGTCATTTTGATGCGTTTGCCGTTTGTTGAGCATCTATTGTAATTCATGGAAATGCATGAGAGGCTGTATTGATTATAATCAATAATTTCCTGCAACACAAGTGTGAGGTTTGGATTAAAAACAAAAGATAAGGAAAACTTCATTGTTTCCTGGGGTTTTCGGATTCTAGATAAGAAAATAATTACAAAGAAAAAGCAAGTAAGACATTGAATTAAATGTGTTTTTTTTAAGTATGAAGACTGAAATTGTATTTTCTTGTAAAACAAGAAAAAAAGTGTCTTATTTACAACTTAAAAATAAGTTACAGTGTATAGTCAATTTATGCAGCCTAATATATATTTTTTCTTTATATATACTGTATAGATAGATAGATAGATAGATAGATAGATAGATAGATAGATAGATAGATAGATAGATAGATAGATAGATAGATAGATAGATAGATAGATAGATAGATAGATAGATAGATAGATAGATAGATAGATGATGAGATAGATAGATAGATAGATAGATAGATAGATAGATAGATAGATAGATAGATAGATAGATAGATAGATAGATAGATAGATAGATAGATAGATAGATAGATAACATACTCCCCTACTATATAGTAGGCAGGGGGAAAAGTATGTGACAAAAGTAGTATGTCCGAATTTACTGTACTCATAAAACAGTAGGCAAAAAGTACCCGGATGACCTCCAGGTGAGATTCTGAAGTGTGTATATGATGAACACTTTACTATCCCATGAGATCACGGGAGAGGATTTGTGAATAGCAGTGAAGCGAAGCAACTGACACTGGTAGGTCATGTGATGAGGGCAACATGGCAAATGTACGTCCAGATTACTTTCATAGTGCACACATTCATTCAGGCTGACACCCCTTAAAAATGTTTTGTAATAACTGTAACTGTAATTAAATTATTACTAGCTTGAACTAAATTCACTAACTCTGATGCGTATATTGAATAAAAATGTGTAAAGATGTAAGATTAAATTTATAAATGAAGCCTCTTAAACCATAAAAGAACAAAGACTGGGTAGTTTCTGCTTGACTACAGTACAAAAAAAGGAAACAATGGAGCATCTTTAAGAAGTGTGAGGCAGAGAAAGAGAAAGTGGGGGGTTTCGAGTCTGTCCAAACGAGTTTAATATGATTGATGAGATCTCCTTCCCGCTCTTTCTCTCTCCATCTGAGAACGCTCACTTCCGTCATGAGCTGGTACTGGATCAGCCCTCCCACTGAAGGCAAGGTGCATCCAAGAGCCGAAACAATAGTGACAGGCGGGCCGGCCGGGGGTTTGCTCGTAGGATTAGCTCCAATAGCCATAATAAATGAAACAAGAGGACCCAAATGAAAACAGTTGGGCGCTGACTGGCGGAGGGGCTGATGGGAAGTGGCAGCTCAGCCGGCCCCCGGGCGCCGAATTAGTTTTGCCACTCGATAATTTGACTGATCCACTCCAGTGGCCGGAGAAAGCCAGAGAAAAAAAAGGGAGCGAGAGAGACAGAAAGAAGGATAAGTAGGAAGGTGAAAGGAAAAGGCTTAGGTTTACATGCTGATATAGTAGTTCACTGTACCTGTTGAGCTGCCTTCACTATCTCTGTCAAACACTTACAAGCAATTAGCGGGAGAGTCTAGGGTGTCCTATTCTGTGACACGAGTGGATCTAAAATCTAAAACTGAAATTTCTAAACCGCCATGAAAATATTTGTTTTATTAAATATAAAATTAGACTAAGAATAGATAATATAGTGTAAAAATGTTATTGTTGTTGATCATAATTCATAACAATAACACAGCTACTAATAATAAAAGTTACATATACATATAACGATAATAATGATAAAACAACCAATTGATATCAAAATTAATAAATAATTATAAAAATATATTGTTATTTTACTTGTGTATAGTAATTAAACAACACTGCGACAGCAAATAGAAATGGCTATTTCCCTGGTAAGTGTACTTACTACTGAACTATGAAGAAAAACCCTAGTTGTGGACATGAGCACAATATAGCGGCTTTCCCTCAGGAGCTGACACACGTAAGGGCAAAACATACTGTAGTTTTGTAAAGCAGCCCACTAAGGGATTTTAGGTGTTTGTCTGAGGCCCTGTTTACACCTGGTATTAAGATGCGTTTTGGTGGATCGGATCACAAGTGGATGGCGCTAAATACAGTTGTAAACTTTTTGAGCTTGTCCACTTTCGACCTAGCCTGGATGCCAGCCGAATTTAGCCCCGCCCACAACATTTTTTGCTTGGGCAATTCGGTCTGGCCTCGCTCCATAGAGGAGTTATTATGCCCGAACAGAAACTGTTCGGACCAATGAAATTGTCAGGGCGGGCTTTAGACGATGATGGACAGATGATCAACAGTAACGTAACGTAATCATCCACGCCATCAAAGGCGCTTGGGTTGAATTTGCTCTCATCCTAAACGGAGAACTTGTTCGTATATGCATTCACCTTCACTATTTCTCTTAGAAACGATGATCGTGTTGGTAAGTACTCTGTGTATACTTTAATTATTTTATTACAATACTGGCAAAGATCGTTTACACTCATCTTTTTCTTGTAACGTTACTTAATCCAGCGCGCGTGCAGACAGGGTTGCCACGTTTTTTTGCAATGTCGCGCACAATTGCTACTCAAAACTATAGCCCAAAACAATAACTTTCCGGGGGGTTCTCCGGAAAAAAATGGCGTTTGGTTGGCAAAATATGTTATTTTGGCAAGGTTGCCTAAAATTCGCATTCCTGGGTTTATATAATCACATAATTGGGGTCGCTTCAACCGCGGACATGGAGAAAAACCGAACTTGACAACAGTGCAGTTGAGTTCTGTTGACATTTGACAACTAACGTTACGCGTCGCTCCGTTGCTCTGATTGGTTGGGGGTCTATCCAATTGAGGTCTTTCCTGGCTCGGTTGAAACACGCCCCATAATCAAAGCCCAATAGAGCGGTACCAGACTCATATTCTGACTAGAATTGAGTATGGCCATGCCAGGCTACTTTCGACCACTTCCAGAAGAAAACGCATTTGACCGGATTGCTTTCGTAGTGTAAACGCTCATGTGACCTAATGCATAAACATTATGGGAAGAGCGCTAGCCAGACGGGATTTAAACTTTGTTGGGTGAAGACGAAAAACGTGCCAAGCAACATTCTTGATTTCTAACACACACTCGGCACTTAGTCGTCTCCTTTCGCATTCATATGTAAATTGTGCAAGCTTATTTCGTTCAGTAGATAGAAAGATTAAAAAAGGCCCATACATTTACCCACACATACAGTAGATCCTCCTCTTGAAAAAAATCAGGACAGAAGTGGTTGAAAGTGGACAAAAGAGATGGATTAAAACACCTGGTGTAAATGTTAAAGCGTCTCCCCTCCTCGTCTACTTGTGATCCAATCAAACAAAACAGGGCCTGAGGGTGACCAAAGGGCAGTGAAGGCCTTAATCGTGTCTTGAACTTTGGGAGCGGGACCAATTTTTTATTAAGCTTATAATTGCTTATAATTGCTTATAATTGCTTATAAAAACAGAACAATTCTAAAGTCTAATTGTAGTTGGGAAATAATAATTTTAAACAATTTGCAAATAAAATTTGTATTAATTTGCATTAAAATATGCACATATGTACTTTTATTTGTATGCCTAAAAGGTTGAAAATGTAAAACGAGCACTGTTAGACCGATCAGGCAGACCATACTAAAAATGCAACTTTTAAACCTTATTGTCATCCCAACGACAACATACAGAGCGCTGTGTAATGAAGTGCAGCAGCAGAGCTAAAATTTCAAATATTGGAAAAATTCAGCCATTATTTAATTATTGAAAAGGGCTTGTCCCCCTGAATGTCTATGGCGGTTATGAGCTGAGAACCTTTCAACAAACTGTCTACAGTCTCTTGATCTCAATCAAGACACAAAACAACCTCTCCTTAACCTCTTCTTAACCACTTCATCTTTAGACTTATGAGGCATTTGTCTATAAGCTACACAACAAAAGCAAGAAATTATGAGCTAACATGTCTCGCGAACAAAGCAAGTTCAAGAGTCTATGTGAAAGAGAAAACGGTGAGCATCTGTCTCTCCGCGTCTCCCTCGGCATGCCGCACTTGAAGGCTAACCTTTGTGTAACCTTTCTGAACGTTGAAAGCGTGTTTCGCCACTGACTTATTAATTTGGACAAGGTCACCCTTTTATTCATTTTAATACCAGATTAACAAAGTCAGATCTTGAACTTTGATGTTAAATTAAAAAAAAAGTGCAGATGAGGGCAAA
Source organism: Gobiocypris rarus (assembly GCA_023029165.1). Lineage (NCBI taxonomy): Eukaryota > Metazoa > Chordata > Actinopteri > Cypriniformes > Gobionidae > Gobiocypris > Gobiocypris rarus. The sequence goes on along the minus strand of CM040930.1, from coordinate 12,879,400 downwards.
GTCGAGGACAGCATGTAAAAATTAGCGTGACACTATCGATGTGCTATTGACGTTCTCTCTTTTTTCTTTTCTTTTTTTTTATACAAGGGGAAGAAGTGTCAGCGTGGCCGATACCTGGCTAACTAGCAGCGTAAGCACTAAAATAGGCATTTACATACTGCACTGTCAAAATTAATAAAGCTCGCTGTGGGATGCTGAGACTCTTTGTTTTTTTGTTGGCCCTTTTTTGTTTGAGTGTGTGTGTGTGTCTATATTGAAATTCTGTATTAGCTGTCCAGAGAGCAAGTGTGTGTTTGATGATGCCCTTCACATGGAGAACAGTAACTATTTCTGGTAAGCACAAGCTCATTTAGCTCCAGGTGCCCTGATGAGTAATTAACATGGACATATTATTCATACAACCTCTTGATGCTCGATTCTCTGCTTATTAACACTTTATTAGCATACAAATAAATTTTTTTTAAACGTTGACATACATATACGTACATATTATATATATATACATATATATATATATATATATATATATATATATATATATATATATACATACATATATATATGCATATACATACAAGTGTATGCAATATATATAATCAAGGGGGCAAAACTATTTTTAGTCAGCCACCAATTGTTCTCCCACTTAAAAAGATGAGAGAGGCCTGTAATTTTCATCATAGGTATACTTCAACTATAAGAGACACAATGAGAAAAAAAATCCAGAAAGAATTTATTTACAAATTATGGTGGAAAATAAGTATTTGGTCACCTACAAAAAACTTCTGGCTCTCACAGACCTGTAACAACTCCTTTAACTCTTTCCCGCAAGCATTTAAAAAAAAGTAGCCAGCCACCACAATGGTTTTTGACCATTTTCACCAAAATTTAATAGCTCATATAATATTTTGTTTTATGAATATCTGAGCATGCAATACAAAAGAAAGAGCTCACCCTCTTCTTTTAAAGAAAAAAAAAAAACATTTTATTCTAGCTTCATGCATTCTTTTTTATCAACACTTGAATATGGGTAAGTTTAAAAAAAAAGCAACATTTTGAGCAAAAAGCTGAGAAAATCACGTTTTGGTCAAAAACTGCATTCAGATCAGATTCAGAGCGATGATCACACACAGATGGAGGAGATCGAGTCCATCCACACCACTAATGCTTGCAAAGTCCTGTAGCTCGTCCTGGGTCCACATTTCATTCAGTAACATTAGATAGTTTTGATTCATATGATGTTTACTGTTGACAATCACGTTATTTTTCATATGCATCTGCTTACATGCGATCGTTTGCTTTACTCCGTCTTACTCGCGTGTGTTTTGATCTGGAGATTCAGTACTCATTCAGAAGATGCGTAATAGCCCCTAGCGTCTAACTGTGAAAACACGGAAACACGGAAAATTCTGTGTTTGGTCAGGAAGCGTTTTCTCACAAATAATGGAAAAAAATGATCACAAGAACTGTGAGCAAAAATCCAAGAACCACACGGGAGGACCTAGTGAATGACCTGCAGAGAGCTGGGACCAAAGTAACAAAGGCTACCATCAGTAACACACTAAGCCGCCAAGGACTCAAATCCCGCAGTGCCAGACGTGTCCCCCTGCTTTAACCGGTACATGTCTGGGCCCGTTTGAAGTTTGCTAGAGAGCATTTGGATGATCCAGAAGAGGATTGGGAGAATGTCATATGATCAGATGAAAACAAAATATAACTTTTTGGTAAAAAGTCAACTTGTCGTGTTTGGAGGAGAAAGTTGCATCCAAAGAACACCATACCTACTGTGAAGCATGGGGGTGGAAACATCATGCTTTGGGGCTGTTTTTCTGCAAAGGGACCAGGACAACTGATCCGTGTAAAGGAAAGAAGGAATGGGGCCATGTATCATGAGATTTTGAGTAAAAACCTCATTCTATCAGCAAGGGCATTGAAGATGAAACATGTCTGGGTCTTTCAGCATGACAATGATCCCAAACACTGTATTGGGCAATGAAGGAGTGGCTTTGTAAGAAGCATTTCAAGGTCCAGGAGTGGCCTAGCCAGTCTCCAGATCTCAACCCCATAGAAAATCTTTGGAGGGAGTTGAAAATCTGTGTTGCCCAGTGACAGCCCCAAAATATCACTGCTCTAGAGGAGATCTGCATGGAGGAATGGGCCAAACTACCAGCAACAGTGTGTAAAAACCTTGTGGAGACTTAAAGAAAATGTCTGACCTCTGTAATTGCCAACAAAGGGTATATAACAAAGTATTGAGATTAACTTTTGTTATTGACCAAACACGTATTTCCCACCATAATTTGCTAATAAAATATTTAAAATCAGACAATGTGATTTTATGGATTTTTTTTTTTTTCTCATTCTGTCTCTGAAAATTACATGCCTCTCTCATCTTTTTAAGTGGGAGAACTTGCACAATTGGTGGCTGATTAAATACTTTTTTGCCCCACTGTGTATATATATATATATATATACACACACACACACACACACACACACACACACACAGTATTGGGGGTAACGCAAGTTACATAATCAGATTACTTTTTTCAAGTAACGAGTAAAGTAACTAATTACTTTTACATTTACAACAAAATGTCTGAGTTAATTTTTCAAATATTTATTGCCATATATTGACTGACAGCTCTCCTGTCCTCATTTTGAGAGAAATCGTGCAGTCGTTGTGTGCGCTGTGTAAACATGATGGTTATTAATGTAAATGTAGAATAATTGTGAGCAGGCATTTACTCATCTCACTTACACAAAACCTTAGATAAACATCTCATTTGTTTCATTTTGTTGTTTTTATTGCTGAAGTAAGCCTGTTGGACTTTCATCTCTTAAAAAGAGAACTATCATTCTGTAATCCTGAATGGCAGCACAGCTGAAAGGTTTGAGCTGCGCCCTCTACTCTACAGGCATGAATCTGAATTTCCTTCAGTCTGAGGAATATTGTAATGCATTATTTTTATAAGTAACTTTCTTCCATTACAGATTTGCGCAAAACTTTGTACAAACATATGGCATGATCTTTAAAGAATAATTAACTTTTACTTGCAACATTCCAGTTTCCATTGCAGTTTTGCGAAATATTCCTTTTTTCGAATTGGCTGAAAAACCACCTCATGCGAGCGTAATTTTTTTTTGCGATATATGGGAGTTTTGGCGAAATTGACGTGTTTCCTTTTGGTGTATTTTCTATTCGCAATTTCAATTTGCCCAATTTTAAGGTTCATGGAAATGCGACTAGTGTGTATATATATTTATCTAAATTACTGCTGTCAAAATTAACGTGTTAACACATGTGATTCATTATTTCAGTTTAACGCATTAAAAATATTTTGCGCAATTAATGCAGCATCCGTTTTCCCTCATCATCCTTTAGCTAGCATTACATTATATGATCACGCTATTATCTGTGTGACACACATACACACATGTGCGCACAGAAAGTTGCTTCAGACAGTGCTTTGACAGACAAAAACACAAAATTATGCCAAAAAGCCTGTTTTTTAAACTCACATGCACATCCTTAAATGAGTTAAATGAAGTCTTAAATGAACGTAAAGAGTTGTGAGAAAATGGGATGTGTGTCAGATCCGCGTCATGTCTTAAAGTGACAGCAGCCTAATAAACCTGCTGCTGTCTCTCTGTTAATCAAAGAAAAAAAGAAAAATAGAAAATCACTCACTGCTCTTGACTAGCTTTAATAAGGATTAATCTATATTTCATTTATAATTTATGCAGTGAAGTGTTAGATAACTTTTTATATACCCTACCTGTTAGACCTTCCTAAAAATCTAAAAAAGCACTGTTACATGGGTAAAAACCAATGAAACCAATAACTTTTTTTGTGCATTTTGACAGGGCAGGTAAAAGCGGAACTGGTCTGACTGGGCCAATAGAAAAAATTGAGCCCTGATATATTGAAGGGCACAGGTAAATGTGAAAGTGAAGATTGTTTTAAATTCAATTAAATTAAATTAAAATGTATGTTATTTAAAGCCTAATAAATTAAAAAAATTGGTAGCTTTTTTTAATTATACTGTAATGCTGAATGCCTATAATTAACGGCTAAAATTGACAACATTGGTATAGGTAATACTGGCCTTATTTCATAAAAAGATGCCATTAAACAAATATTTAAAATATAGGCTACTGTCGTTATGTTGTTTCTACATTAATTTAGAGATTAAATGTGAAAATATTACAATATAAAAATATATTAAAAACTTTGAACGTTAGGTTTTATTCATGTACATTTTTTGAAAGATATCTCTTATACTCCCCAAGTATCAAAAATGTAATTTTGTGAAATTTTTTAAAAAGAAAGTTCAAAAGAACAGCAATTCTTTGAAATATTGATATTAAATGTATCAATGAGGGAGAGGGTAGACGACTTCAGGTTTTTACTTTCATCCTGAGGCATTTGACTTGTCTCTCCAAGGCTTCGCACAGACGACATCATTTATTTGGGATTAACAAATGTGTATCATTCCCCAGAACTAATCCCAATTTTGTAATCTCTGACACACGCAGATTGACTTGTGCTCACATAAGAGGTTTTGGATACGAGTGTAGGATTGATCTTAAGGTGGGTCTTAATGTGTCGCCGGCGGCGTTAGTACACTCGAACAACACACATACACTTAGACGTTCGTCCTGAACGTGAGTCATTGGCTCCAAACTGTCAATCAAGTCCCCTTTGCTAATTAAGTGGCTAATTATAGAGTTAACGCTGCCGAGCGGTGCAGTGATAAGGAGGCCAGCGGCTGACAAACAGACAGATGAGTATCATATCGCTTGAGTTCTGTAGGTGGACGTCTCAATAGCTATTAATTCTTCAATAAAGACGGATGAAATTCACAGATGAATTTAACAGCCCTTAGAAAAATGTGCCATGATTTCCATCAGAATAGTTCCTGTAGTTCTTGATATTGTAAAGTAATGTATTTAAATGTGTGCTTCATCCAAATCTTTGACATTTTGTTTCTTCATTTCACTTTAGCGTCGACTAATGCTACACTTAAAATGAGTTACACTGATGGGTCAAAAAGTTACACTTGTTCTTGTAGCAACATTTTCATAAAGGAGGATTTTACTTGTTACTATGATTTTTACAGTAAATACAACAGTTCCTGTAGTAAAACCATTGTTCATTTCCATGAAAGTTTACCACAATTAAACTCTTGTTCCTGTAGTAAAATCAAGTTCATTTTAGTTTAAAACTGTGGTTATGGCTTTAGCGCAAATACATAAGGCTAGTTATTGGTGAGGTTAACCCACCGACTTTGCTTTTACTACAAATAAAATTCAATACCTTAAAATGCTATTTTTTTGTAAGGGTTTTATTGTAGTACAACCATTTACTTTAGTAAGTGCTATTTCAGCAGTTTACCATGGTAAAAATGGTCAAGGCAACTACATAGTCTCATTAAAAAAGCAACATTAGAGCTCTATCTAATATTTGATCCTATATTTTTTAATATTTGTTTTCTCAATTATGAGTCAAAATCAGCTATGGGTAATAAGTTTTAAAAAGTGTTTTTTCACTATTACAATTTACAACAGGATCTGAATTTGCATGGGTTTAAATAAAAACAACAATAAAAAAAACTATTTGGGGCATCAAAACCACTGCTATCATGGTAAAAAAAAAAAACGGCTTGAATGTAATTTAAACCACGAAATAAACTTCATTCTGTAAAATAAGTATATTTCACTGCGCAAAAATCATTTAGAAAGTCTCCAGCACGTTTTATAATTCCCAAAAAATCAAACATAGTTCACCCCTTATGCACGTTACCACGTCCGTCAAAAACTGGCTGTCGGTTGGAATATTAGATCTAAAATCATCGGCACACTCATGGGCATCAATCACTTCACTGAATACTTGCCTGCTAAGAAAGAAATCATTATTATCTTACAATCCAATTGTTCTCAAATCCACATCATTTGAATATCACAACACTGATGTCTGTCAAAAAATAACATGCACAATACACGGTAGTGTTTGCGAGAAGCAGAGATCCAACGATTCATCTGTCAGAGACGATAACGTGCATAATACATAACACACGTTAGTATAAATTTGTTCTTCACTCGCTGAAATTGAATCGGAATGATCAGGCAACTGGGTGAAATACTTCAGTCCAAATGAAAAACTTAGTTGGCTTAGTGAACATCATTCAACATGATTTGACGGACATTTTTTTATGCACAAACTACACATTCTGATTCTGACATTCCTGATTTGAATATTTTCAATAAAGTTTCTATTCTTGACTGATCTTTTTTTCATAATTTTGTCGAAATAGATGAACTGTTAAACGAGTGATCTTGAGAGGAGTCCCTGTAGTCTGATTTTACGATCACATGCTGATGTGATATATATTATAAGCTTGACAGGTGTTTTTTTTTTTTGTTTTTTTTTATAAAATGTAGTTTGAATACTAGTTATTTAAAATATTTAAGCAATTATTAAAGTGTGATAAAATGTTAACTTTTCCAATAAAAGATACATTTTTATGATTTGGTATAACTAATTACTAAAAAAAAAAACCTTAGCAAATTTGACTATTATTCTCTCACCTCACCTCTGATAATATCTTTACATGTGAATGAAACACATGTAGTGATAAGTGAGGACAAACTGTTTAAAGACAAAAACATTTGAGAAAAGCATGTCATCCTTTCCCGTCCATTCACTTCAGCTGAGTAGATCAATGAAGGAAGTGCTGGAGAAGTACTGGGAAGCCATCTGAGAGTGGCCAGCCCTGTATTTATAAGAGCAATGGAAATAAACACTTGAAGATCTTCTCTCGCACGAGCCTCTCTCCGTCCCCGAGCCTGTGCGTGCTCTTGTAATTATGATGTCTTTGTGCTTTTGTTTTTTCCACAGGCTGTGCCTGCAATAATGAAGAGCTATTGAGACATCTCCAGCTAGTGTGTTTGAAGACAGGCAGATCACTCTGTGATCCAAAAAAAAAAAAATCATAGCCTTCATTAAATAGGGATTGAAGACCACCCACCTATGCACCTGGGGGCAGATGGAGGTGTGTGTGTGTGTGTGTGTGTGTGTGGTTACAGGAGGAATACGCAAAAATGTGTTCTAAACAGTGTGAATGTGGCGCAATGAACATTACTAATTATTATACTAATATGTATAATAATTCTATAATTCATGAAAAAATGCTCAAAATGTAAATGTTAGGTAACAGTATTTTTAGTTACAGTTACTACATGTAACTATAGTAATAACAGTAAATTATGCATAATTACAAGTAACTAAACCTAATCCAAACCCAAACCGTAGCTCTATAGTAGCCGTTAATTAAAATACATTTACTTTAAAAAATACAGTTAATTAATATTACTCAGTACTTATTTGAGTAAGTACAATGTAACTACTCCACCCTAAAATAAAGCATAACCAAATGTTAATTATTTAACTAAATTACCTCATAATAAATAGTGAAATAAATGTAATTTAACTGTAAAATATTGTAAAACTGATGATTATAGTATCATCAGTATAAAGGTGTGCTGTGCAGCATTCAAATATATTACATTCAACAAGATAATACTAATGAAATAGTAATGTAAAATATTAATAATATACTTTTACACTAACACATTTTCTAAGTAAAACATTTTAGCTTACTTATTATTGTAAAAACTTTACAGTAAAGCCCTGATGGGATGCATCACACCAGTATATTTGAATTGGGGGAAAAAATACAAGTTAGTTAAGTTGTTCAAGTATATTAATACATTCAAATGTAATATGCAGTTATGAACTGTAAGATATACAGTTACCAAAATGTCTTCTGTAATGCCTGAAACATTATCACTATATTACTATTGAATTTCTAGGATCTGTCTGGTAAATTTTAATAGGATGTCTTTGCATATCAAGCTGTGATATGAAATCAAGGCAGTCTGCGTTTCACTTACAGCTAACAACACTGCGTAAAATACATCATCAACAACTCCTTCTATACCCTTCAAACTTAACTGAACTTTGATCACAAATGTAACCTGTGGGATTTATAAGTACAGTTCTGTACAGATGTCTCTGTCAGATATATATAAAAAAAGATGTCAAAAAGATCACAGATGTGCTAATGACTTTAAGACTGTGAGAAGTTTTTTTTCCTGATACACACACACACACACAAACTATTTGCAAATTACTAGCTTAATTTGTGTTCAACTGTGGATTTTTGTTTCAGCTGACTTGTCAATTGACTGCCATATGTTAAATCTGCACGACTGTGCCACTTCAAGATGCGCGTTAACACGTGACAGCGTTTTACAACCCTAACAAAAGTACAGAATTAAGTTGGGTGTTGCTGTATGTGCTCTTACAAAGTGTGCACATGAATCATAGGTTTAACCAAACATAAACACACAGTGGTTCTCGCTGATATCTATATTCCTGGCAGCACAAAGCTCCCGTCTCACACAGTTTGAAAGGCTTAGCGTTCATTAGGATGCAGGAGATGGGCTGCACTGGCCCATATGTCACTAAACAGATCTCCATGTTTTATTTATCCTAGCTCTTTTCCTACACATACACACACACACACAGTTAACCCCTCCAGTCAGAGTGCAACACAAGTGACCGGCTCTAAAACAGACGAGGGAAGAGAGTCCCTCAAAGAGGTCAGAGTAAAACTTCACAACTCGTTTATGTAGATAGTTTTTTTTACTAATGTTTGTTTGTTTGTTTGTTTGTTTGTTTGTTTTGATATTTTGAGTGGCAGTGCTTGAATTTGCAGTAACCAAATGTTCATTTGTTAACTAAATTACCTCACCATAAACTGTAAAAAAACAACAACATATAGGCAGGAAATAAATGTCATTTTTACTGTAAAATACTGTAAAAGTGTATTTTAAAATGTACACAACAGTAAATGTTTTATTTATATATATATATATATATATATATATATATATATATATATATATATAAATAAAACATTTACTGTTGTGTATATTAGTATATTTGAATTGAAAAAAAAAAACAGAACTTAGCTCAGTTTTCAAGTATACATTTAACTTACATATACAGTTATGAACTCTAAGATATACCAAAATGTCTTCCGTAATGCCTGAAACATTCTCACTGTGTTAGCTTTCAGCTTCATATGAATCCCTGATTGATCAAATCTGTCTTTTTTCTTTATCTTTTAATAACTTTTAAATTAGAAACATGCCACATTACAGTAAAATGGTCTGTTAACGGTCACCATCCAGTCGACTACCTTTTGATTCGTAGCCAAAATTTTATTTTTCAACTTCAAATTCATTCTGGATTGATAAAATCAAGTTCTGTCCTCTATATTTTTTATTAATATCTTTTATCTTAGAATCATGCCACATTACGGAAGTAAAATGGGTTGCGAACTGCAAATTCACCTTGACCTTTAGTCCAACCAGTTGACTACACTTTAGATTAGGGTCCAATTCTCATTATTAACTAACTATAAAATAGTGACTAATGACTTTTGCCTCAATAAACTCCTTACTGCTGCTTATTAATAGTTATTAATAAGCACTAGGTAGGATTAAGGGATGTAGAATATGGTAATGCAGAATAAGGCATGAATATGTGCTTTATAAGTACTAATAAACAGCCAATATCCTAGTAATATGCACGCTAATAAGCAACTAGTTAATAGTGAGAATTGGACCAAAAGTGTTACCAAAATTGTTTTGCTTAAAATTGACTGATAAAATCAAGTTCTGTCCTATTTCATTTTCTTTTTAGCATTTTAACATACCTTTTACTGACAAAAGTAAAATGGATTGCGAATGCCCATTCAGATTGACCATCAGTCTGTCCAGTCGGCTACTTTTCATCAAGAAACTCCTTGACTAGTCAACAGCGTAACAACGTGCGACAACGAGACTCTAGGTGCTCGAAAAAGAAGATGTCTTGTGCGTGCGAGAGTGCTTACAGGTGCATGACGGAGCCAGCGGCAGTCTTAAATACTCCTGCACTGAGTGCGTTGTGTGTTTCTGCACATGTGTGTGAGTGAGTTTGGGGGCAACAGAAGGGGATAAACAGATGGAGAAACTGCTCCCCAAAGGGACATGTCATTCATCAAAGTCACCAGCTAGGCCTGCAATTGTTTTCACCCACAGAGAAAGAGAGACGGAGTGTGTGTGTGTGTGTGTGTGTGTGTGTGTAGACAGGTTTGTGTAAGAGATGCTTTCTACAAGTGTGTATGTATGAGATCGAAGGCCGGGGACGTGTGTGTGGGAATGTGTGAGTTTGAGAGAGTGTGTTCGAGTGTCCTTTCACTGACATTTCGTATCAGTGCCGCCCATCAGTTATCTGTTATCAGCGGTGGGCCCAGACTCGAACCCAAAACAGGCGGTGAGCTAGGAAGTCGGTGAAAGTCAAACTACCCCTGCGTACGGTCAACCATATAAAGATTACTAGATCTTTTTGGTAACTCTTTACAAAAGGGTTTTATTTGTTAACATTGGCTAAGTACACTAGTTAATATTAATAGTAAAGTAAATATGAATGAACACTAAAAAATAATTATTTTTATTTTTTTTACTAAACAATACTTTTGTATTATACTATGCATATTTTATTAACCAACATGAACAAAGATTAATAAATATTGTTAAAATATATGGCTCATTTTCAGTTCATGTTAGCTGCATTAATGAAAAGGACCTTATTGTAAAGTGTTACAGATTTTTTTTTTTATATATATATAGATTTTCTGAAAAATAAAAGCTCAAACTGGTTGCCAGGGAGTTGCTAGGGTGTGGCTAATCGGTCCGAATGAAAAGGACCTTATTATAAAGTGTTACAATTTATTTAATTTTTTTTGACAGAGATTTTCAGAAAAAAAGCTGTAACTTGTTGCCAGGGAGTTGCTAGGGTGTGGCTTACTGGTCCAAATGAACTTATTGTAAAGTGTTACAGATTTATTATATATATATATACATATATATATATTTATTTATTTAGGTGGGCTTAACTAACAATTTACTTATTGTGTTCATAATGTTTTTTAAAAACACTTGCTGATATTGAGGTGGGATACGGGTAAAGTTAGAGACAGGTGTGGTGGTATGGGTAAGTTTAAGGGTAGGGTTAGTAAATAAATTAATTACATATGTAATAAATGTAAGTACAAATGTGAAAACATGTAAACAAATGATTGTACACAAGTGCATTGTATCAAATTATTAATTTAAATGGTAGTACATAGTAGTTAAGGCCACCTAATATAAAGTGAGTCCAAAAATCTCAAACTTGTTGCCAGGGCGTTGCTAGGGTGTGGCTTATTGGTCCAAATGAAAGAGACCAATTTTAAAATAAATATTTTTTAGTTTTTTAGATATAAATGGGTCCAATCTGTTAAAATTCTCACTATTTCATTTAAATAGCCACAAGATGGTAACTGTATGTTTAGATCATTTTACTAACCTTTCCTGAATATTTATTTAAGCTTCAATTCAACTTTAATCACCGTAAAGATCACTTTAAAGCTCAAATAATTGCCAAGAAGAGTCCATTTAAATGCTTTAATACATTATAACCTGCACATTTCTGTTTTTAAATAATAAAAAAATTGGCTTCCATTTTAAGTGATTCACTCTAACCTCGATTTTTGCTTTAAAAAATATATTGGATTTTCATGAAAATGTATCTCTTAGAAAAGTAATAGTATAATTCTTCTCCATAAGCTGCACAGTTTTAGGCCTCATTCATGTCTGAAGCATAAATGCAAGTTATTCTAATGTCTTGTACATACGAGTTCGTTGTATATCAGCTCTCTTTCTCTCTCTCTTTCCTCTGCTCAAGTGCCACAGGCTTAAAATGTTTCTGTCAACAGCAATCCAGGAAACCAAATGCAAAAACAAACCCCACAACAACACCTGGTTTACTAGCACCCCCCCTCCTGCATTCAGACACTTCGTCTTGACTGGAAACACAGCGGAGAGCTTCGAGAGAACAGAAAAACGCTTCATTTCTCCAGAGACGTCTTTCTCTGGCTGTTTTTCTCTCTCTGAGGATGAAGGTGAGCATTGATATCCTCTGCCGAGCGCCGTATCAGCCGAGCCGCCACTTTGTTCTGCCTAATTATGGCGTTAGCAGGAAATAACAGCACAAATTGCTGCTAATAATTAAATGACAAGTCTGATCAGAATCTGCAGATGTGTTAGTAACACGCTAGAAAGAGACGATAGTTACGATGCCTCACATGTATTACTAAAAACTAATGTGATGTACTGATGTATGGTCACACATTCAAAATACTTTAAGTTTAGGCTAGAAAAAAAAGGTACTAAGAGATATAGACAACTCATAATGAATGAGATCGTATATGATAGCTATCATATATATATATATATATATATATATATATATATATACATATACATATATATATATATATATATATATATATACATATACACACACACACACACACACACACACAGATATACACATACATACACACATATATATATATATATATATATATATATATATATACATACACATATACATTTTATTAACATAGTAATTCAATTTTAATGTTAATAAAATGTTCTTTATATATATATATATATATATATATATACACACAGTATATATTATTAGAATTATAGCAAAAATAGTAATTTAATGTTATGATATAATTAATTCATTATAAATACACACTTGTATAATTACTGACTGTAATAAGGACAACTGTAATTAGAATCCATATTAGATTAATATTACAACCAATACTAATTACATTCATTTTTACCTCATTAAAAAGTTGCAAATCCAGTAATTTGCTGTGAAAGATCACAAATTTAGTCGTCTTTAATAACTAGGGCCCATTTAACAAGTTAATATTTTCAGCAGTTATACACTTCATATCAATGTATTGGCGTTACATATAAAATGATTTATAGGAATTGTAAAATGTTTAAGAAACTTGACTCACTTGAACTGTGTTTTCTAATGGTATTGGAATATGCACGAGTAAGAGAAGAAATGAATGTGACGGTTTGCTGCAAATAATCAGTTCAGCTGCTCAAGTTTCACAGTATGTTGATACTACTGTCATGGAGAATGGGAGAAGATATCCTGACATACATGTGCAGGACAGTTCCTGTATGGATTCATGCACGGAACTACATCAGGAAGACCTGAGGGATTCGGGACACAACCGGATGGAGTCCAAAGTAAAATCTTCACTTCATTTACCACATTTAAAAGGGTAAATGATACCATCTGAAATAAATACATATTAAAAAGTTACACTACTAGTCGATTGTTTGGAATCGTTAAGATTTATTTGATCAAGTAAATACAGTAATATTATTAAATATCACAATTTAAAGAAATCATTCTAATATGATGATTTGCTGCTCAAAAACATTTCTGATTATTATTAACGATGAAAACAGTTGTGCTGCTTAATATTTTTGTGGAAACTGTGATGCATTACCATTAAAAAATGAAATAGAAATCAATACTTTTATTCAGCAAGGATGCCTCAAATTGATCAAATAGTATTATAATGTTACCAAAGATTACCATTCATATAAATGCTGCTCTTTCGATTTATCAAAGAGTCCTGAAAAAATATTTCTACAAAAATATTGAGCAGCACAACAGGTTTTCAACATTGATAATAATAATAATAATAATAAGACATTTCTTGAGCAGCAAATCAGCATATTAGTGATTTCTGAAGGATCATGTGACACTGAAAATTCAGCTAAGCATCCCAGGAATAAATTACACTTCAAAATATATTAAAACAGGAAACAGTTATTTTACATTGTAATAATATCTTACAATATAACTGTTTTTACTGTATTTTTGATCAAATGAATGCAGTCTTGGTGAGCATAAGAGACTTTTTCTTTTTAAGTTAAAACATCTTAATTATTCCAAACTTTTAACCGGTAGTGTTATGATTATTATTTGAAACATGATTGTTAAAAATTTGACAGTAAATCCATCTTTGCTTAATTCAAGCTAAATTTAAATTAAATGTAACTAAATAAATAAATAAATGAACCGCCTGGGATTAGATAGAAATGATGATAATAATAATAATAATAATAATACCTGTGAATAGATAACAAAATCACACACACACGCCTTGTTTTATGATTTTTCAGGTTACAAAAGAATGGTTTTATGAATGATTCACACAAAAATGTGTGCTCACGTATCATGAATGAGACCCATAATGTGAATGTCCCTATTAAACCATGTCGCTCTCAAATCGCATCATATCCTGCAAAGTCAGACGTTTGTTGGCGTTGGGGACGGCAAGATGAGCAGAGGGATTGAGAGAAATGTGGACGCACATTTTAAAGAGCTCCTTCAACCCCCACACCCCCGGAGCGGCCAGCAGAAATAACAACAGAGTCATCTAAAATCAATCAGCGGGGCCGGCTAACGGACTGCTCCGGCTACTCCGCGCTGCACAGATCGATACGCGCGCTGGCCATTGTGGGAGCTAAATTGCCACTACCATCAGCAATTTAGAGAACTGAAGCTAAAAGGCAAGGAACGACAGAGCACGAGCGCGGACATGGCGTTAACCGAGACGCACATGCGGTTTTAGTCGTAAATAGAAATACGCAAACAAACACGAAGGTGAGGCCCAGTGGTGTGGGATTTGGTCAAAAGCGATCAAACAATACCTCTGAAACGGATTGTATTCCAAAGCAAGGAAAGATGAAAGAGGGATGACGAGAGAAAGAGAGAAAGCAAATGCGTGCACAGGAAAAAAGCAAAGAGGCAACAGAAATCCAATAGTTTAACCTCTGTTTGAGACGCAGTGGTGGCCAGTGAAGGACAGAGGGGGGAAATCAATACGAGCTGATTTGCAGAAGGTGGAAGAGTGGGAGGAGGAGAGAAAAGGAGAGCCAGAGGGATGGGAAGAGAGACAGACAGCACAGATAAAAATAAAAATGAAATCCAGATTACACAGAAGAAGAAAAAAAAAAACGTTCCTATACGTGGTGTTTTACACACTAGTGTCTGTCTGAGCGTGTCGTTCATTGACGGGTGAGGGCTGGTATTTTTAGGTCTTCCAGGTGGGTGAGCAAGAGAGGGGGGGGTCTTACCTGTCGGGGAGAGCAGACTTGGAGAGAGCAGCCCGTGAACGCTGTGAGGAAGCAGACGAGAGCTGTCCTGCATCGCCACGCCGAGAGAACGCTTGGGAGGACGACCAGGCCGAGAACTGGAGAGAGAAAAACACACAACAGGGGTTTTATTGACGTGAAATACACTGTTTTAAAGAGTAGTAAATAAAACAAAAATTACATGAGTATGTTATGCAAGAAAATACAATTTCAGTCTTTCTACGCCCTTTTTTTCAGTGGACATTTGCATCTATATTTTTGACTTCTAACATGTAACAAGGTTACATGACTGTGTGATGTGTTTTGAGAGGTTAACACCACATATGACAAGGCCCTTTTTTTTCTTTCCAAAAATACATTTAAAAAAAAGAAATTCATTCATACAATATATTGAATACATGATAATATATGACACAATCACTCACAAAACATAAGCATGTTTTTAATTAATTGTTTATATATATATATATATATATATATATATATATATATTTTTTTTTTTTTTTTTTTTGATACATCTGTTTTGATTTCATAATGAGGACAAAGGCCTCATTAAATAAAGAAATTCTTGATATGAATTGGTATAATTGTGAAATATGAATTGGTATAATTGTTAATTAGTAAGTCTCGTGACCAAAAAACAACCTATAAAACAAAAAAAATCTTCTTAGTAGTATTATTTAAAAACAAAAAAAAGTAATTTAGTACAACCATAGACTGTTTTAAACAATAGTGTCCTAGACATCACTGTATGTTTCTGAGGAGCATTTTTGAAGCCCAAAGTGGCCGGAGCCGGCCGGAGCCATCTTGGCAGTGTGTCACCGCTTTCATAACTGAAAATGGGCAAAGAGGCGGGATGTGGGTGGAGCAGACAAACGGCTAGTAGTGACAGCAATCCACCTGTCACTCAAGTGGCCAAACATATACTTTCTGCTGTAAAGTTGGGTATTTTAACATGGGGGGGTCTATGGGATTGACTCCCTTTTGAAACCTGTCTCTAGCGGCCAGTCGATGAATTGCAGTTTAAGACACTTCCGTGTTGGATTCAAGAGAGAGAAGGTTGCCGTTTGGATACAAAATAATCAGACTATTTTATAACATGGTAAAGTTAATTCTGGTTGTAAAATGACTCCCCAAAAACGTAATGACATTAACCCTCTGGGGTCGGAGGTGTTTTCTGGACCCTGGAGGTGTTTTGACATGCCCTGACATTAGTGCTTATTTCTGTTACTTTTTCATGGCAAAAGTCTGACACTGTATTCTGCACAAACGCTGCAACAATAAAATGTGAGTATTAAATAAGACCATAAACCCCATAATGAATATTTGTTGACAAGACAATGTGTTTTTGTTGCTTCAAAACAATGTGAAAATCATCCTGCCCACTCATTCACATAAAACAGTATATTGACCTGTTCTGACAAAAAAAAGCAGTGTTTTAAAACATATTTGAAGATCACTCATGTTTTCAAGGTGTCGGAGAAATTTGTCATGTTTTTGGGCTGTTTTATTCACTTGATGGTTACACCACACAACAGTTTAGAGTCATATTGATACTGTTCTTGAAATGTAGTTTTTAAAACCAATATGAATACAAAGAGTATATTTCTAAGAAATAGACACATAATCTTTACGTTATCTTTATCGTGGAAACTTTTATATTTCAATGAGCCTTATAATAAATACCGTAAATGTGATTTAATGGAAAATTCAGTCTCTTCAGACAAAAATGTTACTACATTTTACACACACACACACACACGCACGCACATCAAACCAAAAAACATACGGTTATACATCATCCTCTGTCATGATAGATACATGAACAAGCACAGTCTTAGAAACACGTGCCACTAACGTACAACACGCTAGACAAATTATTCAACACAAAACACAAACACACACACACTTATCTCTCACACTTCATTGTGAGAAGGGCTATCAAAGAGACAGGTACATGACAGTTCGAACCCTGCGCAAGGGTGCTGGCAGAGCAAAATAAGCCAGAAAAGCAAAATGCTAATTCAACTGCTGCATATCATTGGATCATGTCCAAGAACATCAAGCAGCAAGTGTTTTTCACCATTCTATTAATACAGTGCAGCACTAACAAACACAAACCAGAGCAGAATCACCACTAAACTGATCAGAGCAAAGCAAAGAGGAAGAACACAGCAATGAGCAACTTGCTCTTATTAGAAGTCATTCATGGCTGCATACAATGTGTGCAGACCTCAGCCAAAGTAGACCGAAGATTTGAAGTCAACACGAAACAGCATTTGACACCAAGTTTACCAATGAGTGTGGAGAACAACTGCTCAACTGAAACACCACCAACACCAACATTTAATGACATTTTTTTGGACGGGACACTGAAAAATCAAGTTCATTCTCAAATTATCCAATGTTTTATTTAATTTTTTTGCATTAATGTTAGCATGAACATAAAATCGGTTCAATGTCACAATGTTGCGTACTTTACTGTTTTAGGTTAAAAAACAATCTCTCAACCCAGTTAACCCAGTTTCTCATTATTAAAGGCATTCATGGGTTAATATTCCCCAAAACAAGTGTAAACATTGAGCGTCCCAGGCACCATCAAAACATTGAGAGCAGTCTGCTCAGATTCGTCAATCTCTTGCCAACTAAACCAATAGCGTGAGTTTGGGAATTGGCTACTAGACGGAGTCAAAGGGTGTTTAGCCAGTCTGGGACCACGACTGACGTGTTACACCAAGTCCCTTTCAAGAAAATTCTGTGCACTCATTGCCTAATTTGCAAAGTTAACTATTTCGGGCATCCAAAACCAAATCGTTTCTACTTGAATGAGGGAATCCTGAAATCTCAAAAACTTTCCAAACTCAACTTAATTAACATTTTCAAATGACAAAAAATTGTCCCACAAGTTCATTTGACATGAATTGTCCCACAAGTGTTGTTTCTTATACTCAAATAGTGTTAAAAGAGTTCAAATGTTTCAGGTTAGACCAGCCAATGCACATGTGCAGTACTAAGCACGAGTCTCACAACACTGACTGTTTCTATAGACCTGATGTAACCCGGCCCTTTTCAGCACTGCGCTCGTCGTGTTCAGTCTCTCGGTTTGTATTTCCACTGCATGAAGGTAAGCTCTTACGGATTTATGAATGAAACGCTTGTTTTAAAATCTTCCCGGTCTACTGACATTTATGACATCCGCTTCAAGCATTACAATGCTCATGATAACTTTCGTTAACTCTGAAATAAGTAAATCCACTTCACCAGCTAATTACTCTTCCACAGCGATGCCATAGAAATATGCAGAGCTACGGAAAAAACAAAAGTTCAAACTCATTCTAAAGATGGCTGTGCGCTTGTTTGTCTGGCACATAAAGACTATAGAAACCAGAGCTTCCCATGGCTGCTGCAGAGACGAGATGATTATCAATCAGCCATTGGTTCTTTAATTTAGAAGGCGGGACTTATTCTGGCATATTGCGCGTTGCACCATTCATGTAATATGGGTAGCACTTTATGTTATAGTCCTGTTCCGCATGTACTATGTACTTATTACAGTTATCACAATAACTGGGTAATAACTAGGTACTAACCATGAACCTACACCTAAACCTAACCTTAACCCACGTAGTTACCTTATATTACCCAGTATTTTCTTAAGTAAGTAGACGTAAGTGCACATACTGTAAAACAAAGGGCAACCAAAATATGAGTACATCATCTTTTTTATAAATAAAGTCTATTGTTACACAGGAATAGTCAGCTAAGATCACAGAAGTGCAAGCCAAATTTCGCTACATTTAGACCTTCAAAGTTTACACAGGGCATGAACACGTCATGCGCATGTTCAGCGCATGTTCCAGTTCAGTATTGTTCACTTTGACATGTCCAGTCAGTGTAGACCACCTCAAACAGCTGTGGTGCATGTCGTGAAAAAAGTGTGCACGGTGCAGGTTTGCTGGATGAGTTGATTATTACTCAATTGCTTACTCATGACAAAAAGCAACACGGCTAAGTATATTGGACCTTTTACTGAAAACTTTTACCTGTTGAAAAATTGCTTTACAATCATCGGTAAGAGCTGTGTTTGTGATGTTGGAGTTGGGGGAATGTGTTTGCAAAACACCTAATGATTAGAGAGACTGTTGACCCGAAGGTTGCGGGTTTGATTCTCGATACCGGCAGGAAATGACTGCGGTCCCCTTAAGCAAGGCAACGAACCACCAATCGCTCCCCAGGCACCACCAGGCAAGTTCACAACCCACTGCTCCTTAACGTGTGTGCACTAACTTGGACGGGTTAAATGCAGAGGACAAATTCCAAGTATGGGTTACTTCACTTGGCCTTCTCATGTCACTTTGACTTTATTTTTGTCATCATATTTGGGGTTATTTGGCATTAAGTTTTAACCCCTGTCCTAAACTGTCCTTCCATCACTCTCAGATTCTTCTTCAATCTCTAAGACCTTAGTAGTGCACTTAAGCATATTATAAGTACTTACATTTCAGAATTGAAGCAATACTGCATTTAAACAAGGCCAATAAACAGCAACTTTACAACCAGTCAAAAGGATCAATGGTAAACTTCAAAGTGTTCCCTTCAGCGTCCAGTTTTGTCCATGCGTCACTACATGGGCCTTCCTCCCTTTCCTTCTCCAAGAAATTTCAGTTTGACGCGCTGATCTGTTGACAATCTTGTCAAGGTCTGTGGCAAATGGGAATCACTTTGGACCATCACATTACTAATCTAATTAAAAACTATGAACAGTGGAGCGTGGTGGAAAAGAGAGGCAATCAACATGAATCACTTTAGCTGTTGTAGTGCCTGTAAGTGGAGAGCAGTCGATGGAGTTAACTGTACTGTATAAAAAAAAATACATCAGCACAGTTTGCCAGACCACAATTCCTCTCCAGTGCAGATGAAATTAATGGAGTCTTTGATTCTGGGAGAGTTTGACAAACTACTTTTCAGTCTTGTTTTGTTTGACTTTTTTCAGTGAAGACTTATTTTTATGTATGTGATTTTATTGACAGAGAAAATTGCGGGGGATCAAGATATGACGCAGGGTGAATTCGAATCACATGAACACCACGTAATGCTAACCACTAGGCCACAGGTGAGAGAGAAACCTATTAAAGGTCGCAAAGAACATTCATTATTTAAAAACATCCACAAAGGCCTTTGTGTGCCTGATTTTGTTTTAAAGTTGGTTTTTACATCATTCTGACAAAAGCCACGTTGGAAAACAATCAATTACCTCAGTGTTCCGATAACACGACTCCATTTCCTTTGAGGAAAGCAAATTAGAAAACATCATGGCGGGGCAGCAAACGATTCCGTGAGGTCAATGTAGTGCAGGAAGAAAAATCAGCTAAATGTCAAAAGATCCCGCCTTTGAAGACGGTCAGCTACTAACTTGAAATCGCACATCAGTGAAAAGAAAAGCAGACGTTTCCGGGTCATGCTTAAAGTGAGGTGGAAAACCATTTCCTTTAAAGCTCTACGTCGACGTGTGTTGAAGAACAAGAAGCGTTCTTTCTTTCCTCATTTGGAGCATCTGACTCACTTGCTCCTTTTTAGCATTCCTAATCGAGGCGTGCCCGAAATACAAGATAAAAAAAAAAGCCAACATGCTGGAGTCGTTAGAAGTCTGCAGTCAGGCGATTGTGCGTGAACAGGCACTTGACTCCCGCGGGACTCTTAAAGCTATTTTCTTATTTAGCTCCACTTTGACTGGGTATTGTTAGAGGCCAAGCAGTTCTTTCCTCGCTTGTGACAGGTGCTTCCCTTATATAAAACCCATCCTTTCATTTTCAAGAGCACTTTTGGAAAGGTACAGTCGTCATGTACTTGACACAATGTTCCAGAAAAAGTACTGGAATTCTAATTGAATGGAAATATGTGACTTGGTATGTTTACTACAAACAAGGACAGAGTACTGACAGTGCTGCATCTAACCATTATTTAGGTCATCAAGTTTGGGATTGAAAATGATTGCCTGATCTTACACTGATTGTGCCTAGTAACAAGAAAAAGTAAGGTCAAGCAAATGCTTTGAACTGTGTTCTGTTAGCGCATAAAAGTCCTAAACTGTTCCCAATCAGCACATTTTTGACCATTTGAGAACTTGCATTGATTTTGCTCTGTACTTTCCAAAAAATCCCATTTCAAAAACCTTATGGTTTTACGTCAAGTCAAGTCAAGTCACCTTTCAAAGCAGCTTCACAGTGTTAACAGGAAAATAATGCATCAGAATTTGATTCGGCTGTACAGCCGCTCTGGAGAAAACGGTGATGTTATCCAGCTAATTTCAATTATCATATAGTATCAATGTGGGCGGATCGTTAATACAGTTGAAATTTAAGTGTCCCCATCATACGTGGTTCATGTTTGCATTGTATGGCTTTTAAAATGAGATTTGTTTTATTGTTAGCAGCATTTTGTTCTAAATCTAAATGCATTTATGAGTAAACAGAAAGTTATTAAATAAAACTAAAATTTTTTAGAAATATTTTGCAATACAAGAGCACGCATACCAGACTACTTGATATTTACAGATAATTCACCTTTATTGATTATGAAAATTGAAATTCTGCTAAATGGAAGGAAATATTATCTAAAGGAAGTGTACGTGCAAATTTAACATGGCTGTATAATGTTTATTTTTATGTTAAGCCATTTTGCTTCCACATTTTTGCCACCAACATTAAGTAAATTTAGATTTTTCTTAGAATTTTGAAAACATATTTTGGTGATGATGTGAATGGTAGCAATATGGAAAAAAAATATGGAAAGACATTTGCATGTGTGAAGTAAAAACATTTATTGGAGAAAATTATTGAGCAATTTTACAGGTTTCATGTTTAAAGTTTGTCAAACATTTAATAGATAGCTTTTGTAGCCATAATTTAAAATACTGGAAATAAAACAGATATGAAATAAGGCAGAATTTCTAAAACTGTAACTGCACCAGTAAGAGAAATATCATCTTTTTAGAAGTGTACACAATTGTACAACCTCTTCCGAATTGCTGGTAAGTATCCGATCATTTGGTGGTGACAATATAATTCTTTTCGAGTTTTTACTGAAAGAGAATAGGATTTATAAGGGAAAAACAATATGAACACTAATAATCAGTGTGTCCTGACTTTCTCTGTATTAAAGGATTAGTTGACTTTAATATGAAAATTAGCCCATGATTTACTCACGCTCAAGCTATCTTAGGTGTATATGACTTTCTTCTTTCCGATGAACACAATCAGTTATATTAATAAATATCCTGGCTCTTCCAAGCTTTATGATGGCAGTGAATGGGGCCCACGAGTTTGAAGCTCAAAAAAGTGCATCCATCCATCATAAATGTACACCACACGTCTCTATACCTTATGAAGAAAGTGTAACGCCTCTCGCAGTTCAAACCGCTTATGTTTATGATGTCATACGTCGCTAGTTATGCTTTTTCCATAAGTTGAATACGGAAGGCGGTCTGGCGGAAGCTAGATATTTTACTTTATAAAGTTTTAAATATGGATATTTTTCTTACACAAACCCATCGAGGTGCTTCAGAAGGCCTTTATTAACCCCCTGGAGCCATGTGGATTACTTAATCCACATGGATAGATGCACTTTTTGAGCTTCAAATTCATTGGCCACGTTCACAGCCATTATAAAGCTTGAATATTTATTAATATAATTGTCAGTATATCGAGTCGACTCCATGTGAACCGCTCAGTGCTTTAGTCAATCTGACTGTAATGGAGCCTTTCACACCCTGAGAATTCCCTGGTATGGGAATATTTTTCATCTCCCTTTCCCACTTGCAGGCATGATGCCCATGTGCGTTCCCTACAGCCACGACAGACAGTGAAGAGCAGTGAGTATACAATCACACACACGCATACACTCTCCTCTCTTTCCCGTATCCCATCGGGCTGGAGGAACAGATGGCAGTGAAAAGTCATTCACACGTTACTGCACGTTCCACACGCCGGAGAAGAAAACCCTGTCAGTGCGCTCGTCGCAACCAATCACTCTGCTCAAATCCCCGGCGACAGCATTGCGCTCTGCTGGGGACCGGCGAAAACTGGGTTACTAAGCACTTTTTATTCTCTCCCAGCTTCGTAAATGTGCCCTTGTCATCTTTTAAGCGGCCTTATTCAATATTCATGAACAGGCGACACCTGCTTGTCTCGCTGAGACAATGTGGCTGAAAAGACGGGGGCGGGCCCACATGGAAGTTCCGAGGTAGGAGAATCAAACCACACCCCTTTCAGCTGAGTGGGCGGGGCTTGAGTGTCTAAGAGTTTGTTCGCAGAATCAAACTTTGTTCTCTTTTGACGAGAGCGGTTTGTAATAAAGTTTAGCCCAGGAAGGCGCAAAGGCCGAGGGTTGAACCGTGGCCGGAGGGGGTGCGGGAGGACACAGAGGGAAAACAAAATCAGATTTCCAAAATTATAATGGAAAACGGTTTAAACAACAACAAAGACGGCAGCTGAGGCAAGAGAAAAATGTACGAGTCAGGGTGCCTTTGAAGATATTTAATTAAAATCTAATCCTGCATTCTTAAAGGCTCACATAAATTAAGCTGTCAGTCAGGAGATTTATGCATTCACATTTGCATATTGCATACAATTCATCAATTACTCATGTTTGAAAGGCTTGAGTATCCCAGGGAGAGGAGCTACCAGTGTGCCAGCTCAGAGAGACAGACAGCGAGAGAGAGACAGCGTGAGGGAGAGAGACAGACAGAGAGGATGATGGGGCTCCTGGTACCCGCTGATGCCCAAGAGGAGTCAGTCTCCATATGTCCATGCATTCAACCAATACTACTGAAATCCTTTCTCTTGCAAACGTACACACACAGACACACACACACTTTGCATGAAGCTGTCTGGTCTCAGACTGCCACCAACTAAAGCTCTATTCTCACAGTCAGACAACTACAGCTGATTTCATTCCACACTTTGCTCTCAGTGTTGTATGACTAAACTGATTGGTGTACAATAGAGCGGACCAGAGGTATATGTGGCAGACAGAAGCAAAATGATTCACAGATTTACTGGATAATCACTACATTAACACTTCCTCTATTAAAGATATGTAAAATTAAGAAAAAGCATGAAACATAAGACATACACCGCAGTTTTCAGAAAAAAAAACTGTAAAATTATATTACGTTTTAATATAATAATGCCTCAAACAATAGAAATATACATATACATGCATGTATATTTTTTACGTGTATGTTTTACTATTTTTATTTAACTGCGACTGCCCCATAGCTTTCTATTTTAAGTGCATTTCTGTCAACACATTTTTACAGAATGAGGTACAAACTGTTTAAAATATTAACTTTAAGTATTGCCTTTAAATTGTACTGTATTTCAGTACAGGCAAGGTCACACCTGACATTTTCAGGTATGTATGTTCAGTCATCACTCTTTCTTATAAAGCCATCCAATATTTCTCAGATTAAAGGCCAATGCTTTTAATTTGGGAAAGGCTTTGGCCGTGGTAGGGCTGTTTTTTCCCCTCCACACAGGCTTGTCTCACACTGTGTTCCATTATCTTGATTGCGATTGTCAGACCAAGACTATTGTTAACTATAACTAGAGGTTTCGCTGGAGGGTTGAGGCAAGCCAAATGCAGGCCGGTGCAACCTAGACGACGCCAAGAAATTAGGACAAATGTCTCCAAACTCCTACCAGTTGGCTAGTTGAATTTCAGAATGGATGAAGTGTTTAGTAATCTGTGGGCAAAAAAAAAAAAAAAAAACCTAAGATAGAGGGGAAAAAACATGGCATTAATGGGATAGTTTACCCAAAAATGAAAATTTTATCATTATTTCCAAACCAGAATGAATTTCTTTCTTTTGCTGAACACAAAAGAAGATATTTTGAAGAATATGGAAGAAAGAGTTTTAACCCCCTTTGACTTCCATAGTATGGAAAAAATGCTATGGAAGTCAATGGGGCTCATCAACTCTTTGGTTTCTGACATTCTTCAAAAAATCTTCTGTTTCGTTCAGTAAAATTCATTCAGGTTTGGAACAACTTGAGGTTGAGTAAAAGATTACAGAATTAAAATTTTTGGATGAACTATCCCTTAAATGGGATATTCTTGTCCCGTTATCCTTTTAAACAAGCCTAATAGACACCTGAGGGGTATTCCATAAAGCAGGTTATTCAACATATCCGGATAAGTTTACGGATAAGTAAATAGATGTGGTGACGTAGACAAGCGAGAGACGTGGGAGTAGCGAGAGGAGACCGGTGCGTGATTGAAGAATGAGCGTCACCTCTCGCTCCTCCCACGTCTCTCGCCGCAATAGATAAACTCAACTTTTGGCTCCAAAAACTGAGGTAACTTTCAGGGTATGCAAGCAGCCATAGCAACTTAAGGTGTGTTCACACTTGCAGTTCAGTTCACTTGGTTTGTTTGGTCCGGACCAAAAAAAACAAAACAAAAAAAATGAGTCCTGGTCCGCTTAGTGTTCACAATTGGCATTTTAACACATAACCTAGAGATACCGAACCTAGGGCCAGATTTACAAACAGTTTGCACCAGGGCAAACTCTCTTTTGCCGATAAAAAAACCCTGCTATCAGGATTTACTAAACACTGTAAAAAAATTCAGGTCTCCAATTTAAAATGTCCTAGTGACTGGTCACATAAAATTTTTTTAGTTGGCCAAATTGAATTTCTGTGAATTAAATTGTAAATTTAAATTTGGAATTCAATTCCATTTAGAAATTCATTTTTGCCAACTGAAAAATGTAGATGTGACCAGTCACTAGGACATTTTAAATTGGAGACCTGAATTTTTTTACAGTGAAGACGTGAAGGCGTGGACACAGTTATTTTTGCAGCTGACCTTATTGCATATGCATTTGTAGAAGTTTCCCTTTCAGGCACAAAATTTAGGGGAGGAGAGTATTTAAATGAATCACGCAAGATGATTTATTAAGGTTTGCGCTCGTCAATTTACTGGTATTGGCGCCATTATTTACCACCCAGAAAAAGCATGTCTTAAACCAGACACTAACTGGTAGATTGCGTTGATCATTATGGATATTATCCGGCTGCGTCTGTGTTCATTAATTTGCGTGTCATCAGTAGATCCCGCGCAGAACTTTCCACTCCCATCTGCGCTTTTATGGAATTGCGTTCTCACGCTTATTTGCCCTGTTTATTAAATCTTGTTCCTAAAGGCATAGAGATACGTTCACAACCTGATTGGTCGGCTTTTATTACCTATATTTCAGGAAGGAACATACAGAGCATCCGAAACAATACTGTGTGCTGGGCTAAAAGTGCTCATTGTATCATTTAGCAGCGGACCTAGACCCATCT
The DNA here is from genome assembly GCA_023029165.1 of Gobiocypris rarus. Lineage (NCBI taxonomy): Eukaryota > Metazoa > Chordata > Actinopteri > Cypriniformes > Gobionidae > Gobiocypris > Gobiocypris rarus. The sequence goes on along the minus strand of CM040930.1, from coordinate 12,852,914 downwards.
TTTCAGATGTCTCGGTCCGCTTGTTTGGTGCGCACCAGGGTTCAGATGGCAGCGTACACACTTGAACCGCACTAACAGAGCAATCACACCAGGGTTTGTTTTAAATGTTTGAACCAAACATGCCAAGTGTGAACACATCCTTATTCTCTGAACATAACCTACTCCAGAGCTGGCTCCAGGGTTAGTTTACTTTAGATTTATTCAGTATTACCGATTTCCCACAATATTATAAAGCATAAAATACTATAAAACGAGCTAAAGATTAAAATATATTTGCTACTGCCCAGTAGGTGGCGATATGCACTGAGAATGTAAATAGCAAGGCAGGAAGTAGTCTTTGCATGTTCCCTGTGAATATACTCTGGTTTGACTGAATGTCTTTGGGAACCAATAACTGAGTAAAAAAAGCTTTAGGTTAATCAACCGTGAGGTCAGTGTTTGTGTGTCGGTATGTTAACCCTGCTTTCTGTTATATTTGTAGGACTACAGTATCCCCCCTCAAGTATATTATGGAAAAATAGGAAAATTAGAGGCCTGTCTCTTTACCCAAATTGGAATATTACATTTTTAATTGCTTTTTTTCGAGGGGGCCGCCATAACAGATGACCTAAGATCAGCTAATGACAGTAAACAAAGGTGTGTTTTTCCAAAATGCTGACTCCTGGGACGCCACCAGAGAAAGGTCAAGCGCTCACAGCGACAGAGTCCTGTCTATGTGGCACGGCCTCTTTCGCACGCATACACACGTATACACATGATGTCCGGCCCTCACAATGTCGCCTTTGTTCTGCATTATTAACTGAGAGAATTCCTCCGCTTCAAGCTTTTATTAAAAATCTCGGTGCGGCTGTGCGCAGGCAACCATTTCGGAAAGGGTGATTATGTCGACCCGACCCAGAAAAAAAGAAGAGACAGAAGAGAAATCTTCACTCTTGGATTTCTTTAAGTGCTGCCTCCATCTGACACCATGTAGCTTTTAGCTTAAGTAACCGCCGATCATAATTTTTCCCTCCTTCTCTCAGCAGTGCCACTACAGAGCTACTGATGGTATTGAATAAATGTCAGATGTCTTCCCCCCTGCTGTCTGCTCCGAGAGCGAGAGGGAGAGAGGTGTTGCCTTATTCATGGTGGGCGGGCGGGTGGGGAGGCAGAGTTTGTTTGTGAGCCATTATCTTCAGCCATCAATCAAACCCGAGAAGCGCACGACATGAGCGCATCATTTGATTGCACATGGGAGCCTGTGTGTATGAATATCCATAACAATATGGACGTCCAGTGAGATGATCTTTATTTCTAAATGACACACAAGGCCTTGACACATGCTGCTAAACAGCAGATCCCCAGGCCCTGCATGGAAAAGCTCTGCAGATTTACACACACTTAGTATGTACGACATTCAAAAAGTTGAACACGTCCACGGCCCCTTTGTCTGTTCAACACATTTCACCAGAATTAATTAAGGTGGGATACGGGTAAAGTTAGGTGTAAAGGAAGTGTCAACAGTGTAATTACAAATGTAACTACAGAAATTAAGTACAATGTAAAAACATGTACACAATAAGTGCATTGTATCAAATTATTAATTTAAATGTTAGAACATAGTATTTAAGGCCACCTAATTAGACCTATTTTGTGTTTGCAAGTGACCAGTGATGACATTTTTTGTGGGCGGAGCCTACCTGGTTGCAGAAAATCAAGCGCATAATGTCAGTTCTGGCAGGTCACGTTAGTCAAGCTTTCAGCTGACCATGTCTACCTATAGGAATACGACGTCTATCACAGCAAACATATATAAGCTCCTTCAGTATTATCAGCAGGTATCACGTTTCTCCAGAGGTCATTTACCCTCCTCCATTCCCAGCTCCTCCTCTCAGACTAAATTCACAAATGATTTTGTACATTTAATATTGCCATTAATGATATCTGTAAATACATTAAACTGGTTTCTGTTCTGTTCACCCTAAGGGGGGTTATTGCTGCTCTCCCTGCTCTTATCCATGCTAGGCAGAATGGATGCACAGGGAGTTCTTGCCCAGAACAGAACCATACCGGCAATCCAAACTGTATGCTAATAGTCTATCAATCATCTTTGGCGATAGTGGTCCTGACAGAAATGACAGTCTGCAGTAGCAATCTGTGGAAGCCACGGAATAAAAGTTCATTTCGAGTTTATATCACACAATTCTGGTCTTTTTTTCTCTCAGAATTACAAGTTCATATCCCACAATGCTGACTCTTTTTCGATTTAAACTCACAATTGCGAGTTATAAAGTCCGAACTGTGAGATATAAACACGCAAATTCAAGAAAAAGAGTCAAGAATTGTGAGATAAAAATGTTATAGGCTATGTTTAAGAGTTATCTATGTAAATCTATGGTTTAAATATTATTTGATGCTGTAACTCTATGTATGTCCACTATGAACTGCATGTGAATATTATGTAGACTTGCTGTTTACATCAAACGCATGCTTTAATATTAGACTAATCATTGGAGGTTTCATCAGTCCAGTCTGACTTGCAACATAAACGTCTGCGTTTAGCTTCAAAGGGTGTCTCAAAATGAAGACTGTACTTTTTGCATTCAGATTCTGACATTCAATCTGTGGATTTTGCCCATTTTTCTCCACTTGTTACGCTGTCTTTCTGCAGCCACTATGCGCACGCAGCTGCTCGAAATGAGCAAGTGGGTCCAATTTTCATTTGGGGTGAAGTTCATGAATGTTTGGGTGAATCTGATTCATAGCTACACTTCTAAAGTACCCCAGTACAGTGAGCAAGTACATTTAAATGTGTGATAAATTGTGTTTGTAAGGGGTCAAAGAAGAGGTCATCTATTCACTCAAAGGACTTGATGTTTCTCCACAGAGAATTTCTCGTCTCCTAACCTGTGCTTGACCCTTATCAATAGTCCACACGCACGCACGCACGCACGCACACACAAACCTCTACAAACTGTATATTATATCCCCTAACCCTAGCCATCAGAGAAAACTTTCAGAATTTTTATATTTTCAAAAAACATCATCCTGTATGATTCATACGTTTTCCTCACGGGAACCACAACATGTCCCCACAAGGACAATAATTTTGAATATTGCGATCTTTATGGGGACATTTTTTCCCCATAACGTAGTGTACACACACGCAAACACATTTACAAACACACTCCATCAGTGTGTCTGTTCCACCTGAATTCTCAGATTAATCCTTCCTCTTTAGACATGCCTACTTCCTTTTTCTGCCCTGCATCTCTGTGAATCTGTATTGACTCTTCACTGAACATATGATGAGTCGGTGATTTACCACAAGGGGGAATGGACGGACAGAGAGAGAGAGAGGGATGGGAAAGAGGAGGGAGAGGCTGTCGTCACTTGACAGCTCACTGAGATACGACTCAATGTGCGGTGGCTCTTAAAAATAGCAGCTCTCTGATAAACAGCACAGTCTCCCTTTAACCCGCAGCAGAGATGCGCATTTGAGCTGGCGGACACAATGTGCCCGAGTCGGCGCTTAAGTTAAGATGTGATAGATTCAAAGCATCCCAGCAATGAGACCTGCTCTGACAGCCTGTTAACGGTGAGCGGACGCACATGTCGGGCCTCCGGTGTGTGAGAGAAAACAGACAGAGAGATTCCTTATCTTTGTATACTCACACACACACACACTCACGGTCTGTTTCACCCATGCTGCTTTAATACACACTCGTATCAGTCTAAGTAAGTTTGATATCTTTTTCCATTCCACCTGTTTCTCAGTCTCACTCCATTCATCTCGGTAAGTGTTGCATTTCATTCTGCCAAAGCGAGTCTTGAATGTTTAAAGTCGACGTGAAATTAAAACTGACCTTTTTACTTTTCTGTGATATGATTTATCAGCGCAGATTATTCTGAAAAAAATAAAAAGTCTGACTTTCTCTGCCTCAAACTACTTTATTCCTGCTGACTTAAGTCTAGTTTTCAACCTAAACTTGTAAACATTATTATATTATATTTAAAATGTCATTTATTCCTGTGATCAAAGCTGAATTTTCAGCATCATTACTCCAGTCTTCAGACACACATGATCATTCATAAACCATTCTAATATGTTGATTCACTGCTTTTTATTATTATCAATGCTGTAGACAGTTGTGCTGCTTAATATTTTTGTGGAAACCGTCATACATTTTTTTCAGGATTCTTTGATGAATAGAAAGTTCAAATGAACAGCATTTATTTGACATAGAAACCTTTTGTAAGATTATTAAAATGTGTTCACTGTCACTTTATCAATTTAAAGCATCCTTGCGAAATAAAATTATTATTTTCGTGAGCTGACCACAAACATGTGAACAGTAGAACATTTACATTTGCATAAAAAAAAACATTCAAAATAGTGATAAAATGTAAAAGTATGTAATAAATGCAGTTTGAAATTCGGATTTATGTCAATCCACTCAGAATATACAGTTACTGATACAGTATATCAGCTACTATTTGCCTATATTGAGTTATTAGTCAAATCCATTAATATAAAACTGTAGATATATTGATATATTGGTCTATCTATACATACTAGTCGAGAAAAGCACAATAGTTTCAAGTCACACAAACAGCCAACCAAATAAAGTGAAACGTTATACACAAGCAAGAGGAAATGTTTCTCTGCTCTCTGACCACTTTATCATAATTGAGGTTTAAAACACACACACATAAACACACACACACACACAAAAGTTTAAGTGCAACAAGTGTAATCTCATGATTGTGTTCAGACAAACTGAATGATTGGGGAAAATCTGTCTCACTATCACTTGATTACGGTCTCTTAGCCCGAGGACACGACTTTACATTAACGGTCGACTGAAAGCCAACAATCTAGATAGCAAAACCTGTTGAACCTTGACACATACAAACACATACCATGACCACAAAACACACACACTTCTCCTATATCCTCTCTGAAGCATCCAGGTTCAGATCCCACTCAATTAAATTAGATCTGCTTCCCGTAATTCTGCCACTCTCAGCGCCAAAGCTGACAGCAATCGGCTTTCTTCCTAGCCGACGCAACTCGTCCCCTCCACCGCGAGTCTTTGTGGACCCGGCGGGCGGGATGATGTGTGTGTGTGTGTGTGTGAGAGGGGGGAGTGAGTTTGCCTTCAGACAATAGCGAGGGTTGGCACTTAGTTGTATGCGGATTAAATTCTCTGACATTATCAACCCGCCCGCTGAATCCATGCAGGGGGCGGGAGGAACAGGGGTCGGCAAGATGCAGAACAAACCTTCTATCCCTGATGCTCAACGTCTCACTGCGGATTACTGTCACTCAGCACAGAGAGAGAGAGAGAGAGAGAGGAGGTGAGGGAGGGTTACTTTCATTTATTTAATAACCCGCACCCTAATCTGTTTCAAAACAGCGGAGGGAGGGAAAATGTCATGGGAAGCTGTAAACACAAGGAGATGGTGGCTCTTGTACCTACAAACAGAGACTTTTCCAAATTTAACAAGTCTATGCGAGGACTTGGGATGAAAGTTGATGGGCTTCTTTCTCCGGCTGTTTTGGTTTAGACATTTTATTCTGACCTCTGTACTATTTTCCACACACATGATTAGTACAGATTAAATATCTCTGAGGTTCTCATGAGAAAATATATTAGATAACAGCTATAATTTTCCATAGAAAGGCCTTACGAAGTGACAAAAACATCCCTCTTAAATGCACCATGAGGTTGTATCTAAACTTAAAAGGATCGTTCAGCCAAAGGGGGTGGGGGGTGGTGTAAATAAAGGCCTTCTGAAGCGAAACGATGCATTTATATAAGAAAAATATCCATATTTAAAAACTGCACAAACTGCAAACTCTAACTGTCGTCCGCAGGCTCATGAGAGACTGGCTTTCCAGTGTATGACGCAGGACGCGGGCATAGCGTAAAGTTCTGGTGACGAACGCGGAAGAAAAGAGGATAGAGCAAAACAAACTACCACGGGAACTAGCATATTCTCACTGGAGCGTCATACGCATCACTTCGCTTCAGAGGGCCTTTATTAACCCCCCGGAGCCGTGTGGAGCAGTTTTATGATGGACAGATTTTATGGACTTCAAAACAGAAACAGCCATTCACTGCCATTATAAAGCTTGGTCATTTTTAATATAACTGATTTTATTCATCTGAAAGAAGAATGTCATATACACCTAGGATGACTTGAGGGGGAGTAAATCATGGGCTAATTTTCACTTTTGGGTGGTAAAACCAAGGATTTACCCATCCTCATGTCGTTCCAAACCTGTAAGACCTTCGTTCATCTTCGGAACACAAATTAAGATATTTTTGATGAAATCCGAGAGCTCTCTGACCTCCATAGACAGCCATGTAATTAACACTTCCAAGGCCCAGAAAGGTAGTAAAACATCATTAAATTAGTCCATTTCGATTCAAAACAATTCGATTTTATCCATAATGATTTCTAAACGGGTTTCTGATCATGATCTACTCTCATCTGCTTTGCTATACAGAATGACAAACGAAGACATTAAAGTGTCTTTTTCACATTTATTAAGTTCAATTCTCAAGAAAGTGCCTTTTATCAAAAACATTGTCTGGTTCTCAATTGCTACTCATTAGTAGCTAGCTGTAAAATAAGTTGGAATAAAAATAAAGTGCTTCTTCACAATACAAAATGGTTGAAAATAGATGAATTTACCAGGAAAGTTGTAGTTTACCACAAATATCATGTAGAACTAGGGTTGGGTATCGTTTGGTTTTTATTCGATACCGGTGCCAAACCGATACTTTTAAAACGGTTCCGGTAACTGAACCGATATTTTTTTTAAAAGAGCCACAAAATGAAGTGGATGAGATTAAAAAATGGCTTTTTATTTCATTTTGATTTAGTTATTTAAATTGAACAATTTATTTCAAGTTTAAAGTATACTTAAATATATAATTCAATACAAAACACAATTTACTTAACAAATTCGCAGTAAAACTAAAGCCACCTAACCCAACTACAACAGGCCTAATTTAGCTTTAATAACAGTTACAGTAATAACAGCAGTCGTCTGTGTTCTTGCTCTGCTACAAACCAGCTTCAAGCTTCAGCTTTATTTTGCAGAAACATGCCCATATTCTCTGGCTAAATATTTTAGAACGCATGGCCTTATTGTTTCCATGGAGACGCGTCATGCTTCTCACGTGACACACAGCAGCCGCAACAGCGCTGTATGACAGCCAGCTGTGTCGGGTTTATTTATTTATTTTTTTTTATTCAAAATATTCACAAACATGCTAACAATGTCAAGAACTGTCTGATAATCTGATTTTCAAATATGTGTGAGTAAATGTGTGTTAGTTGATCTTTACTGCGCGATGGGCGGCGCCACGTTGCGCCTCAGAGAATCGGATCTGTCGGATTTACATCAGATAAATGTATCTTCGTCTCACGAAATACATGAAAGTTACTGCTGCTGAACTGGGAGAAGAATAGATTATACAGTCTAGTAATATGAGTCCACGCATTTGTTGAGCTGCCGAAGTACTTGGTCTTCATTTTGCAAAGCTTGCACACTGTGTGTGTCATGTCCAGCGCAGTGCTTCCAGGCATTCGGTAAAAACCGAAATGACGCCAAACTTAAGCTTTAAGTGAAGACGGGGCTGGTTGGATCTCCCTCTCATCCATATTTGCTTCCTCTCTGTTTTAGTGATTTGCCGCTCGCGTTCAAAAACTGGCTGCGTGGTGACGTCCGGACGTCGCGTATAGGCTAGTTACAAAATGGAGGCGAACAGCCAGCTGATTTTATTAATTTATTAAATCGATTCTTGGACATTTCAGATTGATTCTGAATCGTTGCAAATGAGAATCTAGATTCTTCTGTGAATCAATTTTTTGGCACACCCCTAATATATACACGATTGGCTTCATCACTGTCTCCTCTCCACCAATCAGCTGGTGTGTGGTGGGCGTTCTGGCGCAATATGGCTGCCGTCGCATCATCCAGGTGGTGCTGCACACTGGTGGTGGTTGAGGAGATTCCCCCCTTCTATATGTAAAGCGCTTTGAGTGCCTTGAAAAGCGCTATATAAATGTAACAAATTATTATTATTATTCATTATATTATTCAGTCTCCTACCCAGTTGACGTAGTAAATACAGTATAGCACTTCCAAGTTACGTCAGAGCTACGCCAGCACGCCGGCTTACCATTGGCCGATGCTGTTCACGAGCTGACCAACGTAAACTGTGTAGGAGACTGACACAGACGGGAAGAAATTGTTGAATTTCTTTTTTTGTTTGTTTTTTGAGCACAAAAAGTATTCTCGTCATTTCGTAAAATTACGTTTGAACCACTGGAGTCACATGGACTATTTTAACAATGTCTTTACCACCTTTCTGGGCCTTGAAAGTGTTGATTAAATTGTCTGTGGAGGTCAGAAAGCATTCAGATTTAAATAAAAAAAATATCTTTATTTGTGTTCCAAAGATGAACGAAGGTCTTACGGGTTTGGAACGACATGAGGCTGAGCAATTAATTTCCGAATTTTTGGGTGAACTAACCCTTTAACCTTTTTAATTCACCAGCAGCTTCTTTACCCATGAAACAAAGTTCTCCAACGGACTTTGAAATAAAACCCAAAAAAGTTGAGGTGACTCTTTTTGAACTCTCTATTTTGGACAATGAATTGTCCATAATGATTTTACCAGATTACAAGACGCATATTCAACGCACTGAAAGCTTCAGGGTGCAGAGGCAGGCCAAAGGTTAGGATTAGGGACTGTTTACAAGGCCTGGGTGAAAGGTCACAGGTCAGGGGCTTAAGACACACAAGTCTAATTGACACAGTAACCTTATTGAGTTTTTCCAGAGGCAGCTGGCAGGCATCCGATACCGCATGGCGCATTGTTTATACCAAAGAGCGCTGCAGAGAATTGATAAATTGCAAAATTAATCCCTTCACACATTTCGGAATTGCAATGCTTTCGCTCATTCAGGAGGGTCACCCTGACCCTGCTTTTGTTTTAGGCAGATTGTAGCAGCTTGACTTGATTAAATGCATTTGATCCTTTTAGCAGTCTACAGCTCCATTCATATTGTACTGAGGAGATGGAGTTGAAACATTAAATGATCCGCTCTATGCAAAGTCACGCACGGAACTGCATGCACAGTGGACAGTTGACAAGAGCATTTCAAATGATGAAAAAAAATCAAATGTTTAGTGAAAACTATAAAAAGATGCGGTTATGTGAATTTTCTTTGAAAATATGTGGGTGAAAATTTCAATCAAAAGCAGAAATGATATTGATGTTTTAGGGCAACTATACCAAAAAAGGTTCATTATGTGACCAAAATCTTATTTCACAGTACAAGTAAATTTAATAAAATTATAGTTTTTGCTAAAAAGTGAAAGGTACCACATCAGATTATCTTTTTAATTTAGATCAACAATCTTAGATCATTTTCTTTTTTTTTGGAATTTGATAGACATTTGGATGGGATTCGTTTCTTAGCAGTGGTAGCAGTAAAATACACTTTACACTGCGCTGTAGATGCATTTTTAATTCACCCCTATCAAGTTTAAATATGATATGCCACTAATCTTCATGGTCTAAGAAGTCACCATGGCAATGGCCATCTGATCAATTTCCTGTGCTCGCCTGTGTTTCCTGAGTGGCCATAAACGTTCATTAGCATTGTTCTGCGATTGCTAATGTTTGGAGAACACATCTAATGTTGGGTACAGACATAAGGTTGGGAATGAACAATAAATGTTGTACATGTCACATCTCAAGCTGCTCTTCCAGTTGCAATTACATTATATACTGAATGCAAACACACGCAGACACTCGCGGGCACTACTCATTCACTTGAAATCCGACTAGCGAAAGATCACACAGTGCCTGAATTACGAGCATTTCACTTTGCTCTCATGAGCAACACCTACCAGATCCGCTCTAATTTAATGTAGGCTGTGACAGACGTGGAAAATCAATAGTGGGCTATGAGAGTGGATTTTTGTCCTATCAAAAGATGCCACGGATGGCCCGTCACTTTGCTAGAAACATTCCTCTTTTGAAGGCTTTTCCAATTAAACTAATGGTTTCTCCTGTTGAATGACTATTTGCTTTGAGCCAAAATGGAGTAGTGAAGAAAATATCATTGTTTAATGAGGAAGTAAATGGGTTTTGTCCACATTGCAGAACAGTCTTTTACTTAATATAGTTGCCTTGTAATTAAAGAACAACAGATTAAATTGAAATGCATGAGTGTAAAGCACAACTGCTCAAAGTGCATTATTGCATCAAGGCACAATTACACTGTGTGTCTCACACACACTCTTTAGTATCTTGGACCCTTCAGTTTGTCTCCTGTCAGCAGGGCTAACCGCTGACCCTGCGTTTGGCCTGCCTGTCAACTTCCTGCTAAGGTTAAACACACCAGGCCAGCATCCTCTTTTTCACTGCATTAACTAACCAAGCAACCATGGCTACAGTAGATCACTGCACTTCTATCCTTTACAATTATTTACAGTAAATTAAAATATTACAGTACTGTATGCTACAAAACAAATAATCACAAAACCAATTTTCAAAAAACAAACAAAAAAACTAGTTTTCATGTTTTTAATTTGATATTCTTTATCAGAGTTAAAGTGGCTGTATTCACGATGTCTGTATAAGTGTAACGGCATTTTGACTTATGGTATGTGTTAATACGGTAACACTTTATTTTACAGTGTCCTAGTAACATATGTTACATGTACTTACTTACCATAGTAACCTAAAAAAAATGACATGCAACTAACTCTCAACCAAACAGGAATCCTACCCTGACCCTACAGTAAGTACATACTGTTAATTAATATTACTCTGTACAATGACACCTTAAAATAAAGTGTAACCAAAAATACTTCTAACAATAAAATATTCCAATATGCTGATTTGGTGCTTAATTCTCTAGGATGCTTTGATCAGTAAAAGAACAGTAGTTATTTTAAATAGAAATCTTATGTAATTTTATAAATATATTTACTCTAACTTTTGATCAATTTAATGCATCCTTGCTAAATAAAAGCATTAATTCCTTTCAAAAAAATATTTGTATGTACTTAACATTAGTTTTACTATTTACTATTTAACTAATGTCGAATCAAGGAATAACAACTACGATAATGCATTAATAATACTATTTCTGGGGATTTTCATGGAAGTCTTCTTATATTGTGACATTGACATGCACATTCTATCACTGCCCTATCACACAGTGAAGCATTTATGCAGATTATTAAAAGCAGCTTTTGCGTCCTTATTTACGCACCCCGCAGGTATGTGCTCTGTCTGCACTGTAAATACATGTATGTTCTGATTAGTGCTGCCACATGTGAACAGTTAAGCAGGCCGACGTAATGCGGACCAGACGGTATGGATTCCTGTACAGTCTTAAATGGACACATGTTTAAAATGGATCCTTTTGAAGTTGCCAAACAATGTGCAATATCAGGAAACAAGCTGTGTGCATGGGGCTGGAATGTGGAGCGTGGGGGGAAACGGAGCGGAGAGGGGGACACACTTAGCAAGCCTGTGGGTAAAAGTAACACACAATGAAACATGAAAAAGACTCCAGTCCCCATTAAGCCAGAGATCACAAGACAACGGGGGTGTGTGTGTGTGTGTGTGTACAGTATAAGTCATAGTGTATGCTATATCTTTGTATGTAACCATTCTCAGACAAACATAACACTCTGGATGGATTTTGCCTTTCAATCTCACTGGCTTTATCTCATGTAGACAAACACTCACACACACACACGGGATGGCCCTCATGGTGAGAGCAGGTCTATTTTTGTGCAGGTAGCAGAGCACTTGGTGTGCTTTAATCAGGAGTGCATTGTTAGCTATGGCCTGATGGGAGGCAGGAGGCCCATGGTTAGAAAAAGATGAAATAGAGGAACAGAGGAAGCCGACATGTCCTATACGCACTCCTTAAATCATATTAAAGAAATAGTTCAATGAAATATTTAACTTCTTTCATATCATTCCAGATCCTTTTGATTTTCTTTATTCCGTGAAACATAAAAGAAATGTTGAATTCAAATAAATATTAAGGCATAGAATTAAGAGTTATGTATTTGAATTGCATATACAATTTTCATCCATGGATTGCACAAAACAAACAAATGAATAAACTTAATCTGATGCATATTTGTCAGCCATTCATGTTTCAGTCTCTTAGGGTGCTTTCACACTTGGTTCGATTGCCTGGACTTAACCCGAGTTCGATTGCTCCCCCTGCCCCGCTGGACTGTGTTCATATATTATTTGAGTCCGTCAAAGTAGTAACTGTTTACCCCGTTGCTTGGTAACGACGGCGAGCGAGAAGGTGGCAAAATGAATAGCGTTGCTCACCTCACTTTTATATTTTTGTTTTTGAACCGTTGGTTTTGTTACCAAAGCTTCAGTACGTAATGGCACTTGCGTCTATCTGCCCGGAATGTATTGCAAATGCTCTAAAGAACGCTGAAGCCGAGCAGAAATTCGATCTTCAGCTCTCTGTTTGCAGTATGTTAGTCACGCTCGTCAGGAAAATGAGCGAAACACACACACAACACATTTTTATTAAATCATACGGCATTAATAGCGGTTCACTTCCGCAATTTAGTACGATTGCGTTCACATCAGCAGCGAACTGTACCGGAGTTCACATGAACCGAACCCCAGACCACCCTTTTTAAGGGTGAGATCACACTTGTCACGCTTGGTTCGATTAAAATGAACCCTGGTGCGATTGCTCTGTTAGTGCGGTTCATTCGAACATATGTGAACGCTGCCATCCGAACCCTGGTGCGCACCAAACAAGTAGACCGAGACCACTAAAATGATGGGTCTCGGTCTGCTTCCAAACCAACTCTGGTGTGGTTCAATTGATATATGAACGCAACACGGACCAAAGACATGTAAACGAACCCAAAACAGGACGTGATGTCACAAGATGCAACGCTAAATGCAATTCTGATCGTGTAAGTAGTACTTATTCTTTGATTTGAAAGGACATAATGTAAGCATTCTTCTCATCAAATGACCTGTTTTGCCCATTAGTCAGAACAGACAACGGAACTTGTCTGTCATAAAATATACGTCATAAAAGCCGACCAATCAGGTTGTGACGTAACATTAGGTTTGCTGTTAAAAATGCCAGTGTGAACGCTAAGCGGAACAGGACTATATGTTTTGTTTTTGTTTTTTGGTCCGGACCAAACAAACCAAACTTCAACTGTTAACTAAGCGAACTCGAGTACGGTTCGCAGGTGCGCACCCGAGTTCGGAAGACAGCGTTCACATCATCCAAACGAACCGAACTCTGGTGTCAATCGAACCCGGGTGCGCACCAAAATTGCTATTGTGAAAGCACCCTTACACTCTAATTGGATATTGCTTTTTCCACAGCTAGCCATTTTGAAAATATGATTATTTAAATAAAAACAAATAGATGTAAATAGTTTGTGATGAACAGACTGAAATTTAAGTTGTTATTCAGTGCGTGGCAGCTTCAGTCCCAATTCACTTAAATGGAAAGTAACAGCGTGGACATCCTGGTTTAAATAACCATTTGTGTTCCACAGAAGAAAGTAAAGCCAGCTTCCTTGTGGCCATGATTTGGTCGTCTGAAACAAGTTTGTAAATACTAAAAGATTCCTCGGATCCTAGGCCAAGTCTTCGCTTGTTTGACATGTTCACCAACATCCGATTACTGACAATTGACAAATTCTGGCAGTGTTAGAAGATTTGACACAAAGTCCTGTTGTATGACTTCTCCTACAACAACCGTCAAATCAAAAACCAATAGAAGCGCCGACCTGATGACACAATTAGTGAAACAACCATAAACCACCACTTCCTCCACCTCTTCATTTTTTCCAGTTTTCTTCTCAAGAGAAGCCATGTAATTGCAGCACACGTCACGGATTGATGATGTAAAACTCGTGTTTTAAACAAGTCTTGACTGCCGTACCGTCTGACACTAATGACAACTGACATCCCACAGTGTGACATGGCTTACAGCGGGGATCATGCTCGTACAGTCCGACAAGGAACATTCGTAAAGGACTATTATAAAGCATACAGTGTGTAACTGGCTTAAGTCAAAAATTACATGAGGGTGGGTAAATGAGGGGGAAAAAGGTCATTTTTGGGTTAACTTTCCCCTTAAATATGATCTTACCATTGTTGGTATATATATATAAGAAAACAAACTAAAAAATGTGATATGATAAACCAATCAAAATATAATGTGAAAAATGTTAAGTTCACCGGATATTTGATATGTTGGTTCAATGGTATTAACTCTTTTCACTGATGCCATTGACAGATTTTTCCATCATTTATAAGACAACACTTCCCCCATCGACGGAATTTTCCGGTTTTCACTGTTATACGGTAGGAGGCGCTATTATGTAACTTCTAAAAGAGTGCTGAATCTCTGGATCAAAACATGCAAAAAAGCAGCAGAAACATGCGATAAAAGCATTGCTTTTGAAAGTTGTAGTCTTTGAAAAAAATTATTCTCAGCTTTTTGTTCAAAATGTGGGTGTTTAATTAAAAATATTTAGGTGTTGATAAAAAAAAGAATGCATTAAGCTTTCTTTTGATATATTTCATGTTCAGATATTCATTCAACAATATTCCGGGGGCCATGAAAGTTTTGCGAACATTATTAAAAACGTGACTGGGACCTTTTTTTTTTAAGAGTAAAATAATGTTAATTTTAGTCTTGCAGCAAAATTATTGACACTCGGTGACAGAGGCATGATTAATTGGTTTGTGGTAAAATGTCACTTGTTGGATTTATTTAAATGTATCTGTGGCTCTTTTTTGTGGCATTTGAACAGTTTAAATGCACACATAATAATAAGACAACAGCACATCTTTTAAAGGCCACACCCTTTACACATCAAAATAAATAAAAACGTGTCATAAATAACAAAATCGAACCCACAAATTCTCATCCATTAACATTCTGCACAGTGCTAATGCCAACTTTTAGAAACATTAATAAATCTTTTTCATTAACGTGCATATGACGGATCTTGTGAGGACCATTTCTCCTCCCTCGTCCTGCAGGCGTGGGCACTTGTCTGCCAAGAGTGTTCTTTAATTTAGTGAGTCTGAACTGTCAAGAGGCATTGTGGGATACAGAGCTGAGTCTGGGTGCTTGTTGACAGCCCTGTCCTGTTTTCTTTTATCAAGATAAAAATCTGTACTCTGTCCAGAACAAGTATGGCAAATTATAAGTATCCTTGAAAAATCACATATGTTATTCATAGTCTCTTGCACTTGTTTTGAGCTACTATATCTTTAAGACTTCTACTATATCTTTAAGTCTTGATTGGCTAACCTCTTTGCATGAAAACCCTACTAGCAGTTCATCACTGTTGGTTGTGATGTCATTATCTGTAGGTTGTCAGAAACATTATCTCAACCGGTGAAGTAAGTAAGGCAGGGCTATAATCAACCAGTGGCAGATGGGTGGAAACATGTTTGCAATTCTGTTAGGTGACGGAAATAAATAGTGGACAATACACTTTTCAATGTGCCAACAAACTAAAAACGTACTAATCAAATTTGAAATATCTCTTATATGATGGTCTTTATCTGTCCATGAGTTCGGCTCTTTTGGCTGATCTCTCCATTTACACACATTCACACACTGAAAGCAGGCCGTTACCTTGGTATAGGGTTGCAAAGGGGCTGAACATTTCCAGAAAATTTCCAAAAGTTCCTGGAAAATTTCCAAAAATTCTGGAAAGTTTCCAAAAATTCTGGAAAGTTTCCAAAAATTCTGGAGAGTTTCTGAAAAACTTTGCAACCCTACCTTGGTATGGATTGATCAGCTTTGTTGAACTGTCCAGTGTGCAAACTGGCTAGTTTCCTGCTTTTTCCCACTTTACTATACAATCTAAAGCCCCGTTTCCACCGAAATTACCCGGAACAATTTGTCCCAGGAACTTTTTTTCCCCCAGACATGCTGCTGTTTGCGTTTCCATTGCGGTAAAGTACCGTGAAGATTAGTCCGGTGATGTAGGACTGCGCGCAACTTTCCAGTTCCCACTGCATTTCCCCCTTTCGCAAATAAACTTAATAAAGCCTGAACCTCGTCGTTGGGCCATCAGTTGTATTTCTTAAACTCCATTGTTGATTCGAATAGCAAACAACTTTTAGGCTAAAAATAAAATGCTGCGTGAACTCAACCAATCAGCATGTTCAGCACCCAAGTCCCACCCCTTAAGTTCCTAAACTTTGAAAAAGTACTGCCTCGCGAGCAGCGCCGTTTTGAGGGGGAAATTTTTACCTGGAACTTTATTTAGACCCTGGTTCCTGCGGTCGAAACAGAGTACCACCCTAAACTCCCTAGTTCCTGGGGAAAGTTCCCTCGGTGGAAACACAGCTTAATTATTATGTAATAAACATCCACACCATACTTTCAAAAATTCCACTTTAAACATGTTTCAGTATATTTCCTCAGTGTTCCAATTCATTTTGTGCTAGAAGCTGTGGAAATGACTTTTTTCAGGCAAAATCTTGCAAAGTAACATTCTGACAAAAATCACAGAAGAATCCGCAGCAAAATGTCCTGCTCAAACCATTACAATCAGACTTCAACCATTGCGATAGTATTAAAAATAAACTTTTGCCAATATCTTCAAACATTGGAATCCTTAATACCGATATTGTGCGTGAACACAGATGATTGACACATGCACAATATAAAAGTGTCGTCCTTGTCCATTGTTTCCGCTATTTCTCTCCAGAATTTATAAGCAATAAAGATGTCTATAAACTAGAGTTGCGTGTATCTCTTAACCCATTCACAAGCACTTTAAATGGATGTCTTGGTCTCTTTCAGACTGTGAAACACCTGGCCAGCTCACTGTTGGCCAGCCCCTAGTGGACAAACTAAATAGTGAAAAAAAATAAACAAGGCGCATGTGCGAGCTGAACTTATGAGGCCCTATTTTAACGATCTGAAACGCAAGTGTCAAAGCGCGAAGCGCAAGTAACTTTGCTTGGCGCTATTGGTATTTTCCCGGCGGGATAAATGGCTCTTGCGCCCTGCGCAAATCTAAAATGGGTTGGTCTGAAGTAGCTTCATTATTCATAGGTGTGGTTTGGGCGTAACGTGAATAAACCAATCAGAGCGTCATCCAACATTCCCTTTAAAACCAGGTGCGCAAGTTCCATTATGGATTGCTATTATTATGGCGTATTTACCAGGCGCACGCCAGGAGCGGTTCACAGCCGAGGAGACTGATGTTCTAAAAACCCTGAATAATTTGTTAGCTAGATTTATGCAATTTATGCAATTAAACAATTGCGCCACTGACTTTAGACTAGGTTTTTTCTGGTCAGTGGCGCAATTGTTTAATGGAACAGCAAAATAGCACCAGGGATTGTTTGCGCGAACAAGCCTCCTTTTTGCGCTGAACCGCCCAGGAGTGCAAGTTCATTCACTAGTTTAGCGACGTGCTTCTGGGGAGGGAAAAGCGTGCTTTGCGCGGGTGCAAAATACAAATGACACATGCGTCGGTGTACAAAGTCAATTGCGCTGGGTGCAAGATAGGGCCCATGGAGTTAGAAAAATGTGTCTGTACATGTAGAGTACTCGCATACTATGCAGATTATTACATATACGTCATGCGCATTGTATGCGTACCCTGATGTTTACGTAAAAATTTTGTTATACTTTGTGATTAGGCATTAATTCTTCTGGTGTTTAGAAATACCCAATAGGCATCCCTGACATGTAAACGAGGCCAGTCCTTCACATTTGTGACCCGTGCTGGCAAAATGAATCGCAATGCACACAGGCTAAATACGAGCTAAATTATGGACAAATTTGAGGTTTTCACTAAAATTTCTTCATTAACCCCTCGTCTAGCGATCCCTATGCTCCAAATAGCAATAAAACTATACTTAACTAAACTAAAAGTATCTTTATTTGTACATTTTCAAAGAGGAGTACTATGGGAGTTTGTTTCTGCCACAGAATAAAACATTTTAAAAGATAATTGCGACTTTTTTTCTACGTATTGTGAGATATAAACAAGCAATTGCGACTGTATCCTATAATTCTGACTTTAAAAAAAAAAAGTCAGAATTGCGAGATAAGTCGCAATTACCGAAACAAAAATAATAACTTTGCTCACTGTATCTCATTTAACCAGCACGTTTCACATGTAATCATTTAGCAGATGCTTTTATCCTAAGTGACTTACAAATGAGGAGAGCAAGAGAAGCAATCAAACTAACAACAGGGCACCAATATGCAAGTGATGTGACTAGTCCCAGTTAGTCTAGCACTAGTAAGTGTTAGTATTAATGGGTCAAGTGTTGACAAAAAACATGCTTCTTCAGCAGTCATGTTAATTT
This sequence comes from Gobiocypris rarus, assembly GCA_023029165.1. NCBI lineage: Eukaryota > Metazoa > Chordata > Actinopteri > Cypriniformes > Gobionidae > Gobiocypris > Gobiocypris rarus. Next base: position 12,834,516 of record CM040930.1, on the reverse strand, counting down.
CTGCCATCAGAACACCAAGGATTTCGAAAGCTTTCGAAGACCTATAACTGGCTTTAAGTCATCCATCCAGATCCGCTCCTTCTCCTCCCTTCCTGCTCTCGTTCCTCTCCACCTAGCTTAGTAAAGTGCATTTTAGCACATGGGATCGATGCTCAGATCTGTAGTTAACCGTGCACTGTAATGCAAATGCAGAGCCGCATTGATCGACAGGATCTCGCCCGCACCGCTGCCGCTGTCCCCGCAAGGGCACTCCCTCACAATCCGATAAACGTCCCGGCTACAACGACTGCTGTGTGCGCTGGGTTTTTCAAAGTGCCGCTTCAGCACTACGGCCAGCTGCATGAACGTGGCTGCGGGAGAGAGAGATGTCAGTACAGGGAGGTGAGGAGACGCAGATGAAGGAGGTTGAGTGGGCGAGAGGTGTAAACTGGAGAGGAATATAAAGTAAGTTTGAAGTAATTACAGCTTAGATGGTAAAGTCTAATTTCATAGCAATTAACGGAATGACTTATCAGCGCAATCTTCACAAGAAGAAGCGGCCATCTCTTAAAACACAACGTTTAGAATGGCATCAATCAACGACGGAGATTTTATCAGGACGCTGAAAAACAGGGCAGATCTTCTGCGCCTCAAATGCTTCAGATCTCAAGACGTCAACTTAACACGCTGAGCATAACTAGATAAGAGCGAGAGGAACTGAGTTGGCCTTGACGTTTTAGCTTCAAATGCACACAAGGCCGGCGTGAGAGATGTTCGGCCGAGTTCACATATCTAGTCGAGCCAATGTAGCATTTACGCTGTCAATTCGGTTTAGAGCTGCTGTTGAGAGAGCAGATGTGTGAAAGAATGAGGGGGCGTACACAAAGGACAAAAACAGTGAGACAGAGCGCAACATAATGAAACAGACTTCAGCATGTTGTCTTTAAAATGCTGCACTTATGATGCTGAGTGATACGCTGAAAAACAACAAGGCACGATGAAGCGGCAAAGACATCGTGATGTCTAAAGTGTTTAAGAAAGACCAGCAGCTTAAAAATGTGTTGACAGCCCTCAACTTTGTCATTGACATGAAAACCAGCATTTTGCTATACTATACGCTGAGTGTTATTTTAGTATCATTAAAATACTTTTATAGTTTTTATTAATAGTGTGAATTTCTTTGTTTTAGTTAAAGGGATAGTTCACCCAAATCCTGTCATTAATTGTCGTCATGTCGTTCCAATTCCGTAAGGCCGTCGTTAATCTTCGGAACACAAATGAAGATATTTTTAATGAAATCGGAGTTCTTTCTGTCCCTCCATTGACAGCTACGCAACTACCAGTTTTAAGGCCCAGAAAGGTAGTCAAGACATTAAAGTAATCCTGAATTTTATGAAGCGACTTTTTTTAAGAAGCGAATTTTATGCCTTGTTTGCCCAAACACACACAAGACAATTTACCACTTTATTTAGAAAATATTAATCTCCACACTTGTTCACTCAACAACTTCTGCTCTCGCGTCAACACAACACGCATGCATTTTCTTGCTCTCGTGAACGCGCATTAATATTCTGTAAATAAATTGGTAAATTCTGTTTCTTTGCGCAAACTTTGAAGCACTCAATTCGCGTCATAAAATTTAGGTTAAATCACTAGAGTCACATGGATTACTTTTATGACTTTACTCCTTTCTGGTGCTTGAAAGCATCAATTAAGTAGTTGTCAATAAATCTCTCAGATTTCATCAAAAATATCTTTATTCGTGTTCCGAAGATGAACGATTAAGTCTTATGGGTTTGAAACGACATGAGGATGGGTAATTAAAGGGTTAGTTCACCCAAAAATGAAAATAATGAAATTTATTACTCACCCTTATGCCGTTCCAGACCCTTAAGTCCTTGGTTCATCTTAGGAACACAAATGAAGATATTTTTGTTGACATCCGATGGCTCAGAAAGGCCTCCATTGGCAGCAATGACATTTCATCTCTCAAGACCCATAAAGATACTAAAGACGTCGTTACAAAGTCCATCTCACTACAGGGGTTCTACAATCATTTTATGAAGCGACGAGAATAGTTTTTATGCGCAAAAAACCCCGAAATAACCAATTATAAAGTGATGTCAGATTTCAAAACACTGCTTCATGAAGCTTCAGAGTGTTATGAATCAGCGTATCGAATCATAACCTGGATCGCGTGTCAAACCGCCAAACTGCTGAAATCACGTGACTTTGGCGATCTGAAACGCTGATTCATAACGCTCCGAAGCTTCAGGAAGCAGTGTTTTGAAATCGGCCCATCACTATAGAAGTCATTATTTATTTATTTTTTGAGCACGAATAGTTTTTGTGCATAAAAACTATTCTCGTCACTTCATAAAATGATTGTAGAACCCCTGTAGTGAGATGGACTTTGTAACGATGTCTTTAGTATCTTGTATGGGTCTTGAGAGAGGAAATGACATTGCTGCCAATGGAGGCCTTTCTGAGCCATCGGATTTCAACAGAAATATCTTCATATGTGTTCCGAAAATGAACGGAGGTCTTACAGGTGTCGAACGACATTATAAAGGGAAAGTAATAAATTACATTATTTTAATTTTGGGGTGAACTAACCCTTTAATGACAATTTTCATTTTTGGATGAACAATTTTGTTGTGCTTTTACATTTTTTTTAGTATATATTTTACTTTGTCTATATCTTTTTTTTTCACAAAATTGCGATATTCAATTCAAGTGCAACTGTAACTTCTGCTTAAATGTATTTACGCTGCTTCATTCCTCTGTAAAAAGTTCTATTTAAATGTACCTTTTCAACTAAGTCCCCAGTTGTAAAAACGGCAGAACAACCTTGGATCATGCGTTCATGAGCTTGAGCCTGTTAAATGCCCTTTATGTATTTACATGATAGCTCTTCATTACATGACTTTTTGGAACACTTGATTACTTATTTCATTTTGAGGTCAAATATTTTTGCATAATGGCCACTGAACTGTACATCTGACTGCTGTCCCTGGCAGCCAATCTTCTACACTCTGTCTCTCAGAGCTTTTTCCTCTCACTTAATCAAATAATTTCAGCTCAAATCAATATTTCATGTCAATTTATTTGTCAAGTAGATGTATAATAAGTGAGATAATGTACAGTCATTATTGCAAACATGATCTGCTGACTGTGTATTATGCCTTACATAATATACAGATACTACTGAAAACGCGATATATAATTATACATTTATAATATAATTAAAATACAACTATGAAAATTATAATATATACATTTTTATCAACTGAAAATGATTAGTAGTTAAATATAAGTTTATCCTAATTTTTCAAATTAAGGTGGGGTAATAATTTAAGCGGGTGAAAATCAGTAATTTCAGAAATTTTCATTGAAAAATTCATATGGTGAAAAGGTGAATGATTTCCTACGCAGCTTTCACAACGAATTGAGAGGCCACACAACAAAAACAAGATTAGTTGTATTATTTGTAGATTTTTTTTAGATTTAATTAATTCTTAGCTTTACATCAATTAACCAAACTCCTGTAGTTCCTACACAAACTCCAGTTTAATTCACGTATGTCATAGATTACGTCACTAACTACAGTTTTCATTATGTAATTTGTATTCAGAAATGGATGAATGTAAATGTGAAAGAAAAAATTTACTACCAGCCTGACAAAAACTCTTGTGAAAAAACACAAACAGCAGCAAGCTTTTGTCTCATAAGTGATGACACGCGAGGCCCCGTTTTGTCACTTCCTCTAACCTCAGAATTCTTTAATGCATTTAAACATATTTGGTCCAATTCAAAACTATCAATCATTGAGGAAGGGCATAAACTGAAAGCAGAGCAAGAGTCTTACACGCACCAGAGTGCTTCCACATGTGGCCAACAACTGGAAAGCTCTGCATCAAGACTGGCCTAAAAAACCTCAGGCTGTTCCTAATTCACCCCCGCTGGTAACTCGCCAGTTAGCAGTGGGATATCCCAGCCTGATCAAGCAATATTATATTAGTGTCGATTTTAAACTCGACCGTAAAGCTTTATCATTAGGGTTCTCTATCATTGCTGTCCTGGAGGATGAAGCGGAGAATATAACCTGTTCTTTAACTTTACAGTACAGTAATACAAGTGCTTCCATGCAAACAGCACCGTTAAACCTTCGGATCAGAGCTCCATGGCCAGTAAAAAAGGCAGCACACATAGTAAAAGCCTTACTAGAGACCAAGTTCAAATAGCTGAGAATGGACTCAAACACATCGTAAAATTACATACACCGTGTAATGCAATGTGATATATAAACAGAAACAAAACAAAAATAATTCACAAAAACCTCAATTTCACTTTATGATAAATATCACATTGAAATGTGAAATAAAAAACCTACACACACACACACACACACACACAACATATACATATACATATACATATACATATACATATATATATATATATATATATATATATATATATATATATATAACCCTGAGATGGTTGAACGTATTGCCACAACGTCATCTTTGCCCTCACGTTCCTGTCCTCTACCTCGGCTCAATTCAATTACCATTCCCCACACAAACGAGCACACGTTTTCTTCTTTTCATTCTTTCATCCCTCTTTTCTTTTTTAGCATAGACAGGGCTTATGCAAATGAGCTCTTCTCTGCCACTGAGGGTTGCCAAGCCATGTGCCCCAGTGTAATGTCATCCCACTTAAAGACTATGTAAACAGCATTATCGGCACGTTTGCACGACGCTCGCCGCAAGGTCATGGTGGGCCGGCAGTGGTGCGGAGGGGGCAGAAAGAGACGATGGGGGGGCATGCAGAGAGGGACGAGTGTAGTGCATGTTCTGCATCTGAAGACGGATGTTGAGTGTGTGCAAGGTGTGCGCTAGACGGCCTCCAGCGACTTCCGTCTGAAAAAACATTTATGATACATAATGCAGTAATAACAAGCACAAACAAACAAAAATAAAATAAGGTCCCACTTTATATCAGGTGTATTTAACTACCGCCAGTATGTACTTATGCCAAAATGTATTCACAATGTACTTATGTTGTATTACAAAACACTTTTCCTGCTATTTAGATGGGTTACGTGCAAGGTTAGGGACAGGTTTGGAGGTCTGCTTAGAATTATGTGTGGGTTAAAGGGCAAGTCAACAGTATAGAAATTCAATACAGATGTAACTAACCGTATGCAAGTATTCTTTTTAAATAACAGTAAAAAGTAAAACATGTATGTACACAAGTGCATTGTTTCAGATTAAGTTATAGCCCATAGTAGTTAAAGACACTTTAAAATTGGGTTAAAAATTGGGTCATAAAAATAAATTTTAAAAAAAATTTAAACCGTGTTTAACTACATAGCAGTTAAAGACAATTTGAATAGTCTAAAATAATTAAATATAATAAAATACATATTTCTCAGAGACAGAAACTAAATTAAATGGAGAGAAAATGTAAAAATGTTGCTTAATTTTCCTAATTTATCAGTAGAAACGACCTGGGGTCGGTTGAATAAGAGAGAATATTCTTAGACTAGCCTCACAAGTTAGTCGTCTTTTTTTTTCTTCTTCAAGACGGATCATAACTTTTTGAAATCAGTTACATAAAAAGGTAGATTGGTCTAATTGGATCCATTTTATTTCTCTCAAGTAGAAACAACTGAGCCAGCTGATGAAACAGAACCAAAAACAAGACTCATGAGCTATGAAAGAGCAATAACTCCCGAGCAATAAAACGTTCCTCTGGGTATCGGCCTGTTGTCCGATTCAATCGTATTTCTCTTTTACCCTCTTCAATTCACAACATATCGCTAATACCACTTCCATCCTTCTTTCTTCCCCTCCAGAAAAAACTGGAAAATGCCTCCCCGTTTCATCCGTGTCCAGGAGCACTTGTGTGACACAATGAAAGTATTTGAGACCCTGGAGGCCCCTACCTCGGCCCCTGACTGCCTGAATGGCTGTTGTGCTCATTAGCTGCCATGGCGACACCCAGGCCGGCGAATAGCATTTGAGCTGCGGACCGGCACAAAAGCACCTCCAATTAAATGTCAATAATTTAACAAATCCTTTGAACTCCTCGCAGCTCCATGTTTACAGGGGCTTACAAGAACACTGGAGCGCCATTGTCTCATTATCTGCACAAGCCACAGGAGAGATAGAGGAGGGAAAGAGAGATAGATAGAAGGAAAAATGTTAAAAGGGGTGGTTGAAAGGACACAAGGGGAGAGGGATGGAGGACAGCACTCTCCCATGTTTGGGCCGGGGATATCTGGGAAATGAAGTCCATTAATGTTCTCTCCCTACAATGCGATATCTTGTTGACTCCGTTAACTTCCTTGAGCCTGTGAAGAATCAAACCGTAGCGGTGTGAGGCTGTTAATGAAATCCACAGCTTCGGTCCTGCAGGAGAGAACGAGGCTCTCGACGTGGCTTCTTTCGCAAGTTTTAGCTTGTGAAATTTCATTATAAATAGTACTTGACATCTGCCATAAATAGAAAATCAATTAACATTCATACACCTTTGTTCTAAATTACAGTGACAGCCGCCGAGCATATGAGAGACGTTTCTGAGGTGTCTTTTCAAGTCACCGACCTGGTAATTTGACATGTTCTGCACTGGCACTCTTTCAGGTATTTCGACAAATAGGACTATCGTAACAACAATGTCTACTTTGGAATTAAATTTGAAGCGTGCCGTTTCTGCGCCACTAGCATCACCCAACGAATTGTAAAACTCACTCTGACTTCCATTGTTCGGGCAAACAGATACTTCCGCCTCATAAGTCTCTAAATGTAAAACAAAGTATTTTAGAAAATTTTAAGACCAAAAATCACATACTTCTCCTTTAAAATTGTGGGTAACTAACTGAACTTTTTCTTCTGATCCTGTGCTCTGCTGATGACCTTACAAAAGCATGTGGTTCGATTCACTTTGAAACTCAGCATGTCAAAAACACAAAGATGGTTTTCACTCCAAACACTTCCAAAGGAATGGGACAAATGGATTAGGAAAACAACACCCCTCCTTTTCCTCCATGCCTCCCATCCCTCTGCTAACTCTCGTCCCGCTAGCAAGAAAACTCCAAGAAATCAAAAGCCTTGAGATTTCCTGACTCCCTTTCGTGGCCAAACTTTTACATCTCTGTTTACTGGGATTTTTTCCTTATTACAAAATGATTTCGGTCTGCAAACATGCATGGATTACTCAGCGAGCACGACCCGAGGTCATCCCTGAACACGAGGCCAAGGAGGAAAAGAAAAACAACGATGTGATATGAAAAGAAAATAGAGATGATTGTTGTCCGACTGTGTTGCGCTTTTGTTTAAAGCAATTAAGGCTGTAGGCTTTTTGTATTGCATTTATTAAAAAAAATATTAAGAAAAGAACAACCTGAACATGTAGGAACAGAGCCGAAGAAAAGAAAGCGAAAAAAGATGCAGTGGCTGCACAATCAAAACATTGACCGGCCCATGTTTTTCTAGCAAAGCCTGCTTTCAGAGAGATTTGAATTTAATTGATTCCTTTTTACACAAATACATTGTTGGAATGCCAGTAATGAAAAGGGCCACAGAGGGGTCAGCGGGACACAGCGGTATGGAGAAGAAAGAGACCAGACAGAACAGGACAGGACAGACGGACAAGCAGGCAGGGGATGTTGATATAGATCAACTGTACACCTGCTACATCAATGCCGAGACTTTTTATAAAAATATACATTGTTTTAGGGCTTTAAAATTTAGTTTCATGAGATTAATTATATAAAAAAAGAAAAAAAGAATGCTTTATACAATTATCTACAATTGGGGGCTCTGGCAAGCAGGTTGGGCCTAGAGCCATGGGAACAGAGCAAGGCCGGTGGCGCGACTGCTAATGAGCAATACCACACCGGCTTCGAGTCTCACGGAGGAGATCCGGGAGGATAAAAGGAAGAGTGAGGATAAAAAGAAGTGTTGTGTTGCGTTTTGTTTTTGTTTGTTTTATTATTAAAGTATTGTGTAAAATGTTCGCCGGTTCCCGCTGCCTTCTTCCTTTATCAACGAACCTTTCTACATTGGTGCCGAAGCCCGGGAGGAAGGAGGAACGTGCCGTCAAAGAGTTAGCCGCTGTGGGTAATCCGCGGTGCCATCTAACGAAGCGGAGTCTGCCGACATATTTATTAACAGCTTGCGCCAGTGCCTCTTGGAGTTAAAAAACTACTGCTAGGATTTAATAGAGACACACAGTGAAAAATGAGTGCTGAAAAGGCATGGACAGGGTTATTTTTGCGCCTGACCTTATTGCGTAGGCATTTGTAGGAGTTTCCCTTTCACACACAAAATTTATGGGAGGAGATTTAAATGAATCATGCAAGGTGATTTACTAAGGTTTGCGCTCGTCAATTTACTGATATTTGCGGCATTATTCACCGCCCCCCACAAAAGCATGCTGCCGTCCGCCTTGATGGGTAGGAGCAGGGACTCGCTGACAGGCTGCCGAACACGGAGTTGCCGTCTCCATCCACCAGGTGTCGGAGGAGCTAGAGAGCTGTCCACCAAGAGATATCCAGTGCCACCACCAGGCACTGCGGAGGAGTTTACACAATCCTTCTGTTTCCTTATCCCCAGGTGCTGCAGCCACAGTGACTAGCGCCAACGGAGGCGGGGGGATGAGGGTGCATCCCAGCCTGTGAGGCACGGTGGGGCCGAGAGCCGTGGGACCAGAGCAAGACCGGTGGCGTAACTGCTAATCACCGTCACCTGTGCCACACCTGTCTCGAGTCTCACGGAAGGAGATCCAGGTGGATAAAAGGAGAAGTGACAGTGAAAGACGAGAGCAGACTTTACATTGTGTTTTGTTTATGTTTGTGTAGCCGCTTTGAGTCGCTGACGCTTTACTTTCGTTTTGTGTTTGTTTTATTTTATAATTAAAGTATATTGATCGTTCATCGCTTCCCGACTTTTTCCCTTATCACTGAACCTTGCTACAAGGGTTTTTCAGCAAATATTGATACATGCAATTAATAGAGATTTGTTTAATTAATCTGCATATCTTAATATTTAAACACATTTTGGTAATACTTTACAATAAGGTTCCATTAGTAAATTCATTAGTTAGCATGAAGCTAATGAAAAATACTTCTAAAGCATTTTAAAATTTACCAAAGCATGTCATAATTAAAATTGCGAGTTTTCATTGCGAGTCAATAAAAACAGTGACAACAACAGAGCTGTTGTCATTATGCATCTGATTTTTTTTTTCTAATTAAAAGCAAGACTGTTGCCTCATAGGCATTTTCCAATGCTCCAAGTAGCTTGAAAACATCCACCTGTGTGCCTCGTATCAATGACAATTGCCCTGTCCTCTGGGGCACGTCACTGTTTTGTATGTGTCCCACCCTATTATAGCTCAAGGACATCAGCACGGCCCCTCTGTAACTTAACACCTATGTAAAATAATACTACATGTATTATTCATACTAACATGATGGAGCAGTTGAAAACAGCCCAGAAGACAGGCACCTATGAAAATGATGACCAAACACAGAAAGAGTCGTGAATTATTGAGGCGGCCATCAGCTGCGTTTTAGCAGCGCAAAGGGATGCTGAATAAGGCGCTGACTGGAAACTCACAATGCCTTGCGATGTTCTTAAAAGGTTAGGATCAAACTGTGGGTTATTTGCTTTATCAGTGTCGGGAAAGCTACTTTGAAATTGTTTGCTATGCCACAGGCTACTCATAAAGTTAAACAACAGCACAGTTATGCTTTTGGAAAAGTAGTTAGCTACACATAAAAGTTACTGCAGTGAATGTAAGAATGATATATCCTTAATTACATACCCAGTAAATGATTTATTATACTGTATTAGAGCGAATTTTCAGCATTAATAAGGAATAAGATAAGATAAGGTGAGGGTGTTATGGTCGATTCTAACTTGTTGATTAAGGTAAAATCATAAAATCATTCAGATTTGCCTTCAGTTAATATAAAGAAATAAAAAGAGCACTGGCCAGGGGAAAAATAGCGTTAGCCAGTCAGTCTTGATAGTCAATCAGTTATTGGTTTTATCATAAGCATTATTAAGCATTATTGTTTGCTAGGAATGTGTGATTTAATAATATATATTGTGGTGATAATATAAAGTGTGAATCGATTTAACTAGTTCTATATTGTTTATATATCACGGTATTTATATATATCAGTGCAGTTTTTAGTGGACAGGAGTTATTGACACAGAGTGATAAAGGAACATGGATGAATGAGCAATAAAGAGCGGGACGTGTTATGTTAAAAAGAGTTTTTAAAAGTGCAATATGCCGCAAAAAAAAAATCACTTTTGTAGCTTTATTAAGTATCAGTGTGTGTTTGTGTAGTAAGCAGTGACTGTTTACTTGTTTTCAATAATTGCTTGAGAACTTTTCACTTCAATAGTTAATAAATAAATAGCCTAGTATTAGCCTAGTATACAGAAGGCCTTTATTAACCCCCTGGAGCCGTGTGGATTAGTTTTATAATGATGGATGCACATTTTTGGTCTTCAAATTTTGGGATGCTATTATAAAGCTTGGAAGAGCCAAGACATTTTTTAATATAACTCTGATTGTATTCGTCTGAAAGAAGAATGTCATTCACACCTAGAATTACTCGAGGACAGGTAAATCATTGGCTAATTTTTGTTTTTGGGTGAACTATCCCTTTAAACCCAGTCTTTTTTAAATGTTTGTGGTAAAAGTAGTTTAAATGAAAAGCAGTTGTAAACACCAAGCAGTGAAAACAGCTGAGCTACTATGTATAACAAAAAAAGTTAAAAGAATTATATAATTCCTGTATTCACTAGTGTCGATAAAAGGACCTTAATAAATTGTATAAAAAATAAATAAAAAAAATTTAAAAAAGATTATAATTAACAACATTATTGATTTGACTGCACTGACACTATTGGATGAGAACTGAACTGCGCTGGACGATGACATCTCTTTTTTCTGCAGAACTGTTTTTATGAAATTGAATTGATCTTTTCAATGAAACTGAATCAACATTGCACTGACATCCGCCTCAACAATGACACTATTCTCTTTTAGAGCTGCTGTACAGTCAAAATAAACTTTGTTTGCATCATTGAATCACTGTAAAGCTGGTTTACTAAACAGTTTTTACTCTTTTCAGGTCAGTCACCCAACACATTACTTGGTTGTCTCTGCACATTAATATAGGATATGAGAAAGTATTTTAACATTTAAAAAAATCATAAATCACCAACAAGTTGTGCATTTAGCACATTTTAACATTCAACAAAAAGAATGTATTCTGTGCAGTAATCTAGTCTGTTCCTAATGCAGTCCAGAAATGGCTCCATAAGATGGTCAAATTCCATTATTTTAATCTAATATCAACAGGGCCAGCCATATAAACATCCCTTTGTAACTATACTGCCACTGCTGGGATAACAGACTTTTTTCCAGCCCATTTCCCTCAGCTCTGAGAGATCTGAACACAAGGGTGGACCTCTGGGTGGAATTTACGGCTCTATGGCTATGGCGAGCGCCACAAAAGCTACTGATGTCACTCCTTCCTACGCAACCCCTCAAAAATGACCCTGTGAGTCGAAACGCCAAAACTAAATGGCTTGTTCACAAACTGAGAGCATTATATGTAATACTAATGGGAATGAAAGTTAGAAAGAATCTTTTTTTGTGTATGCTAATACACTAGGCAGATGGTCGTAGAGCCGAGGATGACTAAACGAATAAATAAACATATACAAGACTGTATTGTTTTTGCTGAAAGTTTATCCAGCGTGGCCGGAATTAATGCTGTCCACAAAAGAGTCCCGACAGGCAGAGCATGAAATGGGAATGGTGGGGTGTGGGAAAAGAGACGAGCGAAAGAGAGGCTCCCATCTATTGTTTTCATTGTCTGGGATCAGAAGCTGGAATGAGAGCCGAGAATTGGGGGGTAGAGCGAGAGAGAAAGTAGAAACACTCAGAATCCACATAAACGCTCTTGACACAAAGTGCAAAGATGAATTACAGGTATCCATTTAGCCTAAACAGCTGGGGTGAAGGTGGGGGAAAGTTAGCAGAGGAGAGGAGAGATAGAAGGATAAAACATCAGTTCTTTTAATATAACCTCTCATCCCTCGGTATGACTCCTCCCCGCCTTGAACAACTCTGCGAGAATCAGTTTATGGGCCTGGAAAGAGGATCTGAATCCCACTAGCAAACAAACAAGAGCTCATACGCTCAGAAGGAACCATTCAAAGAGACATCAACTATATATCACAAGCCAGATATCCCACTGTCAGATTAGACCATAACAGCTCTGCTTGGTCCCAGGAAACAGGATCAAACAAAAAAGGCTGTACAAATCAAACTCACAAATTAAAAACCTTTGTACACATGCAAGTCAACATACATCCACAAACCTCGACTATCTAAGGCCATCAATGTCCAGTTTACAACTTCTAACAGCTAGTATTTCCCCTGAAGTGCCATTGGTGCAAGTCAGTGACCAAACCTTCCTTTATAAAGGTTCCAGTCCTGGGGTGTCACCAGGTAACAAGGCCTGGTTTCATAGATAGGGCTTAGATTAAACCAGGATTAGGTTTTAGTTTAATTAGGACATGTATGTGCGTGCCTTAGAAAAAAAACATGGCACTGAAAACAATGGCATTGACGTATGTCAGTGCAAGTTGCTTTCAGTTAAAACAGCTCAAGCATGCATTTTAGTCTGGGACTAGTCGACTAGACTTGAGCCTTGTCTGTGAAACCGGGGGCGAGAGTTTGGCTTGGCTTTTGCATTACCATCTGCTTTAAGCAGTAGTTCTTAACTGCACAACAAAACACGGAAACATCCGATAACAAAAGCGGCCAACAGAGAAAACATTGTGAGAAAACATCTACTTGCGATATGGTCTTCTAAGGAGATCCAAGAGAAATTAGAAAGCTCGCAAATGGGAGAAAAAAAAGCCTATCCAGTTTGTAACCTAAAACAATTTGCATTTCCCATCAATCGGCATTGGTGCAGGATAAGACTTTTACCCACTAACTTCTCCGATCAAACCTTACTCGGGATTGACTCCAGACAAGGAGGAAAAAGTGAATTATTAAATTTTACAGCTCATTACTTGGGCAAAAGAGGAATCGACTCTGGAGGGGAAGAGGATTAGTGGTGAAATGAAGCCAGTGATATGTAGTGGGGGCCATTATCTTGCCCAGTTATCTGGATGGCGCGATAAGTAAATAACCATTGCGGGAGTAACCTCCGGGGACGTAGAATCAAAAAGCGCTCTGATTAGCATAATCTCTCTTGTCTTTCACAGAAGTCTTGCTCTCCCCTCGCACGCGTTCGGGGAAACTATGTTCTTTCGTAGGAAACTCTGTCAGGCAGAGATAGAAGTGGGCGCGCTGTTTTTTGCGAGCTTATGCAAGCAGAACTAACTGATATCTGCGAATATCAAAGGGGTATCTCTCGCATCGCTTTCAATTTGCACCACTTGTGTTTTTAATTAGTGTTTTAAGCCGTATCTTCAGTGAAGAGAACTTTGTAGAGTTTGACGATAATGTGGAGTAGCCTTATGGTTCCTAAAAAGATGACGAGTGGAAAGGAAGGATTTACGTAGGAAGCAACAGGTTGGCCTACAGTAAAATGTACCTTTGCTTTACATTCTTAGTTGGTACTCAAGCCTCTGCTAGGGTATCACAAGTGCTAAGGAAAACATAATGACCTCAGACTTTCACAGCCGCCTTCACTCTATATATAAATTTCAAAACGGAGTGCTGGAAAGGAGAAAAGGTTAGACAGGAAAAGGGTGAACACGTTGCGTTTCCTGCACCGGGCCTCAATCAGAGAGAATGGACAGATTAGTGAATTGATTCTGCAGCCGTGTTTACCCAAGAGCGCAGAAATTTCCCTTCCCTCGCACCATGCTCTTATCTATATTATTCCAGTTTGTTTTTAACAAACAGCAGTCTCGTAATAACCGTAGGAGCCACTGCTTGCTTTACGTTTGTGAATAAATGGCCATAAAGCATTTAATTTCAGACTTTTTAACAGTGCGTAATAAATATTTTCAGATAATAACTGAAGGTGAAGTTGGCTTTATGGCACTGTAAATTAGCTCCCAGTTTTATCAGCATATTCGCAAGCTGTTTAACTAGCACACAGATGTCATAATAACGTCCTGAAGAATAACCTTGTTGTTCCAGCGATTGCGCCGTAGTCCTATTACCCAGGGAGCTGTTACGCACACACGCGCTCACCTTCCTCTCGTGAATCTTTAACTGTTTAGTGAGCGGCATGCACAGAGGACAGACGAATTGCCCCAGGCGTGACTGTCACACCAGCCATTATTCTCCTCTTGACTTCCATTCTCTCTCAGGCCTTCAGCTGCAGAGGTTTTCCCTCGTAATTCACCCACATTAGCCCTTCTAACTACAGCCCCCCCTCCCTCGGCTCCTGCGTCCAAATAAAAGAAGAATGAATGCACAGCAATGGGGCAGCCATTCGGACAGACAATATTCTCATGCATACCGCCCCGCCGTTTTTTGTGTCGCATACTTGGGTCCAGTCAGTGAGAATGCCAATAGTCCGCCAGCATCGGGGGGGCTTAGTTAAGACTTCACATGTCTATGATTAATGAAAATAAAATGCAATGGGGAGCGAGTCGCCACCCCCATTCGCCCCCAGAAGGCTTAGGTTTGTGTGGAAGCAGCGGCGTGATAATTACTGATAAATCCGAGGTCTCAATGAAGCGCACTTTCCTTAATCTCACTGGAAACATCACAAAAGGTCCGGCTCTCTCGCTCTGACACTTGACAGTGCTGGTCTTTGCTCTAATTTCTGTTGGCCTGCGGCAGGCAGACAGCATCCATTGTCAGAAGCCACTCAGTGGCGAAAAGAATCAGGACGCATTTTTGGCCTGGCTAATTCCTATTGTGTGACTAGCACACGATGACCTATGTCCATCTCCTTTTCAGAATATGTAGTCTAACATTGTCTCTTTTATCTTGAGATGTTGCTGCTTACAAAACCAGCTAAAAAGCTGCATATGCTTGGTTTTGGATGCTGGTCACCAGGATAGGATGCTGGTAAGTTGGTGTCCACACCATTAACTACAATAACCAGCAAGATTACCCTGGTTGACCAGTTTTAAGTTTTGCTGGTGGCATGCATGGCTATGTTTGGACCAATGTCTTTCAAACAGGGAACATTTTTGTCTGCTTATGACATATTTTTAAAATGATTAGTGCTCCCTAATCTTGAAATTTTGGTTGCATCCCTATATATCATTCTTTCTTTTTTCCCCTCGTGAGATACGAGTTGACGTTTAAGTTTCTATAGAGATGACAACTACAAACACACTACTTTATGCTTAAGTTTCCTCATTTTCCCCTCATATAATATAGACTCCTTCTTTAGGGAAGGTGTGACTGTGTGAAAATAGGTGGCATAAATCAGTGGTATTTTTTTTAGACCAAGGCTGCTGTTTACACTTGCGCGCACACACAGAGACTCTTAAATCCCCAGGTTGTGTATATGCATGGGGAAGGTGGGGAGTGTCGCGCTGGTCAACATTTCTGGAGGATTATTTGATTAATGCTGAGGGCTGCAGTGTGTTTAGACAGGGTCATGACCCCTGGGCATCCATTTAATCAAATCTCTCTTTTTCTCAGCTCACCCAGAGGAGGTCAAAACTAATACAGCCTCCCCTGTCTCCCTTTTTTCTCCCTTTCTCTCCTTCTCTTTAATACGTGCAGCCGGCTTCGAATGAATGAATGAGAGGTGTGCGGGTCTGACTAGAGACCAGGAGCGTAAGGACGTTTGTGGTTGAGGGTTTGGAGTGTGCGTATTTGCTTATCTATGCTTTAGGGACAAAACTGACCACAAAAGTTAGCTATTTTTGACAAAACCGCCCTCAAAGACAAAAATCCATAAACAAAAACTGCAAAAATAGCTTTAAAAAGTCTACTGTATGTTCTCATTTATATCATTTCGTATCATATATATATATATATATGATATAAATGAGAACATACAATTTGTTTATTTTCCTAATCTGTATTTTTCTTTTGTTTTCCAAATATCTATATAACATGGCAAAAATTTGATAAATGTACTTAAGATCAATCTAGCAAAATTAAGTATGCTTAAAACAGGAAAAAAAAATTGTAATCAAGGTTGTAATAAAATAGGGTAAACAAAATACTTCAAAATATATTTGCTTTATATTTCAAGATTTATCTCCCGAAATTCTGCTCTCAAATATATTTATCTTGTTTTGATTTTTTTATATTTTATGGGAAAATAACACACAAAAAACACTGATTAAATACTGACTTTTTGCAATGTTGCTAGGAAAATGTTCAGGTATATTTGAACAGTGTTACACTGTCGTGTCGCTGGCAGTGAAAGCTGTGTTTTTTGTGCAAGTACAAAGTTTGTGTGTGTTTGTGTATGAGCCTCTCTTTGTTTATCCAGTGTTAACTAATTATTTTGTGGCACGGCCCGCTATCACACCCCCCCCACTCGTACCCGGCCACCAGGGAGGCCCTGACCTCCGGAGAGAGCAGAAGCCCTTATTCAGCGCGATATTACTTAGTCCTTTATTCCTCCACTCCAATAGTGACACTTCAGCGCAAAACTGCCTTTCTTCCTCCACTCCGATCACCTCTTTGAATACATTAGCCCCTGAGAAAAAATTCACGCTAACAATCCTTTGTTAATGATATGCTTATTTACCTGCTGCTGTCTGAAGTCGACACTCCATCCACTCTCACCTTACCTCTGCTTGCTGCTGAAGTCATCATAATTTTTAAGCAATAGTGCAATATTAACATTTCCCCTGACTTTCTCCTCTATGGGTTCCACTTTCTTTTTTTTCCCCACTTTGAACAAGCCAATTACCCTGTTGGCCCGAGCCAATTACACAGTATTTGTTCAGGACTTTTCAATAATACTCTCTCTGTCTCTCTCTCTCAGTGTCTCTCTCACTCGAAAGGTTTTCAAAAGGTTTGAGCTGTAATTGCCAACCATTGATCAGCATAAACTACAGGCTAAATGGAGTGTAGTTGTGTATGGGGGGGGTCTGACATGACGCGGGTCTCTATGGTAATGGCGTCAGCATAAAACTGGAATAATTGCCTTGTTTGAATTACATGCATCTTGTAGTCTTTGCTTTTTAATTAAATCTTTACACCGATGTTATGAACATAAATCTTTAAAAGCTGCGATTTTATGGCACCTGCACAATGCTACAAGCTTTTAAAAAATAGCACACATCTCAGCATTTAAGTGCTTATATAGAAACATTTATACAATCATCATCTTAAATTTCGGTTTGGTCGCAAAAGCTATCATATAAATTCAGAACACCTGGAATACAGCGCACTATTAACTGGTATTTTATTGTGCTATTTTGTCATTTTTGCAGCTTGACAGCCCCATTCACTTCCATTGTATGGGAAAGAGCAGTGTGAACATTCTTTAAAATTTCTCCTTTTGTGTTCTACGGAACAGAAACATCCAGACAGACACTAAATTAGGGTGAATATAAGATAAAAGAGTAATTACCCCAAAAGTGAAAATGTTTTCAACTAATAACATGTCCTTTCTGATTATAGTGGGAGACCAGTAAAAAAAAAAAAATCAGCAAAGGTGTGTTTGTGTGCACGACACACACACACCCACACACACACACAGGGGGAATAAGAGAGATGTCCAGGCTGCTTGACTACATTTATTAAGGGTGCAGGTGCAAGTCTGTCTCACTTTCAATCCCACACACACACACACACGGCTCCATTCACCGACCCGCACAGCCCTGGGGTACGGTGGGTCACGGCTATGAGTGACATGGCTGAGACTGAGGGACGCGCACACACACATACATACACACACTTGTGTCTTGACTCCAGATTAAATTCCTTTAAACGTGGGAGGTGGACTATACACATGACCCTTATTTAATTAAAAATCACAGGAGTGGCCCAAAAGAGAGAATCCTTCATTTTGTGCACACAGTATAGCAACAAGAAACAATAGAGAAATTCACCATGAGGGAGCGAAAAAAAAAAAAAAAACAACTCCCTCTCCTATTTGAGAAACACATTTAAACTTAGAAATGTTCAATATGCATGGGGACCAGTTTAGCAGTATTTATTCATCTTGTACGGTGTCAATCACTATGTAATTGACATACCAATAATGATTAAAATCAGGTTAATAGACAGGTTTGAAACTAAATGAGGGTGAGAATATATACTAGTAACATTGAAAACTTTTTAAGGACTTATCGTTTATCTATTTTACAGCAAGTACTGTAAGATATGCAAATATTTTTATATAAGTTATTACAATATATAAATATATTTGTTGCTGGGTATTGGGAAAATATGTCAGTGTATTTGGTAAATGAAATTTTATAGAAACCAATGTGAAGTTCAATACATGCGACCAAACTTTTTCATAAGTTAACACCAAAAAACTGATACATAAACTTAAATAATCATTGAACAGAATCGAAATAATATTAGCCACATTTAATCCGCTGTACTGCAGTGAGCTGGCGAATTTAAAGACTTATAATCTTGGATATTTTATTTTGTAATAAGCCAACTGTCACAGCCACTTAACAACATATTCATGGATGTAAAATTAGGATTGTTTCAATGAACAAGTTGTTGCAACAAGTCCATAAGAACAGTATGGCCATTTAGGTTTTGCGTTAGATTTATGAAACTGATAATGCTAAATGGATATTATGTAACAAGCATCAAAAGTCTTATTTTATGATTTAAGGTATAAGGTAATAAAAATGATATAAATTAGCATGGTTTATTTAAACAACAGGCAACGCTTAAATTAAGGTCTTCCCTCGACTTGACTCCAAGATTAATACTCTGAATCTGACTTGCCAAACAAAGACTTTGATTACTTCGTATTTAATTGAATTATTTCCTCCATCGCTGTCGTGCGCCATCACCAAAAGCCACCGAACGAAGAGCTAAACCTCAAATGACAGATAGCTGTTTGTTTTTCATGCTGTTCTGCAGCAGTTTAATCACTTTTTCCGAGTCCTGCATTTTGTACCTCCCAAGCAGACAGGATGGGACAATTAATTAACTTTTATAACATTGAAACGAATAACAGGATGTTTTCAAACGCAGCACTGTTGGAGCAAAGAAAGGCTATTGTTTAAGAGCGCGATTGTTCAGCCACCGAACACAGATGACAAGAAATAGGTATATTTAAGCCAGAAGGAACGAATGCATCTAGCGAGTTCTTCTTTTTCCTGAGATCGATCCGAGACAAAGCTATGGGAAGGAACTGGGCTAATTTAGGTCCCTTAAGACAATTAAACATTTGGTGTGCATTCAGCTTGGCTACATCTCTAATCAATTGTGTTAATGCTACTTTAGAAAGACTAAAAGAGCATTTAAACCTAAAGAGAGGGGCATTATTACTGAAATAAAAAACATGTAAAAGCACAGACAATCTGAAAGGAGAGCAAGAGAGCTTCAAACAAACCACGTGCCCAGTTAAACGCTTTTTAACCTTTGAACCCAAACTTGACAAGAGGAGCAAAAGGACTCGCTCTCACACCCCATCGACAGTGGGTGATATTTCCACATTCGTACTTCAAACACGATGCATTAATTCCCTAATTGAGTCGCCCTCGCCATCCAACCATCGCCGCTGCTTCTCCACGCTTCACTCTCTCCTTCGTTTTCCCGCTTCGTTTTAATAAACTTCTTGTTGGGGCTGCCACGGCACACACAGATAGACAGTGTGATTTGGTGGCGTTGTTTAATTTGATTTGCTGTAATTAATTTGCCCCGTGCGCCGAGACACTCGGAGGCGTGCGTGTTTGTGGCTGCGCTTATGCGTGCTTGCGCGCGACCCGATAGCGGAGTGCATGAAATAAATCATTTCTGTCAGAGCCTACCACTCACTTTAATTAAAAGCATGCCGCTCTATAGAAGACAATTACGCCGGCGATTGTGACAAAGAGGTGTATTAAGCCGGACCAAATGTCATAGCGTGCATTATCTTCTGCAGGGGGCCTGAGGGAAGAAATGCGATGCAGCACCTGTTTCTAAAAAAAGGAGCGCTGTTTGCGGCCCTCTCAGGAACGAGAGTGTGTGTGAAGTGGACATTTCTCTTAACCCCTATCAATGGCACATTTTTCAGGCTGTGACATCATGACCTTGCCTGGGTCTCTCTCAGCATTCCTTACGGCGAGTCGCTCTGGCCGTGTGTTTCTAACAGGGTCGAATCAGATCCGATGTCTGTGACGTGCGATTGTGGTACTGTAGCGAGTGTGTCAGGGAGATGGCGTTTGCACTTACCTGGCGTGACGAACCCGGGAACACACAGAGACATGGATCACCACATGAGAAAAGAGAGAGAAACGGCAAGATGAGGATACGTACAATTTGACTGCATTATTATACTGCATTAAATCAAAGTTGACATGTTTGCATACTTCACAGCACTGGCATTGACTTTAGTCCCAGAGGAGAGACTGTACACCATTCATGATCAATTGTGGTTTGATAAAGTGTGTAATCGGTTTAATATCACGCCATTCCACATCAGAAACATGTTATTTTAAAAGCGATCAATTAAATGTTCAATAGCGACATATACACTTTAAAGTCAGCACAAAACACCCATTTAACTTCTGTAATCTGATGGATATTCAGGATATTTAATGAGAAAATGCAACTGATTTTCATTTGCATGTATTTATTGATTTAGCACATGCTTTTATCCTTTGGATAACTGACTGGATTGTGAGAGTTTTCGGTTACACTTTATTTTAAGGTGTCATTGTTACAGTGCAATTATATATTTATACATGTACTTACTATAGGGTTAGGGCGTGGTTGAGGGTTAGTTGCATGTAATTATGCTGTTATTACTATTGTAAGTACATGTAACATACAGAACAAGGACACAGTCAAATAAAGTGTTATAGAGTTTTCTAAAACAAAACTTTAACAGCTATTTGGATATTGGATAACATTAAGTGATCAGTTGAGGGAGAGAACGTTTTATTATATTTTCATAATTTAATGTTTTTTCTTTGGAATTATGAATTCTGGGCACCCAAAAGACAGGAGCATGCATTAATGGGGCTCATTTGGATTTTGACATGAAAATGATGCTGAAAACCAAAAAGTAAACCTTAAGACATGAGAGAAATGAGAATAATCAATGAATAATTATATGAAAAGGGCCATGCATACACTAAAGCTCATAACCTCAGAATCAAGCACCTTAGGAGTTTTTGGGGAATTTTGCTCAGGTAAGTACCAATCATTTTTCCTTTGGAAAATGTAAAAATCTAGTTTTTTTAATTTATTATTGTGGTTACTATTAATGAACGCAATGAATTATTGGTGCACTGTATCTTACTTTATGTTGTATCTTTATCTTTGTATCTTTCTTTATGTTGTGCCTAAAACACGCTTTAACCATGGTCAAATCTACATCCTCTCGTGGCTTACTGATTTCAATTTGACTTAAGTTTATGCAGCTTTACAGTGTGAAGCTGGACTGGTTATTACATTTTAAGCTTGTGACAACGTACTGACTTTATAATGACATCATTTAATATTTAAATGTGGCATTGTGGTAAACATGAACATTCCCATTCTTGCAACCTTATAATAATCAATTTGCCGAGCGCAAACTGTAATCTGCTTGGCAACTGCCCTCACCGAGTGACTTTATTTGAAAGCCGAATCTTTCTGAACTCGTCTCGAGGTGACGTGAAAACTTTCTGCGTGCCCCTAAAATAATTCATGAGCACTTTGTGAGTGACAAGCTCACAATGCTCTATAGGAAATTAATCTCATAACTTGTTCAGCGTTTTGACAACGCTGTTGCCTAACAGCTCAGATTAAGGGAGACACCATCCAATTATGTGTCAGTGTTAGCAGGCAAATAATAGCACTCATCATTTTGAGAACTATTGTTGAGGAAGAAATGCAGAACAATGCTAAGGACTACATTTTGGACGGAAACGGCACTGAAGCGAGAGGCTCTTGACAGGAGAGGCGTGAAACTGCTACATCTGTGACAGGAATTTTGCCGAAGTTCTTTTAACGGTAGCGTTCGCATTTTGCTTCGTCGAGAACAATTGTTGCCCACGGACCGTAGAGGTACGGTAATCAAACAGTACCGACTTTCTCTTTTTCTTCCCAGTCTCGGAACGGCGGGCGGAGCGACTACCTGCCAGTCAGTCGACGGAGAATGCGTATCGCGGCCTGACGTTATAATTAAACTATCCTGTAAGACATTCACAGACCTGCTGACAAGCACGTTCGCATTATGACAAAGTGGTCAGATGTTTGAGACTTATTCGTAAAGCTGCTATTAGGGAGGACCTGACAAGTCGAGTGAGGAACACACACACGCACGCACACACAAAAGCGCTTTGTGGGCGTACTGGGCGGCATGAGCTTGCTGTGGCATGAAATATTTCAATGCTGTGTTAAAAAGTTGAAAACAGGCTTCACATTTTTTGACTGTTATTGTCTGTTAAATATGATTAAATTACAGGGACTGCGTTGGGTAAAATTGTAATTTTAATAGACATAAAAATGAAGAACAAGAGTTTTTCGACTCATCATGTGCAGTTGCATTCTGTTAAATTCTCATTATTAACTCTTACGATCCATCATCCTATGGCCAACTTTATCATCCATCAAAAGCTACATTTGCATTTTAGTACTCTGGGCCCCTGGCTACAGAGTCCATCTCTTATACACTGTCCCCTGGGGGCCCCTCGGGCCTCTCCGGCCTGGCGACAGCAGAAGGAATGAGGGAAAAGAAGATTCTATTACAGATGACAAAAGAGCAAAGAGCCGACCTCCGGTGAGCTCTATTATTTAACATACATTATAACCAAGATCCTGATTTGTCAAAAAAGACGGATATTTGTAACTGCTTGGAGCGGTGACCTGAAAAATATACATATGGACATGCTGAAAACTTTTGCCATTTACTCGCTTTGAGTTGTGCCTCAAAAAGTTGAGCCTGGACAAAAATTACAGCTCAAGTACTACACTATAATATGAAGAAAAAAATTGGTTGACAAATTAAAATAACATGTTTAAAAAAGCTTTGACAGCCCGACCCAACATGCCAACTGCAATGGTTGCATTCTGCTTTTTATTAACAAAAAGGAAGCATGAAATGGTCAAGACCACACACTGCAGATGCATGCCATGCGCAGACACAGTCACATTCTGATTTAAAAAAGGAAGTATTAAATGGTTCATTTCCTGTACATGTGCTCCATGGACTGCGCCACTGACCAACAAAAACCTGGTCTTTAGTCAATGGCGCAATATTTTTTGTGTTATTTAAAGGGCGCATTAGTAATATGCGCCTATAGGCAAGGGGAACAACGCATGTACACTCTGCTTATTACACACACAGGGGTGTGCAGCAGCACACAGACATTTTTAAATATTAAAAATAAAAGGTTTCCTCCCTGGAGAAGCGTTCAGTCTTTCTGCTCGCAAATTTAATAGTGTAAATAGTGCATCCGCCATGGTGCAAGCGCAACTGACGTTTAAAGGGAATGGGAGATGAGACTCTGGTAAGTTTATTGCATGTTACTCCCAAAACACACCCATTACTCATTAAGAGAATAGAGACAATCCTTTTAGACCATGCGCCGGGTGCGCAATCCTTTTTTCCCGTCTTTTTTATTGTAATCAGGCTCTCAAAAATGATTATCAGCCAATATATCGGTATCGGTCGGTGCTTCCCTAATTATTAGCACAATGCTATTTTAAAACCGTTTTAGGTAGAGTATTGTATGTCACACTGCAGGATGTCTTCAACTGTGCAAATGCAGTTTGAACTCTACTTTTCATTTCAACCAGATGATCCAACGGTAGCTGCACGGATCTCAGACTGCCAGGTGGACGATTCGGCATGGATGAAAGAACATCAGCTACAGCTCAACCTAGCAAAGACAGCTTCGTCTTCCCTGCCACTCCGACTGTACAGCATGATTTCCACCCAGATAGGTTCATCCCATCAGAAATCTTGAGGTAATCTTTGTTGACCAGCTGACCTTCAAAAGACCGCATTGCAAGGACGGCACGATTATGCAGATTTCAAACTGCACAACATCAAAAAGATTAGGCCCTTCCTAACGGAGCATGCATCACAAATTCTTCTCCAGACCCTTGTCATATCTAGGATGGGAGGGACTATTGCAATGCTCTTCTGCATGGACTTCCATCATGTGCAATCAAACCGAACGCAGCAGCACAACTGGTTTTCAGTGAGCCCAAGTCAACCCTCTGTTTATCTCTCTGCACTGGCTACCAGTTACAGCTCGCATCAAGTTCAAGACATTGGTTTTTGCATATAGAGAACAGCCACGCTCTGCACCCTCCAACCCGCTCTTACAAGTCTACATCCGCTCCAGAAACCTGAGGTTGGTAACTGAGTGATGCCTTGTGGTACCTTCACATAAAGGCACAAAATCCTTTTCCAGAACATTTTCCTTCTCTGTTCCTGGATGGTGGAAAGATCTTCCCAACCCTATTCTGAACGCCAAATGACAACATTCAAGGAACAGCTGAAAACCGATCTCCTCCATCAATTGCATCCTAAAAAAAATTAAAAGCATTGCTTGTTTTATTCCTCATTTGTAAGTTGCTTTGGATAAAAAAAAGAAGAAAAATAACAGTTCAAGACCACACACACCACACATGCATTCCATGTGCGGGCACAGTCGCATTCTGCGTTTGGTTTTACAAAAAGGAAGCATTAAATGGTCCATTTCCTGTACGTGACCGTCTCCCCTTCTACCTTCACATATCTGACCACTCCCTGAACTGTGACCATAGGGCAGAGAGGAAAAGAGAAAGGAGATAGATAGCACACCAGCGAGAGAGAGAGAGTTACTGCAGCTCTTTCAAAGGTGAACTCTATCTGCGCTGCTGCTATAGTGAGCAGAGGCGGGTAATAAAGAATGCCGGGCCTGACAAGGAAGGTCTGGGCGCAGGTGTTAAATCAGGCAGTGCGGAGGGCAGCCGTATGCGCAGGCTGATTTATGGGCCCTTCCAACCCGTGTGTTTTAAACGTGACCTTGCGTATACACTAACCCTGACCCGCTTTTCCGCCGGCCCATTTTACCATGCGCTTCTGCTCAAATACACAAGCTTTCATTCCCATGCAATACCGTACATAGGGATGTGTCAGCGCGTGATACCGCGTATGTATATGTTTATGATTCTGGTGTCCTTCAAATGCTGAGCATGTGTGCGCTGGAGTTGGTCGAGAAGGTGTGAGTTGAACAGAATGTGCATGCATTTATATGCCTCATATGCATTAGTTTTGAAGATTGATTCATATATTGCTTGATGCATCTCAGGGTGTTTGCGAAAACGTGTATGTGCGAGACATTTCAGACTGATTGACGTTATATGATGCATTTGTGTTTGTTTGTGACATACTGAAAAACATGTTGGTGAAAGACAGTTCAAACTGATTCACATGGCTTTATGCATCACTGGAACTTTGTGACATGCCGTAAAAAAATGTGAGATATTTCAGATGAGTCACATTGCTTGATGCATCTCAATGTCATCGTCGTTCAATGTACTGAAAAACTTTTTAAAAAGAGATTCACTCTACTTGACGCATGAGTGTCTGTGACATGCTGATAAATGCACTAGTGGAAAACATTTCAGACCGTTTCACGTTACTTTAAGCCTCACTGAATGTTTGCAATGCAGTATAAAAAGTGTGTGTGGATGCATGCA
This sequence comes from Gobiocypris rarus, assembly GCA_023029165.1. Lineage (NCBI taxonomy): Eukaryota > Metazoa > Chordata > Actinopteri > Cypriniformes > Gobionidae > Gobiocypris > Gobiocypris rarus. The sequence goes on along the minus strand of CM040930.1, from coordinate 12,808,740 downwards.
AGAGATTTCAGACCATTCACATTATATGTTGCATTTCAAAGTGTTTGTCATGTACTGTGTGCGCAAGCCATTTCAGACCGTTTTATGTTACTTGATGCATCGTGTGTGTTTGACGTGCTGAAAAATGTGCATTAGTGCAAGACATTTTTAGACTATTTCAAGTTAAGCATCACAAAGTTTGTGACATGCAAAAAATGCATTTGAATGCGTAAAAAAATTCGAAATGATTTGCTTACCTTGGGTGATTGTGAACACGGGTATGTGTAAGACAATTCAGAACCATTAATGTTACTTGATGCATCTCTGGGTGTTTGTGGCGTACTGACAAAATGTGTGTGCGCATATGAGATTTTAGACTGATTTATGTTTATTGGTGCATCTCTGGGTGTTTGTGACATGCTGAAAAATGCTGGTATGCCTAAGACATCTCAGACCAATTCATTAGTTAATACCTCTCTGGCTTAATAAAATGCAGATGCATCTGTTTGTGATGCAGTGAAAATGCATGCACGTAGGAGAGTGTTTATGCAGCAAGCTTGTGTAGTCTAGTGTCTCCCACATTGCTGACTAGGACACTGAGATAAACGAGTGTACGCCAGATCAGATAAAGTTAACACCAGATAACTCCACTTCATATGTTTCGCTGTACAGCTGTACCAAACGCATCAGTCCTCTTTCAGAGTTATTCAACTCTGAGCTATGTCTATTCAGAGAGCTCTCCTCATCCAAACGGCTCGACACACTCTGAATATCAAAGAGGCACCGTACACCCTGCGCAGGGGCGACTGAAGGAAACTTTGAGGGGAAAATTAATGAGCTGAAATGGTTACGAGAGACATTAGCACGTTCGTGCGAGCATCCCGGGATGCACATTTGCCAAAAATGCACGCACTTGCACGCACACACTCACACTTTCCCATGTGTAGCCGGTGTGCGTTATGAGCTGCGCGGGGCTCGTAAAAGGTGGGTCGTGTCTGCGGTTGGGTTTTTGGGCTGGGTTTTACGGCAGGTGAGGGTGTGCAAACAGCTCTCTTCTGACTCACAGTCTGCGCCCATGCCAGCATGCCTGGTGCCAGTCTGGCAAATCACTGGTGTTGAGGGTACTTCTTTCTGCAGAGTGGTCAATTTACAAAACATACACTCACAGCATGCAAACTGTAAGCACTCATATACAGTAATCCACAAACAATATGCAAGGGTATTCAGATTCTTTCACCAAAATAAAATAACTTGCTTCACTTCTGAAATGAGGTTCCTTTTCTACTGAGGTCACGTCAAACAATGTTCAATGAACAGCCGATTAGCCATTCAGATATTGTTTTAGCAAATTCACAAGTATCCTGTTTCACTCTGAAATACATCAAGTGCAAGCTGCAAGGGCTTTTGAATGTTGAAAGTGAAATGTGCATCACACATCACAAGCGTATGTTTGTTACCTGCCCCCGATAGACCCATGATCCCATCACAAACTCCTGCCAATTGGTTGAACCAGAAGTTCACACTCATGTCATCAAGTCACAAACAGCAGTTTTAAAAGGGCTGTAGAGTTTATACTTTTCGGGAAGTCAACCCTAAATTTGACAGAAACTTTGTCCAGGGTGTTCTCAATAATTAGCTACAGTTCTGACTCAAAATGTTTTTCTTGCTACTGTGTTTTTATGAATTCATTATCTGAAGAAAAACATTTCACATTGATAAGGCTGCACAGCAGCGAGTTTTGCATAATGTATGAAATGTATTGCGCAATGAATTTGCTGATACTGGCTTTGCAAAGGTTAACCACGAAATGGCAGACAAAGCAAATAAAGTATTGTATTATAAACAGAGCGGTGTTACTTTTAAGTGATCATACCTGATTATCACAGAGGAGATGAGCATCCACCAATATCACCCTAGCAACGCCCTAGAAACTAGAGATGCACCAGTCAACCAGCCATAAATCGGAACCGGCCTTTTTCCTTTTGTTTTATTTTAGCCAATCTCTATTCTGGACTTGCTCACAAACTGCATTGCAATAATTTTCCAAAATATGATTTGTTTGGAACTATTACAAATTGGAACTATTACAAATCTGTCTGCTGCTTTTTTGTGCAGGTTTGTCTTATGTAGCATAATTTCACAGATCTAAAGTCTGAACATTCAGTTTTTGCTTTAAATACAGAAAGTATACAATCTTTAAATAAAAATCGAATTCAACATGTGTGTAGCATTTTTGTTTGGATCGATAAAAAAAAAAAAATTAATAATTATTCGCCAACCAGTATCAGAATCGGCCAATTTGCTTGTAAAAAAAATGAAAAATCGCAATGATTTCAGTCCACAAAACCCTAGCATCATGGCAGCAACAATTGCATTGGGCAAATGTAAACATTTAAAAAATATATATAATAATAATCAGGGCTTAACATTAACTTTTTTGCTCACCAGCCATTGTGGCTAGTGGTTTTCTAAAGTTACTAGCCACTCAGCATTTTCACTGGCCACAATTTTGTCATAGATACCATGGGGAAAACTGCCATAAAGATATTTAATATCATCTCATAATTTAGCTGCTGTCACTTTAAGATCTGACGCACAGATTATTATACTGTTACACATGCGTGTTTACGTTCACTTAAAACAGAACTGACTGTGTTTACGTGAATACTCGCCAGGACCAACATTTTGTCATTATTTTGTGTGTATTTGATTGTTTAAGCGCAATAAGCAGCGGGAAAAAAAATCTATTAAGTACGAGGAGACTATGTACGCACACTTTGTGTGTGAGCACAAAATCAGCGGGAATGAGAACAATTATGCGCAATATTTGCAATCTCATGCCGAAATTCAAACCCTGTGACACCAACAATATTAATCTGGAGTAAATGAAACAAGTGAGTGAGGGGAGGCGGGTTTGTGTGTAACTCACTGTTAGACAGATCAAAGCGCAACTGGTTTTGTGTATCTATTCTGCGGAAAATGAGTATTGGAAGTGTTATTTCAATATCGATATGCATCGAAAAATCTATATTTTTGACAACAATTGCACATAGTTTATTATTTCAGATGCCTTTTTAAAAGACTACAACTGAAAAATGTATAGCCTATATAATTTTATTACGATATAATATTACACACCACTGCTGAAACCCACTCGCATTTGGTGAGTTGGCGTGTGTTAATGTCAAGCCCTTATAATAATAATAAAACATTTAAGTTAATCAAAAAGGGTCTAATTGCATAAACTGCTAAAACTAGTCTTACAAGTTAGTCATCAAATTAATTTATTTTATTCCGTTCATAACTTTTTTTATGTCAGTTACATTCAAACTTAGATTCGTCTAATACCAAAAAGTAGGACTGATTACCACTAACTGTTAGTTGGCCATACAAGTTATTAAGACAGTAATGGCTATGTTTATGCAACTGGCCCCAGATGATGGCATACTTCAAAAATCAAGTTAAAGCAAGCAAAATGCATGCAATAGATTTTGGCGTATCCCATGATGTCACAACTGAATACGTCCATTTCCAGCGTTTTTGTTCAGGGTAAATGAGGAGAGATGGTGTGTCATAAACACTAATGATGATGCAATTCAATCATGAGTCATTTATTGATTGAACTGATGGATTTATATGTGGCTGATGGGCGTCCAATCAATGGACCCGGGGCTCTTCTTAAATGGATGGAGGTTAACACAGCCCTATTACCTGCCGCTTGATTCCAGTGTGTTTTTATGACATGCAAAGCCATCATTCACACACATACGCATATAGAGATACATTCCCTTGATGCTCTCTCTCTCACACACACACACACACCATTATCACCTTTAACATTCCTAACCACACGTCACACCAGCTGCGTCGTCCCAATGACAGTATCAGCCCGAGCTTTCAACAGCTCCGCCAGCAAATAATTAAAGACCATTATTTACCTTCCTCGAGATGAACAGCTATCTCGCGCCTTTCCGTATTCCACCTTTCCTCCCCCCACTCGTTCTCTTTCTCTCTTATTCCGGTCTCCCCCCGTAGTGACACGTCCATGTCAGCTCCAATAAATCATCCCAATTTGTCCCTTCTCAGCCAACATGAGCTTTAATCTTCATTTACGACTCAGGAAAAAAAAGACTGTTTGTCTGAATCCTCTGATAAAACACTTAAGTAACATGTTTTTTTTTTCTTTTTTCTAGTGATTGTCATTTGGATGTACCGCACATATTTTTCAGCCAAATGTAGCATATGATAAGAATAAAAAATTGTGAACGGTATGCAGGAGACAAATGGTGTCATTGTAACACTTGAATAGAAAATTACGCCAAATTCATACACACAGTCTAGTATGAGGACTTCAAAATGCTTCAAAGTATGTCTATACAGGCCATCAAAACAGATATACAGCTAGATCTGAACTGAAAAAGGTACGCTAAAGATCGACTACGGAATTCTATACCGGTTGGCGATTCTGAGACGACTTGTATTGGTACCCAGTGCCTGACTGGAAATTAGCCTAATCGTTCTATATACAATGATTTCATATCACATATTACTGACACTGAAGCCTTTATGATTTCAGTTAGCAAGCTAACATCTTATCCTACTAGTTTAGCATATCGCTAACTGGTTAAAAAGCACTTTTGATTAGCTAGAACATATCAGAATAACATGCTACATACATGTAGAATCAAAGATCATTAGAAGCAGCTTTTCCACAAGCTGAGGTAAATATTAATTATATGGAAGGTGCACAGTGTCACCAACTTGTTAACACTAAAATAACGCAATAAACATTACGTTAACAACATAACTTATTGTAATGGATAAAAAAATAATAATATGAAACAATAATTAAAATGACAACCATCAAATTTGAGTTGGGAACGTCAAGTTACATTTTTTCACTGTGAATTATAAGATATTTGTGAAGTGATATTCTTTTTCACTTCCACTTCCTTTTTCACACCATTTTGTTTATAGTAAGGGAACGTACCATTAACCAGTTAACAGGTTTTACCATAGCATTTTTATCATTAAACATTTTTTTACAGTGCACGACAACAGAATGCATGACTGAATGTTAGGTTCATTTTTTAGTATGCTTACAGACAAAAATGAAAGTGTTTTGGTTGTATCATGTGATATGTCATATAATATAAATTACACTGTCATGGATAAGTCAACATAAATTATTAAATGTTATTAAATGATATGGTTGAGATTTCCAATAAGGCACGGATTAGAACACCCAAAACAACTTCTTTCAGCCATTTGGATTGGACTGATGTCTAAAGCGGACTGGATTCTGCAGAGGGATTGAACTTTACATGACACTGACACCTATAGTGACTTTAGTACAATAATACGATGTACAAGCCCACCCTGCATACTTCTGAATCCGGCAAATGAGATGAATGAACACATCAATATCATCTACAGAAATTGGCTATTGCTAGATTTGGGAAATGACCAAATATCAGACAGCCAATCGGTGTGGGCGATCTGTCAGTCACCAATGATCACAGAGCCAGAGGCAAAAGGTCAAGTGAACTGGTGCTCATTCGGGCAACTTAAATTTGAATCTGACTCATATTTCCCAATCTCGCCCCCTCCACATACTTTACTGATCTCTGTCAACTATTATGATGTTGTTATTATTATATTTTTTTAAATGAAAAAAAAAAAAACAATAAAAGTAAAATTCTCAACTTTGGAAAATTAGATCACATAAAAAAAATCTGTGAATAAAGCAATGTTTCCATCCCATGTGTTCAAGAGCATAAAATCATCACAATCTGGGAAATTGCCACAAAATGTCTGTAATAAAAACTAGGGATGCCAATATATCGGCCACCATATCGGTATCGGCTGGTATATGCTTTCATTTTTAATGTTATTGTTATCGGCACACTAAGAACATTTGGCCGATTTGGAATGATTTGCTTTTTGTTTGATTTATTTTGTATTTTAAATTTTTCTTTAATTGTATTTTCTTTTACTGTTAAGGTGCTGTGGAAAATAAAGTTAATATTATTATATTAAAGCTGATAAAATAATGGATTATTTCCTCCAGCTGAGACATTTCAGATGCGCACTGTTCGCATGATGGTTTTGAATTGCTTAAAATATGATTGAAATTTCTTCAAAAAGGAAAATATAGGTTAAGTGCAACGTGCAGCGTAAGTCTGTCCTATAGGCTACATAAAATTATAATGAAAACATTATAATTGTGTGCTTGGGCCATGGCTTCAAATGGTGAGACTTTTGAATTTGTAATCAGGCTCTCAAAAATTATATACAATTTCTTTGTCAGCCAATATATCGCTTATCGGCTTTAAATCATAAAGAATAATCGGTTATCGCATCGCCAAAATGTTCATATCGGTGCATCCCAAATAAAAATGGAAGTTACTGCAAACGGGGAAGCATACACTTTGGCTGTTCTTTCATACACCATAAATTACTTTAACGTTTTACGTTTGGAGGTGGATGCCTGGTGTTTGGGAACACAACCGTGTGAGACGGTTCAGGAAAATAAATAATAACAAATCATTTTGATGAAAGACTTTGGCTCAGGCATTTCAGAATGACCAAACCAACATTTGAGATGATGTGCAATGAAATTGGTCCATTGGTTAGTCCAGTTATCCAATCACATCCTCGTGAGTGTTTTGTTCCGCATCGATGGATTTATTCGGTAAATGTGTCTTCTTATCGAATAAAAAAATGTATCAGCCTCAATTGAGCACATTAGTTTTTATTCACATTTCTAGAATTTATGAGCATCTTGGCATTTCCATCCAGCGTCTTTATGTTATACTACCCCAAAATTCACATAAAAATAGGTGGATGGAAACAGCTAATGTCAAAAAAAGCCTAAAGTGGTTTATTCGAAATCACTTCACCATCCTACTTGCTGCAAAGTTTTGTATGCATATTGCATTTAAGTAAAATTGTCTGAAACTTTAGCCTTGCTTGGTGCCTTTAGCGTTCAGTTCTCCGGCGTTCCCACTGGTCCCACGGTGGCGTGCGGCAGAGGGGAGCGTATGTGTCTCAATCATGGCTCAATTACAGCCTTCTTGCCTCAGTATGAGAGATCTGTTATGAATACACAACCGCCGCCACCAATCACCATAACCACTGCTCTCATTACCATCCCTTTAACCGGAGCGATTATTACCCTTTTATTAATGGAGAGAGAGACAGAGAGAGAGAGAGCTGAGAGGGAGATCGCAGAGAGAGAGAGAGAGAGACGGTGAAAGAGAGAGAGAAAGAAGATACAGCGGCGCGCAGTAAACGAGTGTCAGGTTCGGTGCACGCACTGAAAAATTAAACCAATTAGGAGTGCCGTTTGGAGCCCCTCCGTTCGCATTCCTCTTCGAGCCACTGAACAGCTCAGAGGAAAGAGAGACAGAGGGAGAGAGAGATAGAGGGAGGAAAAGAAAGAGCTCGGCACTCTATTCTGTCATGCTCGGCGAAGAGCGGAGAAGAGCGGGAGCGAGAGAGCAAGCGTTGCCGCTGAGAGGCGGATTAAAAGCAATCTATATCCACATAAATCATTGATTAAATGAATCATGAAATTAATATGTAAATTGTGTGTTTAACCTCTATTTATATACCACTGTCTGTCATCGTAGCGTAAATCTAAAACTAATTGCGATTTCTCGGCGAGCCTGGGAAACTGCAAGAGAGAGACAAGGAGTGGAAGGAGGGAGGGAGAGAGAGGTAAAAGTCTGACATATTTATTAACTAAACGTTCAACTACATCAACTTACTCATTAACAGAGATATTAAGAGAGAGTGGTGAGAAAACCAAACAGTTTGTGCTGCATCAGCACTCTAAGCATAACAAACCTAAGAGATTCTTTCAGCACAGAAAGACGACAGTTTATCGAGGAGGAAAAAAAGCTCTGACAAGCACAAGAGCCAGTTGTATAAGTGCTGTATAATTCATATCATTTGTATATCTTCGATGAAGAGCTGCACCTAACAACTGTTTTGATAATCAGGTTAAGCTGATTTTTTTTTCCGATTAATCAATTAGACAAGTACAAAAAGTTTAAAAGCAATTATTAATAAAAAGCATGTGATTTTACATCTGGTCCAGTGTCATCCTTAAAACATTATGGATCTAGTCCTGCAATTAAAAACTTTAACTTCAATAAATCACTCAGTGTCCTGTTAACATGTTCGATTAATCGATTAAAAAGCATAATTTCGTTAATTGAATGAAAGGCATGCATCTGGTCCAATAATTTTTAACTCTGATCATTGATTAAGCTGTCGATTATTTGTAATCTGCTGATTCTTTACCGACTTAAAGGGGTACTTCAGCGCTGGGAAGATGAATCTGTTTTAAACTGGGTCATTAATGTAGTAGAAATGTGAAATTATTTTTGAATTTGGTGCCTTCTAGACTGAGAAAACACAGAAAATGTATTTTTGTCTCATGGGGATGAAAGACAACAATTCCCAGAATGCACTGCTTCACTGCCCTATTCTAGGCACGGCTAGTCGGCTACTGGATTACTGGATCACTTGCCTACCACGTTCATTTTCAGAAAATCAGTTCAGATAGAGACACTACAATTAAAAACTGAACGTATCTGTTCAATATAATGCGAGTGAGCCGATTGAGCGCCACGGCACAAACGCAGCAGGATTGGATTACATTCATCACATTGGCTGAGGTAATTGCGGGATTCGCGGCTGCGACTGGCTGCATTCACAGCGCGTGTTCAGTTCATGTCTTTGGAAGCTTAACTTTCATAGGAAGTTTAATAGTTAAAACACTCACTTTGGTCTCCACCCTCCGTTTACATGAATCTCCGCAGCTCCTCGAGCCGAGTGCTGTGAGTGCGATGTTGAAAACATGAGGGAACAGCGCCTCCTGCTGGCTGTAGTCTTCAGCCTCTGGCCAAACACTCCTCCGATTCCCAAAATGACGATATTTGCGTCATCGGAAGAATTTTTCCAGAAATAAAATACATAATTCTCTCGTCTCAGGGTCATATGAGGGGGGGGGGAAGTACGATAATTTGAATATACTCCCGGGTTTCTACTGATACAAAGCTTAATGCTAATCGCTGAAGTAACCCTTTAATCAAAATCTGCATTTAATAGAAAAAAAACATTTGATGTTCTTTACTATTAAAAAAACAGAATATTACTATTTGAAACGAATTCATTTAATATAACTTTTAGAATCTTGAATTTACATTAATGTTATCGATCAATTAACACTTAACGCGTGTCCCAGGACTTCATTCACAACCCCCCTCCTTGTTAATTTTTATATAAAATATTTTTTATAAAAGTTAGACAACCCTCTTAGTATTCCTCATTCAATTCATTATAAACAATACAGCATGAAAAAAAATACAATTATAAAAGATGCCAGTTTTCCCACTTGTTTGTTTGTAAAATTTGTATAGGGTCGCTTACGACCCGAGGTGTAACAGTGCAAGTATATTTTTTCTGCAAAACAATAATTGAATCTTTGAATAAGTCTAACCTTTAGTCCACAAGGTGGCGATGTCTGACACACAATGATGAAGTGACGTGTCACTCATAGTTACCGCAGGCAGAACACAAAAGAATAGGAAGTATCATCAGCAAAACTTGAAATGACTCAGCAGAGCAAGTGCTGAACACAATCATATAGTGTCACTGTCACTCGATGGTGGATCTGGTGAGAAGCTGACAGTGATCTAAATATTGATTTTGAAAAATATGTTTAAAATGGCGAATGTGCCAGATGCTGAATGTACTGGGAAATGAGCTCTGACAAGGACAGTGATGATGATGGTATAAAACATCTGCTCAAACCGAACCTTTCCAAGCTCCAAAAGGAAACAAAATGCTTTATTGTATTCTTCTGTAATTGTTACTCTAATATCAGGAGAGTTTTATATAATCATGACAAGTAGAGAATAGAGATCCATCCGAGTTAGATATAGATCCGGGTCGCTAAAGACCTGAATATGTAATAATGATTGGCGAAACATTCATGCATTCAAGTGTTAAAATGAATTGCTGAATATTTTTTAATTCATCCATTATTCGAATTAAAAAAGCAAACATTTAGTTGTTCTTTAAATAAAATTTTACTTGTGTGCAACACATTTTGTTGGATTAAAAAATATTGCAATATTCTGTCGAAGAACAAGTGCAAGTTGAAGAATATAAAACAAAAAAGTATGTATAAAGTGTGTGCGAAATCAGGTTCAACATATAAAGACCACAGACCCAACTAATCAATAACATTCTTGTCCTGTATTTTCATTATCGATTTCTATCGATCTGATTGATTGGCTGTTGCAGTTTGACATACATCTGTATGAACACTCAGTCTCTTAAACATACAAATCAGGTGCCAAAACAATACCAAAACTGAAAACTCAAAAATACTGTAAACATGCTACCTTGATATATTGTATATCAGGCAAGCATCAAAGCCGACTGATCCATGCATATGCGTGTATGTCTGACAACATTGTTTAGGGGTCCCACTGGCTGTTCTAGAGGCGGTGAGGGTGTGTGTGTGTGTGTGTGTGTGTGTGTGTGTGTGTGTGTGTGTGTGTGTAATATAGGGGAGGTGGAGTGATGGGATCGGAGGCCCTTCCTGCCCCAGCTGACATAAACCACACTCTGGACAGTCCAGTCGGGCCACAGAGGACCCTGATTTATAGTCAGGCGAAAGCCAGGACAGCCGTGGTGATCTTTCAATAAAACATCAAAAAAAGCTCTGACCCATCCATTACCCATAAACCCCCGTGGAACAGACGGGTCAGGTGTGCCTGCCATCCCTCACACTGCAATCTCACACTGAGGCACCATGGGAAAAGCCAGGAAGAGTGTGTGTTCTGTTGAATTACAGCACAGTGAAAAAGATAAGAAAGAAAAAAAGGTGTGAACTACTTTCAGATTCTGCTCAATTACAGTTAATCTGATCTCCAAATCAAAACATTAGCACCACGTTAACTCTAATTGATAAAACAGTTCAAACTGCTAATAAACTTCAAAGCACGTGTCGTTACAAGTTGGGTCTGTGCTCATATATTGTAGTTTAATTTCATTCATTTTTTTATCGAATAAAGTTTAATAAAAAATGTCTGCACACATTGGACGTTGTTCATCAAAAACAAGCAGAATAAATTTGTATGTACTATAAATCTTCATTAATCGGTTCATACGTATTTTTGTCCCATTAGATTAAATGCGGCAATTTCTGTCACTGGTTTTATTTATGAACACTCAAAAGTGTGTTCTTTATTCAACTAATTGATAGCACACACACACTTTTTTAAAGTGATAACTCAAAAAACATTACTGACAGATGAATCGCTTATTAAAACTGTTCATTAAAGTGTTAACATAAGTTTCACACTTAATTATATAATAAATCATATTTTAGCAGAACTTATTTCTGCTGACTTCCATTTATTATAATATGAATTAATTAATTAATTAATTAATTAATTTTCAAAATGGGGCCCGATGACCCTCATTGCGCAGGGGTGGGGGTTTTGACACACATGAAAATCTGAAAATAAAAAATAAAAATATATTTTACAAATTGTTCAGCCTTCATTTTTTCGGTAGTTCAGTACAGTGACAAAATAACAGCAGATTATGACATTTTATAATATAAAATTGACTCACAGAAATTACCATTTCTCACAAAGTTTAAGCTGCCTTTATATTTTAGGAAGGGGGTCCCTTTTGAGGGGTCCTTGGCATCAAACGGTTTGAAAACTCCTCAATACATGACAAATGTCTAGCATCTCATTTTTCAAATATGGGCCAAAAGTCAGAAAGAACTGATATGAAAATTAGTTTAACACACACCTGTGTCCAGATTCAGAGACAGGAAGGTGAAAGACAATGTATCCTTCACTTGACAAGAATGCCGCACAAGACAAGCCCCACACATTACCTTTACACACACACACACTCACTCTCTCAGAGCTAGTTTTTGATATGTTATCTGATACATGCACTAAACTGAAGGCAGATCATTGTCAGTGTGTCTTCAAAAGAAAGCAATAAAGCATTGTGCATGCTCTCCCCCTTGTTTCCCTAATTCACTTCATTTCATTTTAACTATCCGTAACAATCTGGCGAGACATTACCCTGTAATGAAACCACACAGGGCCTGATTGTTTTCATCAGAGACCCCCCCCTCCCCATCTACACATACTCACACACACAAATGACACCCATTGCTACTGACAAACACAATATTTACACTGTTTCAGACATACACAGATGCACAACATCAACCCACCCATCCATACATGCACACACACACACACACACTGACCGCATTGCTTTGTGGGAGAAGAACCATCCGGATTGATGCCAGCTACTTATGACATACAATAATTAAAGTGTGTAACTTAAATCAATCTGTTTTGCATGCTACAATTGTAAAAAGGGTTGCAACATGTATTGTTTTCCTAATCAGGATTGTAAAAGTTGTTATTATTAGGGTGGGTGTGGTCTTTAGCCATCTCTCTGATTGGACTAGGCATCTCCGTGAGTCATTTTTAAGACACGAACATCATAATAGTGAATAAACAAGCACACAACCTGCTTCGTAGTGTGGTTCCAATTTACAGTCCGTACACATGCTTAACATGTTTCCAATCAGGCCCAGGGCCGCTATTAACAGAAACTATCTTCATACTTATGAGGGCACGGGAGAAAAAAACATGAGAATGGAAAACACATAAACGCGACTGTTATTGAGCATGTCCATGATTCTCATTTAGGGCTGTTTGAATCGCTTTCAAATGAAGAGACAAATGAAGTGCAATGCAAACCGAATATTTTCTGCCGTCTTTGACGAGGTGACGGTTGCTCATCTGCTTTAACTCAAGTTAAATTGTGACTATTAAACATATTTTCCAAATCTCAATTCTGATTGGATGAGTCACACTCAAAAGCCATATATAAAGACCCGGTGGTGTGACTGAAATCATACATTATGTTAATGAGTAATTTTATATTGCGATAATATATAAACCACCGTAGTTATTTTTGCTGTAAATGTGCTGTTATTTTTGTAAATAAAAATATTGCAAATTTATGATAAATTAGTTATGACGACATAAACATGTTTTTACACTGCTTTAACTCGTCAATTTAAGTTCAGCAATTTTTTTTAAGTCAGTTTAATGTAATTTAGTTTTAATGACTTAATGACTTAAACATCCAACTTGAGTGTACTTAAAAATTTAATGCAGCAACTTTATTTTAAAGTGTATATGTATTCATGTTTTTTTTCTGATAATCAAGTGACTAAAATAATAATAAAAAAACTGAATAATTATTATTTTTCGTATTATAAAAAATATATTATAATAAAATAATTTATTATACATAAATAATAAATGTATGTATATACGCTCCAGATATGTTGGAACTTAGTCATCTAAATAAGTCAATATTTAATAATAATAAATTTATATATATATATATATATATATATATATATATATATATATATATATATATATATATATATATATATATATATATAAATAAATATATATATATATAAATAAATATATATATATATATATATATATATATATATATATATATATATATATATATATATATATGATTATTTATTTTACAAATACAGTATATTTACAGTAGGCCAAAGGAAATCATTTAAGGACAGTGCAGAGAATGACAGGAGTCATGTTGCATGTTACAGGTGGAGGTCACATGATACTTATGAAACATTTGGCAACTACCTTCCATCATAAGTTACCCTGCACATCCCCTGCTTTTGTCTAAAATAATTGCATTTTTTTTGTAATATGATCTACATTTCTACGTGTATGATGTGAAGAGAGCATCGCTCCTGGGTGGATTTTAAAAGTTTTATAGGCTTATTCTGCAGACTTCCGGATGGTGGTACGCAGAAGGGTGTGTGGTGGGGGGTGGTAATTGGAGCTGGGCCGCCCGGGGCAGATAGAGACAGAATGAATCCCTTACAGATCTGACGAGAGCACCAAACCGGCCATGATGTCACCACATACCCAGGGCTTTTCTTGATTTAACCCAGACACAGAAAGAGACTCTTTCGCATACACACAAACTCTCACCCACACCCTCCCTGACCCGATCTCTCTTTACATCCATTCCACCTTGCTTTCATCTTTATTTCTTCTTTTAATAATCCAGAGCAAACAGATGTTTCTACGTTTGACTGCCGCTGGACGTTAGTATGCCTTCAGTCTGTCAAAGCCTTTTCACGTATTGAAATCATTGGTGATTAACTGTTGTCAGCATTGACAAACACCACCATTTGGTGTTTACAATCCATACTTTAATAATTATATGCATGGCCTCTTGTATGTTTTTATACCAGGATAAGTCATTTAATATCAATAAAATTATTAATTTTACAAAATTTTAATGTATTATTTAAATTAAATATTTAATAAATTACATTATTTATATAATTATATTAAATTTATATTCCATAAAATTTCCACAATACACAAATGTCTGGCCTCTTGTATGTTATTTTACCACAATAAATAAATAAACAAATAAGTCCATAAATATAACTATTATTTACTTAGTTTATTTAGTTATTATTAATTACATAATTATATTCATTATCATTATATTACATTTATATTCCACAAAATTAATTTGCCTGGCCTCTTGAATATATTTATTCACAATAAATAAACATAAATAAATATGAATGAATGAATGAACACATTTAAAAAAAAGAGACATTTAATGTATAATTATATATAAAATATGCTGTATATATATAGACACACACACAGAGCTTATTTAATATATAATATATAAATAATAATATTTATTATTTATATAAATAATATATGAATATTTAATATGTATATATAATAATAATCTATATTATTATTACTATTACTATTATATAATTAAATATTTAATAATTTTCATTTAATGTTGAGTTTTTACCAAGAAAAATAAAATGTAATGTATAAAACAACATTCATATATAAAATGTGACCCTGGACCACAGTCATAAATCGCACGGGTATAGTTGTGACAGTAGCCAACAGTACATTGCATGGGTCAAAATTATCGATTTTTCTTTTATGCCAAAAAATCATAATGATATTAAGTAAAGATCATGTTCAATGAAGATATTTTGTAAATGTCCTAACGTAAATGTATCAAAAATGTATTATTAGTAGTAATATGCATTGCTAAAGACTTCATCTGGACAACTTTAAATCTAACGATTTTCTCAATAATTTGTTTTATTTGCACCCTCAGATTCCAGATTGTCAGCTTTCAGATGATGTATAAATATCAATTTCAGAAAATTGACCCTTATGACTGGTTACAAATATATATATGCACATATATACACACACACACACAGAGAATACCAGTCAAAAGTTTGTCCAAATTTTTGTTGGAGAATGGTGGCATGCAGTGCAAAAATCGGTGCAGATTTGTTTGATGCTTTACTGTCATTCTTGCAATTTCGAGTTAGACAGTGGTACCCGTTTAAATCACTAGAATTCAACAACATCAATATTCAATTCAATCACACTAAACCTAATGTCAAAGTTTGCAAGGCATGTAAGCGCATAAAACACTGCACTGGGTCCTTGGGCTGCTATTCATTTCATTTCAAATCAAGGGTCATTTTAAGACTGAGCTGTTCATTTCCAAGCAAGACACCCTTGAGGTAACTAACACGGCATTGTGCTCTTCAGGTGAACCCATCTGCCCAAGCTAGATAGAAGGGGGGTTAATGCGGCGAATTATGGCCTCCAGATGTGGGAGACAACTGTAAACACTCTTCTAAGCAAGGAAAAGCACGACTTTGTCATTTCCTCAGATCTCCACATCTTTCAAGTCCCCCGAAACGAGATTCCAAGAGTCAGAGCGCAGAGTGTCAAACGCTCACTTGAGCTCGCCTGTCATTACCATAACCTCTCTGTTCTGGCGCGCAAACCGCTTTGTGCAAACGGATCAACAGCTGCTAGCTTGCAGGAATGGGGAAGTGCAGCAGAACATGTCATGAAATATTAATCGGCATAATTGGGATGCTAGTTAGCACTTCTTTGACCAGCTTTAGTCCCCTCCAGCGCAGCGCGGCGCGGCTCCCGCCCTCCACACAAGCTAGCGCTTAGTGTCAAACTAAACTATTAAAGTGGCAGAAAAAATGATGAACTCTTGAAAATGGATTAGATGGGGCTTATGTTTAAAATACTTACTAAAACGGCTCTAATCATCTTCTCGCCGCCAACTCCGCCACGTCAGACAATAGCGGGGCGGAGGGGGGGAAGAAAACACCAGCTCTTCCGGTACAAACTACTTTGCCGATTTCAGTGTCACATTCAATTTTCTGCTTCCTGCTTCTCCCCGGATCCCCATCCAAAAACAAGCATTTAAAACATCAGTCCTAATTAGATGATTAGTGCTTGGAAGGGCAGGAGATAAGTCATTTGCATAATTCAATCATAAGAGTTAGAGATACATATTTCGATGTTCGTTTGTACAATTATCTCCGCTGTCCTGGGGGCTGTGATACTAATGTGATTAAACAATACTCTTGCACGGGGCCTAGTGTCCTCCATTAAAGCACTGCTAGAGGCAAAGCAAAAATTAATTTTAGGAGACAATCAATTTTATTCTACATGACTGTAATAAATATAGCCCGGCTGCAGATGTGTCATTAAGCTCAGGAGGAGACTTTCCCAAAGTCAAAATGACACTATTCTCTTTCTCTCCTGCCTTAACTGCGGGTCTGCGGACGGTGAGTTATCACGGAAAGTGTCATTTTTCCTCTTGTGAGATTCTTGACAGGCCATATCCATCTGTCTGTTTTAACCTCTTATATCTCTCTCCCACGTCGCTGCACATCAGTGAACACCTGCTATTCCTCATCTCTATCGAGACTGTATATTAAGAGCTCACTTCGTAATTGCGGCTTCTAAATGCTCCTCAAACATTGTTTAATGAATGCGGATGTAAATATGTAATTTGTGCGGATTCACATACGTAGCAGCCTTCTTAATTTGTTTTCGTGATTTCCGCGCCCAAAAGATTCTAGTAGCGCCTTTCCATCACTAATTGACCACATGTGTCTTTGCTTTGCCTCTAATTCATTGGTTACGCATGGGACTAGTTATTAAAGCGCTGTGGCTTGGAACAGGCACCCGCCAACATTAATGAGAACTCACATGGCCACAAGTTGTTTTATAAGAGCCCGTCAGCAGTTAAGCGCTTTCACGTCTCAAACATGCTCGCAATAAGACATAGACGGACAGAAGACTGAGCCTGGAAGACCAGCTGAGAAGAGTCAGTCTGGGGGACCAGCTGCCTGCTTATCTTTACAAAATATGTTCAGCGCCCTATATGTAAAACTATATCTATCCACCCATCTTACATGGTGGCCCAAAAACTATTTGGACTCTTAATCCACAAAAAGAAATTAATTAATTAATTAATTAATTAATAAAAGGATGAATAAATAAAGAATAGCAGTCCACAAGTTATTACTAAGTGGTATTTATTTTAAAGAAATAAAAATATATATATATATATATATATATATATATATATATATATATATATATATATATATATATATATATATATAATAAAGAAATATAATTTTGTTTGTCTATATACATGTATGTGTTTATACAGTATTAGTGCTGTCAAATCGATTAATCGCGATTAATTGCATCTAACAAAAGTTTTTATATATTTAATATATATTGTTTACATTTTTATATATTGTTTATATACAATGTATAATAAATTGTATCTGTGCATGTTTTTGTATACAGTATTAGTGCTGTCAAAACAATTAATCGCGATTAATCGCATCGAACAAAAGTTTTTAAATCGATTAAATCGCACTTAACATAAGTTTTTTATATATATTTTTCTATACACACACACACACACACATATATACAAATACACACACACATATATATATATATATATATATACATATATATATATATATATATATATATATATATATATATATATATATATATATATATACACATACATATATACATATATACATATATATATATATATATATATATATATATACACACATATATATATATATATATATATATATATATATATATATATATATATATATATATATATAAATATAATCGTATAATCGCTATCAATCGATTTGACAGAACTAATATTATATATATAGCTGTCGAAAAACTTAAGAGACCACTCCAAGTTTAGAAATCAAAGTTGAGTGGGCTCTTAATTTTTTTCAGAGCTGTATATACATATATAAATTGTTATATACAGCGTTATTTCTTTGTTGTTACGCTTGTTTGTAGATGTTATGTTGGTTTGTTTAATTTAAAAATCAATAAGAAACAAAGAGAAGGCTGCTAGGTTTCAAATCATGACATGTTGTTTAAGAACTGGATATAAGATATGACAGCTGTTCACATAGGGCAGGCTACCAGCATAAAGCCCCTCTTGATGTTTCAAATTGTCTTGATTCATAATTTACTGTGCAGAAAGGGGTAAAGGAAAGAGTGAATCTGCAAAAACAACAACCCCCAAAAAGGTGGATGTATAATTAATGGCTGACATTAAGGTGTGCCGAAGGAAGAGCGACAATCTGAGGAGATTTGATGAGACAGCGGGGTGTCTCGGGTGCCCGGGCCGAGCTGAGCGTCGCAGCCTCGGGCGAAGCCACAGGCGCTGAGCTGCCGTCCATATGGACCGGGCGCGCTCACGTGCGCGCGCTACGAAACTGGAGGCTCGCGGTCACGCACCGGAGCGCGCACTCCTGACAGGCGATGTGAAGGTAATTGTGAGTATTACGTCTGTCAGTCTTTGTTTGAAACTTTCCAGATTTATTTAGTTCGAACTTTATAGCTACGCGATTCAAAACCAGACCAAATCAATCAAAAGATTCAATAAGATACTAATTTAAATTAATCTACAGAACATGCTTCTTAAAAGGTGTCAAATTGTGCATTTTAGGGAATCTTTGAAACGCAGCACTTTGACGCGCAGTGTGATGGTAGCTCGCGCCTGGGGCAAAGATGGGAATTAGACACATTTTAAATTAATGACTAAAAAAAGCAAATCGCTTCAAGAGACGAAAAAAAACATGACAGGCTTTCGAACAAGTAATGCGTTTTATGATTTAACCTGACAATTCCTGCAACTCCTGCTAAAGTGCGATTGGCATGAATGCAACCAGAGATGTTTTTCTCCTTTTAATGATGTTATTCGCATGAAGAAACTCTCCGGTCAGCGGTGCAATAAATATTAGTGGACAAGAGCTTTCTGCACCTTTTTATTTTATTTTTGGATGTTCTTGCACTTGGTGGAGAGAGAGAAAAAAAACAGTTAAACTAATCTAATCCACCTTTGGAGAGCAAGCACAGATGTTCATCTCTAATGTAATTCCCATTCAATTTCCTAAGTGCAGTCCCCAAGTGCAAACTAGTTTAGTGTTATGTTTAGCTTGCAAATTTCGTTTTAATAAATAATGAATGCATTAAAAACCTGAAGATCAATTGCAAGCTGAGAAATCATAAAAAGCGGGGCCGTAAGTGCCGCGTACGTTTGCTGATTTGGACACTTTCTGTGCTTCAGTCGAGTTTACAGATCCCGTTGCATATTTTTAGGCTCTATCTGAAAACCTAGTGAGCTCCCTACCTAGACAGCCTATTGAGCTGCTGACTTGGAACGCGCCGACTTGCTAGGTGTACATACAGAACGCGTTCTTGCGTTCCGGATCCTCAGAACTGATTTCAACACCAGCTCCGTTTTTTAATTAGGCTACCAAATGATTTGTGTAACTTTGTGTTCCCTTAAAATGTGGACGAAACACGCATTATAGGTCCCTGACAGACAGTGTAGTCCGATTCCTGATCAATTGAATCTGATGAGCCGGTTCTTTTTAGTGAATCAGGAGTGCAACCAGTGTCCCATTGAACAAATGACTCTATGAGTCGGTTCTTTATAATGCATCAAAACGGTATGACTTCAAAATTTATGAATCAATCCCAGCGGAAAGAACTGATAGATTAAAGTTACTTAAATTAAGTCAAAATTAAATCAAAATTACGTTAAAAAGACAGACAATCTATGGCTGTTGTAATTCAGGGATTTTTTTCATAAAAAAACAAAATGATAAGAATTATACTTAAAAAGTGCTTTAGCTATTCAAAATATCTACTTTCTCACATTTATGTCACCTTTAAAATTGTCTTTGTAAACACCTTTTGCAATTATTAATCTCTAATTTATTATCTGTTCTGTTGGGCTGTGCTATGATCTCATTATTTGTCTATAAGAGTTAGATTTATTTATTTTTTCCCAAATATGCATTCTTTAAAAGCACTGAATGAATCGTGGAATAATGGAACGGTAAAGGAATCATTAAGAGGAAACAGAATCAGTATCGTAAAATTCCTTAAGATTCCCATTCATATCCGCTTTGTTGGTCTGTGTGCACATGCATGAGAAGAATGCCTTTGGCCACTGCGTCGCATCTTGTGCTATAAGTGTTTGTCCTGTGACCCGTTTAATTCCGTTTCACTCTGTCTGGCTGTTTTGAATGCTAAAATGCGTCCTGTTTGAACCCCCACCTACCTAAATAGGAAGCCCACTGGTTTTGAGACACAGAGGTCCCCTGGCTGGTGATCATCCTTGCTTGTTTCGCCCTGGCCGTCCCGTACAAACTGATCTAAAAGACACCCATTTGTCCCAGCTTAGCCCTTCTCCCAAATGAGCCTGTGCTGAAGGAGGAGAGGAGAGAGAGAGGAGGCGAGGGGCCAGCACGCACATTAGTTTCAGCCATCTGGTAGCGGGACGGTGGATGATGTTTAAATCTGACTATAAAAGCAACGCTTGCGAAGGTGAACTGTAAAGCAACGATGCCGAGGAGCAAATTCAATTTCAGGGGGGCCCATTGCTCGGGCAATTTCATTATCCGACCGTATGCTGCAATCTGACAAGAAGAGTGAAAAGCGCAGCGTTCCGCACCTCGTTCTCTTATTGTCCATTTTGCCCAGACTCAAAATTAAACAAAATAATGTTGTAAAACGGTCTCTCCCCCACTCACTTTCTCCTCGCTCTCATTTCTAATTAGATGTGCACGGCAGATTGATTCAGAACTGCGCAAAGCCCAATAAAGTGACGGGGGATTCTTCTGGAGGTTGTGCCGGGGATGTTAAAAGGTTAATTACCGAACCTTGCCCAGAATGGCCATCTGGATATGCGCTCTCTCTCTCTCCTCTCCCTTAAACACACATGTGCATCTCCACACACACACACACACATTCACTGTGCAAAAAGTGCAATTTAGGACCACGTTCCTGAACCTACTCCCTCCAACGTATTTTCAATACCTGACCTTTTACCTGTGAGAAAGTAAGAAATGGAAATAGAAGATTGAAAATATTAGAGCTGATGCAAAGTACTTCATGGAGAAGAATACATATAGTTACTGAAGTTACAGATAAGCCTTACTAGGTTGTGAACTTTACGACTTATCAACAAACAAACAAAATTATATTACACAATATTAAATATAATGTAATTGTTATTGCATTCAAATTAAGGCAAGTGTATTTCTAAACAGTTGTGACTAAAGATGCTGCACTTTTCATACTAACATATTAATTAGAGACTTTCAACATTGGACACGCTCAGGGAAAAAAGGTACAAAAGCTGTCACTGGGGTGGTACACTTTTAAAAGGTACCTAAAGGGTGCATATTAATACCTCACAGTTATATATTGGTACTGAGAGTGTACATATTAGCACCTAAATGGTTCATATTAGAAGGTTTTTAAAGGGTACCGTCCCAGTGACAGCTCTTGTACCCTTTTTTCTGAGAGCGGATGATAAAGGTCTTTATAGGTGTACTGCTCCCTTGAGTCCCACCACACCAATCACACACACACACACACACACACACACACAAGCTGATATTGCTAGAGGAGCCTGCGAACACTAATGCATCTGTCATGATAACAAGCTAAGAATAACATCTCCACACCAAACAGAGCCACAGATCCAGGAGAGGTGATTCATTGATTTATGCAACATAGCGCCTTATCCCAAACGGGACGTGGGACATCATCCAGACAAATGGAGTATCAAACAAGAATTCCAGATACGGCCCTGGATGTGACATTGGTCAAAAGCGCATTAAATGATACTGACATCTATGTGAGCCTGACTCTGCGGAGCAAACAACAGAAGAAAGTGAGATGCAACCGAAGTGTGACCCCTAGTCCAAAGAGCTGTCGTTGTATAAGGGAGAATAAAAGACAAAAACATTGAATATTGGAAGCCCAGACGTAGTGTATAATGATAATTAAAGTTTTAACAAAATGTCCCAAAAGAGACTAAATCCAGCAGCTCCAGGAAAAGTTCACTTATAAATAAAGTAAAAATACATGCTGTTATTTATTTATTTATTATAATTATTATTAATATTTGCCTAACTTAAATCCTTGCAAGTTCAATTGGTGTAATAATTTATTAAAATGTGCCTCCAACCAAAAGCAGATGAAATGCTATTAAAATATGCTATTCATTTTTACAGGCCTATATATTTGCAAGTTTATATAAGAATCAAGTTATTGTTTTATTGCATTTAAATAATTTTTTGATAATAAAATTGCATGTTTGCGCTGTAATGAACATGTTTGTATAGGAGAGGGGATCGAGAGTTGTCAGCGAGGAAAATGAATCAGAAAGATTTGAGAGAAAGATTCTTGCTTGATTATGGAGAAAGCTGTTCATTTTACGATTGTATTATTACTGTATTCTCCTCGGGACAGTTATTTGTTTTGACAGAACAAGAGGTCAAAACTGCAGGTGGTTTGGCAGAAAGAAAAACTGGAACCAATTTTAGACTAAAGTTTGATTTAGATTAAATGCGTTTTGAAAAGTAACTACACAAGTAGCACTTTGTAATAACTTTTAAATATGATTAATTTATCAAATGTAACTAAAATGTATTAACGTAGCCTGTTTACATCACGTGCATTGAAAATAAAAATGTCATAAACGTATTGATATATTCCCACGATTCAAATTTATATGTGCATTAAATCATTTTTGTTAATAATGAAAGTTATCATAAAGTGTTACCAACTTTGCCAAGTAGCCTACGACAACTCCGCACGCGCTGAATGAACTTGAAAAGAGCATCAGATTCCACAGCTTAGTGTAAATGTGAGATGTATGTGTGATATAAGTCTTGCCTGGCATTGGTGCAGTCGTTATAAAGCGCCTCGAAGTCTTTTCGGGTGATGAGTTTGCACCGGTTCACGCCCGGCTGAATGGCCCCGAGTCCGCGCAGGATCCGCACCTGCTCCACCGTGCACACCACCGGGCATATATCCAGCCGCTTCAGCTTGGTGTAGACGGTGTGCAGTCCGCCGACCAGGTGCTTCAGGAACAGGTCGAACACCTGCGGGAGACAGATGAGCTCCTGACCGTCCACGGTGAACGAGGCCACTTTCACCCCGTGCACCTCCACCATCTTACACTCGTTATTGTGGACACCGCCGGGCCCGTTCCCGTTAGTGCTGCCGCCGCCACCGGTGCCGGTGATGAAAGAGTTGATCATGCTGCTGGTCAGTCGCGGGGACTCGGCCGGGCTGGAGTACAGAGAGTCGGGACGGAACAGGCTGCTCGCGCCCCCGGGAGTGGAGGTCGGTGAAAGCACCGGAGGAGTTGCTGATACGGCCATAGTTTATGCGAAGTTTCCTCCTTTCCGTACTTTTGAGTCAAGCACACCTTTGCTGGCTCCTCGCACTGTTTCGCGGCTTTCACTCGGTGCTTCTCATGCGTCTCCGGTAGCCACTGCTGATAGTCGGTAATGTGCAACTACCTTCCTCGCGAGTGAGATGGATAGAAGTGTACCGCACTCAGCGATTCAATTAGCCAGCCCACTACAGGCCGGAGTGACAGCTCTCTCAGCCAATAAGGAGCGCTATGGCACACGCCTTCTAATATTACTGGCCACCTGCCAGTGATGGGCGGGGCTTTACGTTCTGACTGTTAAAAGCGAATACAACTTTTTAGATTGCTGTCAGACAGATGGTAGGCTTATACATTTCATCTGAGTCTTTAGCTTTTAATGATAAAGTAAATGTACACCCGTCAAATTTTATACAGTGTTTCTTAATAATGGCATTATAAAAGTTATTATTAGTTACCTTTAAACACTTCCATTATTATGTCATTATAGGCCTAAATATCAACAATGTACTTACACCTTCATAATATTAGACAGTTACCCTTTTTAGGTAACAATGTACTTCATACTACATGAACTTACTATGGGGTTAGGATTTGGTTTGGTTTAGGGTTAGTTGCATGTAATTATGCCTAATTCATAGTTATTACTATATGTAAAGTAACAATGACACTGTAAAATAAAACTTGTTCTATTAACAAATATTAAATATGACAGCTGTCTGTGGTGCAGCTTCACCTTTTAATTGCATTCAGAGACTGCATTTCAGTTTTAAAATTACAGTACATAAGGTAAACTAAGGTGAAATAACTTTACTGCTTAAGTGTTGAATAAGCATTTCTGCTGTTATATAACATTGCTTTTTAGGTAACTTATAAAAGATAGAGTTCTGCATTTTAAACATTTGGCCTAATTTGAAGCGACATGGAGTGGCTTGCTTAGAATTTCAGGTAGGTTAATATTCTAGTATAATTGATATTTTTCATCATTTCAGTTCTTGTTTTAAAACCCTGACAGCACAGATTGCTTTAAACGAACATCTGATAATTTAGTTAGCTTGAACTTCCAAAGGTGTTTTTTTTTTATTTTTTTCCTAAACATATTTACAAATGAATTCACTGATATTAAGAGAAGAACATGACGACTTCAATAAAGAACAACATTCTGCATAAAATTGTATATATTAAACAAATCTACAACATGTGGTAAAAATGTCAGTCTCTCTAATACTATTTTTTTTTTAAATTGTAACACATTTGATTCACATCTTTTTTTTCAATACTTTATCTTTTTCTCTCATTATGAACCACTTAGTGAAGCAAATGAGGACCTTTGTTAATGAGAATCTTTATACAGGTCAAAAAAAGTCGTTGTAAAATTAATGTAGGAATCATGCTTAACCTTTGAGCCCTTGCAACTTTTGTAGGAAGATTAATATTGTAATGAGCACCTAAATGCCATGCAAATTTCTGCCAAGTACCTGCTGAAATTAAAAAGCTAGGTGGCAATCTAGAAAATTAGATACATATTTTAGCTACCTTTCAATCGCACCTCAAACCCTTCGTCTTATATTTAATCTTAATGAATACCTGATTAACATACCTGGCCCTGCAGGCACACTCATGCACCGCCCCCTTCACCCACCCCTCCAGCACCGCCCCAATGCTCAGTATGCATATTCACGACTTATACACACATTTGTAATACATATATATATTTGCATATGTTAGTAGTCTACGCAGTATTAGATTTAAACAGCCTTTATCATCTGAGAAATCCACATTTTTTAACAAAATATATAATATCTTATAGGAATAATTAGTTAAGTAATTAATAGTATAAAATAAGACAAATTCTACTTATTAAAAGAGCTGACATCTGTCAATCAATCTAAATGTAAAAGTCAAGCAATCTTCTTTCTAAGTACTGATAATATTAACAATAAAATAAAGAGAAGTGCTAAGACAAGAGTGAACAAAAGAGGCAATTAAGTGATGACACGAGACATATGACATATGAATTGATAACAAGCAATGAGACAAAGTGAGAAGGAAGAAGTCATACAATACGAGTCAGACAATAAGAGATGATATACTTGAAAGGAAGAGACTAAATAAAAGGGGATACGCAGAGAAGAGACGAGACCAAACAAGACAAGTTGAGCATAGAGGAGACAAAATGATGATACAAGAGATGTGTAGCAATAGCATGGATAGCGATAAGACAACATGAGAGGAAAGAGTCATACAATAAGAGAAGATGATATACTTGAAGAGAAGACACAAAATAAGAGGAGACAAGCAAAGAAGAGGAGAAATGAGACAAAACAAGCTGAGCAGAAACAAAAAGTGGCAAGATAAGGACAGGTGAGACAAATCGAGAGGTGAGGAGACAAGAAGTGACAAGATGAGCAAAAAAGAGATGAGAAGAGACAAGTTGAGCATAGAAGACACAAGAAGAGACAAGTTAAGCAATGACGAGATGAGACACAATAGTGACACAAGATGTGAAGAGATAATAATAGATAGCAATGAGACAAATTGAGAGGGAAGGAGTCATACAATAAAAGGACATAAGAAATAAGAGGAGACACGCGGAGACAAGAAGAAGTTGAGCATAGAAGACATAAGAAGAAACAAGTTGAGCATAGAAGAGATGAAAAGAGAAAAGAAGAGGCAAGATAAAGACACGTGAGACAAATCGAGACGAGAGGAGACAAGAAGTGACAAGTTGAGCACAAAAGAGAGAAGAGACAAGTTGAGCATAGAAGACACAAAAAGAGACAAAAAGAGGCCAGATAAAGACACGCGAGACAAATCGAGATGAGAGGAGACAAGTAGTGATAAATTGAGCATAGACGAGATGAGAAGAGACAAGTTGAGCATAGAGGATACAAAAAGAGACAAGAAGAGGCCAGATAAAGACACGTGAGACAAATCAAGACGAGAGGAGACAAGTAGTGATAAATTGAGCATAAACGAGATGAGAAGAGACAAGTTGAGCAAAGAGGACACAAAAGAGACAAGAAGAGGCCAGATAAAGACATGTGAGACAAATCAAGTTGAGAGGAGACAAGTAGTTATAAATTGAGCATAGACGAGATGAGAAGAGACAAGTTAAGCATAGAAGACACTAAAGAGACAAGAAGAGGCCAGATAAAAACACGTGAGAAATCGAGACGAGAGGAGACAAGTAGTGATAAATTGAGCATAGACGAGATGAGAAGAGACAAGTTGAGCATAGAAGAGATGAAAAGAGAAAAGAAGAGGCAAGATAAGGGCAGGTGAGACAAATCAAGATGAGAGGCGACAAGAAGTGACAAAGTTGAGCACAAAAGAGAGGAGACAAGTTGAGCATAGAAGACACACAAAGAGACAAGAAGAGGCCAGATAAAGACATGTGAGAAATCGAGACGAGAGGAGACAAGTAGTGATAAATTGATCATAGACGAGATGAGAAGAGACAAGTTGAGCATAGAAGACACTAAAGAGACAGGAGGCCAGATAAAGACACATGAGACAAATCGAGACGAGAGGAGACAAGTAGTGATAAATTGATCATAGACGAGATGAGAAGAGACAAGTTGAGCATAGAAGACACTAAAGAGACAAGAGGCCAGATAAAGTCACATGAGACAAATCGAGACGAGAGGAGACAAGTAGTGATAAATTGAGCATAGACGAGATGAGAAGAGACAAGATGAGCATAGAAGACACAAAAAGAGACAAGAAGGGGCCAGATGAAGACATGTGAGACAAATCGAGACGAGAGGAGACAAGTAGTGATAAATTGAGCATAGACGAGATGAGAAGAGACAAGATGAGCATAGAAGACACAAAAAGAGACAAGAAGAGCCCAGATAAAGACACATGAGACAAATCGAGACGAGAGGAGACAAGTAGTGATAAATTGAGCGTAGACGAGATGAGAAGAGACAAGTTGAGCATAGAAGACACTAAAGAGACAAGAGGCCAGATAAAGACACGAGACAAATCGAGACGAGAGGAGACAAGTAGTGATAAATTGATCATAGACGAGATGAGAAGAGACAAGTTGAGCATAGAAGACACAAAAAGAGACAAGAAGAGGCCAGATAAAGACATGTGAGACAAATCGAGACGAGAGGAGACAAGTAGTGATAAATTGAGCATAGACGAGATGAGAAGAGACAAGTTGAGCAAAGAGGACACAAAAGAGACAAGAAGAGGCCAGATAAAGACACGTGAGACAAATCAAGTTGAGAGGAGACAAGTAGTGATAAATTGAGCATAGACGAGATGAGAAGAGACAAGACACTAAAGAGACAAGAAGAGGCCAGATAAAGACATGTGAGACAAATTGAGACGAGGAGACAAGTAGTGATAAATTGAGCATAGACGAGAGGAGAAGGGACAAGTTGAGCATAGAAGACACAAAAAGAGACAAGAAGAGGCCAGATAAAGACACGTGAGACAAATCGAGACGAGAGGAGACAAGTAGTGATAAATTGAGCATAGACGAGATGAGAAGAGACAAGTGGAGCATAGAAGAGATGAAAAGAGAAAAGAAGAGGCAAGATAAGGGCAGGTGAGACAAATCGAGACGAGAGGAGACAAGTAGTGATAAATTGATCATAGACGAGATGAGAAGAGACAAGTTGAGCAAAGAAGACACAAAAAGAGACAAGAAGGGGCCAGATGAAGACATGTGAGACAAATCGAGACGAGAGGAGACAAGTAGTGATAAATTGAGCATAGACGAGATGAGAAGAGACAAGATGAGCATTGAAGACACAAAAAGAGACAAGAAGAGCCCAGATAAAGACACGTGAGACAAATCGAGACGAGAGGAGACAAGTAGTGATAAATTGAGCATAGACGAGATGAGAAGAGACAAGTTGAGCATAGAGGACACAAAAAGAGACAAGAAGAGGCCAGATAAAGACACATGAGACAAATCAAGATGAGAGGAGACAAGTAGTGATAAATTGAGCGTAGACGAGATGAGAAGAGACAAGTTGAGCATAGAAGACACTAAAGAGACAAGAGGCCAGATAAAGACACGAGACAAATCGAGACGAGAGGAGACAAGTAGTGATAAATTGATCATAGACGAGATGAGAAGAGACAAGTTGAGCATAGAAGACACAAAAAGAGACAAGAAGAGGCCAGATAAAGACATGTGAGACAAATCGAGACGAGATGAGACAAGTAGTGATAAATTGAGCATAGACGAGATGAGAAGAGACAAGTTGAGCAAAGAGGACACAAAAGAGACAAGAAGAGGCCAGATAAAGACACGTGAGACAAATCAAGTTGAGAGGAGACAAGTAGTGATAAATTGAGCATAGACGAGATGAGAAGAGACAAGACACTAAAGAGACAAGAAGAGGCCAGATAAAGACATGTGAGACAAATTGAGACGAGGAGACAAGTAGTGATAAATTGAGCATAGACGAGATGAGAAGAGACAAGTTGAGCATAGAAGACACAAAGAGACAAGAAGGGGCCAGATAAAGACACGTGAGACAAATTGAGACGAGGAGACAAGTAGTGATAAATTGAGCGTAGACGAGAGGAGAAGAGACAAGTGGAGCATAGAAGACACAAAAAGAGACAAGAAGAGGCCAGATAAAGACATGTGAGACAAATCGAGACGAGAGGAGACAAGTAGTGATAAATTGAGCATAGACAAGATGAGAAGAGACAAGTTGAGCATAGAAGACACTAAAGAGACAAGAGGCCAGATAAAGACACGTGAGACAAATCGAGACAAGAGGAGACAAGTAGTGAAAAATTGAGCATAGACGAGATGAGAAGAGACAAGTTAAGCATAGAAGAAACTAAAGAGACAAGAAGAGGCCAGATAAAGACACGTGAGACAAATCGAGACGAGAAGAGACAAGAAGTGACAAGTTGAGCACAAAGAAGTGACAAGTTGAGCACAAAGAAGTCATACAATGAGAGATGATACAAAACAAGAAAAGACGAGAAAAGACCAGATGAGACAAGACAAGAAAAGGAAAAGAAAAGCTTATATTGAAGAGACAGGTCGAAAATATGAGACAAGATGAGAATAGAAGAGACAAATTTGAACATAGAAGAGAGGAGACAAAATTATGATACAAGGATTTTTATAGTTATAGGACGGTTGTGCCAACACACATTTACATACAATCAACTTGTAAAAGTGCATGTACCATTATATGACCCCTTTAAAGGTACATAACAGATATTAGTATTTCAGGTTGGTAATTTAACATTATTCCAGTTAATGAAATATGGTTATTCACTGTTAATTTTACTTAAATCTTAATCGTAAATTTAACTTAAAACCAGTTGAGCATAAAATAGATGAGAAGAGATAAGAGGAGACAAACAAGATGAGACAAGTTGAGAATGGATGAGACGAGTCTAGCCCAGAAGAGACCAGTTGAGCATAGAAAAGAAAATAGAAAAGCAGAAAAGGGGAGCAACAAAGAGAAATACAGAGATGCGATGTGTGTAGAGAAAATGATAACCACGAGACAAAGTGAGTAGAAAAGGAGTCATACAATATGATTGTCATGGCTATCACCAGACTAAGCTCAATTTAAGATTGAACATTTGTCGGGGGAGTCTGCTCTGTATTTTCTACTGCACAAGAGACGTGATAAACGAGCATAATTCAAATGACTCCATACGCAATTGGATAGTCCTTCCACCAATCAGACAACAAGAGGCGTGATCAACAGGCAATGACCCATCGCTTCTCTATCCATCATCGTGTTAAACCCGCCAAAAGAGCACCAGGTGGATAAGCCAGTCTGTGATTGGTTCCCGCAAAAGTGTAACAGAAGCAGTAGAAATTAATGTACAGGTTTCCAGAATGAGTTGCATGGCGAAATCAAATCGCCAAAGAGAGAAGAATATATACTGGAAGAGAATAGGAGAAAAAAAAGAAGAGACAAGTAGGAAAAAGAGGAGAAAAGACAAGAAAAGAGAAGTTCAGCATAAAAGAGATGAGATGAGGACAAGATGAGAACAAAACGAAAAGAGACAAGCTGAGCGTAGAAGAGTCAAGACCAGAAGAGACAAATTTATCCAAAACAGAACAGAAAAAATTGACATTTGGAGAGATAAAGATGAGACAAAGTGGATAATACAATAAAAGAAGGAGATATAGAAGAGAAAATATCAAACAAACGACAAGCAGAGGAGAACACAGACTAGGTAATAATAGATTAATGGATGAGACAAAGGAATGGATGAGACAAAGTGAGACAGACAGGAAGAGAGTTCATGTTTCAGACAGTGGCTGTGTTTTAATAGCACCAGTCTTTCTCTCACATGTAAAATATTACACTGAGGCCAAAAGCAGATCACCAGCCCCTCTCGGTGTAATGAAATGTTTCTGCATTCATTTCCACCTTACGCAAATCAATAACAACAATAAATTACAACTGATTTTAATTGAATGTTGTTTCTAATTTTACTGTCACACGTGATAAATATTTATGTCTATTACAGCATTTTAAATTCATTACACTCCCACATCTTTTTCACTCAACGGATTGCTACATACATCAGCAGTTCAGTAATCCATTTGGGCGGTGACACGTGCCAAAAAGTTGCCTGACTCTTAATTTAGGGTAAAATATCACCCTTTAATACTACTTAAGAATAGACAAGCTGTCACTTGAGTATGCTCGACGTACTTAATTTCTCAGAGAAAGCCACCACAGATGATTTAAGGACACTCTTCTCACACTTGCTGCCAAATCACGGGTGACTGGACCTTTTTGTGAGAGCCTCATGTTTTCGAAGACACACTGGCTGTGTGTTCGGCACTGTCCATCAACAAAAATTACTCTGGGAGAAAAGTGGCCAAAGGAGGTTAACTGTTTCGGTCACGTCAGACTGAAATGTGTTATTTCATTTTTCAACTCTAGGGTAGTGCTGCCTTCAGCGCTTTGAATGAGTGATGTGGACTTACGATAATGGGGAACGTTACGTAGAAGGGTCCTGTTGTCCAGTAAAGTGCCTGTTGGAATCTCAAGGTGACCTGATTCATTTAATAAAATGTATGCTTGTATGTTTTCCATCAACAACAAAAATAATATATTTATCTTTATTTTGCATAAAGAGAGTGAAGGCTATTTTTAATTCAATTTGTTTAATTAATATTATTATTTTTTAAACTATTATAATTTTATAGCCTGGATGCCAGCCGAATTTAGCGCCGCCCACAAATTTTCTTGCTCGGGCAATTCGGTCTGGCCTCGCTCCATAGAGGAGTTATTATGCCCGAACAGAAACTGTTCGGATCAATGAAATTGTCAGGGCGGGCTTTAGACGATGATGGACAGATGATCAACAGTAACGTAATCATCCACGTCATCAAAGGCGCTTTGGGTTGAATTTGCTCTCATCCTAAACGGAGAACTTGTTTGTATATGCATTCACCTTCACTATTTCTCTCAGAAATGATGATCGTGTTGGTAAGTACTGTGTATCCTTAAATTCTTTTTTTACAACACTTGCAAAGATCGTTTACACTCATCTTTTTCTTCAAACATTAATCCAGCCCGCGTGCAGACAGGGTTGCCATGTTTTTTTGCGATGTCGCACAATTGCTACTCAAAACTATAGCCCAAAACAATAGCATTCCAGGGGGCAAAATATGTTATTTTGGCAAGGTTGCCTGCTAAGAATCGCATTCCTGGGTCTATGTATCACATAATTGGGGTCGCTTCAACCTACGGGAAAAACACGAACTTGGCAACAGTGCAGTTGAGTTCTGTTGACATTTGACAACTAACGTTACGCGTCTAACTAACGTTAACGTCCCATTATCATTAGATTCTAATTACATTCATTCCGTTTTGGTTACTGTTGCCTTCCACTGTATGGGGGCAAAAAAGCACAAAAAATGATTAATTACCCTCACATTTATTCTTTGTCCGGTCACATTAACTTTATGGTGTGTGTTTGTCTTCTTTGTATGGATCGCTACCTATTGGATTATTAAAGGATTAATTCACTTTTAAATAAACTTTTGCTGATAATTTACTCACCCCCATGTCATCCAAGATGTCCATGTCTTTCTTTCTTCAGTCGGAAAGAAATGAAGGTTTTTGATGAAAACATTCCAGGATTTTTCTTCATATAATGGACTTCAATGAACCCCAAACGGTTCAAGGTCCAAATGACAGTTTCAGTGCAGCTTCAGAGGGCTTTAAACCATACCAGACGATGAAAAAGGGTCTTATCTAGCCAAACTATCGGTCATTTAAAAAAAAAAAAAAAGTTAAAGTTTAATAAGCACAAATGCTCGCCTTGCTCTGTTCTGTGATGCGCATTTGTGACATCACGTACATCAACGTAATTACTTTGAAAGAGTCATGCTTGTCGTAGGAGGAAGTACCGAGTCAATGTTTACAAATGTGCAGAAGGAGGATTCAAAATCACCCAACATCGTTGTTTTACCTTTAAACTCCCTTTTTTTGTAAATGGCGTTTGACTTAGTATGTGCACTTTCAACTTGTAAACACTGACTCGGTACTTCCGCCTACGCCAAGAGTGACTTTTTCAACGTAATTGCGTATTACGTGACGTCACGAACGCGCATCACAAAACACTTTTTCTTTTCTTTTTTAAATGGCCAATCGTGTCGCTAGATAAGACCCTTTCATCGTCTGGTATGCTTTAAAGCCCTCTGAAGCTGCACTGAAACTGTAATTTGCACCTTTGGGTTCCATTGAAGTCCATTATATGGAGAAAAATCCAGGAATGTTTTCATCAAAAACCTTAATTTATTTTCAACTGAAGAAAAAAGACATGGACATCTTGGATGACATGGGGGTGAGTAAATTATCAGCAAAAGTTTATTTAAAAGTGAACTAATCCTTTAAAAGTAAAGTTACCTGTGTGAATCTTCATCTTCTGTGTCTACATCTTCCTACCTGCATGCACCTGTTACAGATGACCGGACCTCCAATATGGATGATGTGCACAATTTATTGCGGTGACTCAGGAGAGCCACAATTTGCGCGAGGGCCCCCACAGACGTTGAGGGACCATCCACCACAAAAAATGAGCCAGAGCCTGAGGACCAAAGGACAGAGTTCACCATTGGGAAGGGGAGCCCTCGAGCAAATCTAAAAAAGGGGTGTGAGCCTGTGACATCAGTGGACGAGGGAATGGGAACCTACCCCACCCAGTATTTGAATCTTCATCGTTGTTTAAAGACTGTTTAAAGCAAATAAGCAAAATGGACTGTGATGTGATAATTTCTTTGACATGTGAAGTTACCCTACTCACCATTGTCATGTCCAGTCTCCTTCCATCACAGAGCTCAGCCAGTCCTCCAGCCCCACCTCTGCTTTAAGTTTGCAGTCCTGCTACGTCCCAGGAGATGCCCTGCCAGGACGTCAAGCCGCATGCCAAGCAACTCTCAGCAGCACCTGTAGTCTAGGATCCTGTGGCTTCGCCTCTGGCCTCGGACGCCCTTGTTCCATCTCGGTGCGTGTCGACCTTTTGGCTCTACCCTGGCTCCTCCCACCTTTGGCTCCTCCAGAAACCCTCGTCCAAGTGACTCCACCGAGTTCCCTCGTCCCACTGGCTCCACCTTGGTCTGTCATTACTCTGCCTACGCACGGACATCCAGGCCGTCTACTGCGCACTGTCCCTTCTCCCCTACAGCTGCAACAGGCTCCTACCTCCCTTCTGGGTCGCCTCTGTCCTGTCCTCGGATGTCCTTCACCAAGACTTCACCTGGGTCTCCTTCACCAGCGATGTCTCTCAGCTCCTGCAGTCCACCGGTAATCCGCCAGATGTCAGGAGCCACACCTTTTACATCTAGGCTCCTCCTGCCTTCATCTCCTCCATGGGCTGTCGGCTCTGTGGAGTTCGGAATCTGCGTAATCAGGACTCCGCCACATTCTACATTGGGGTTTCGTTGTCCCACCATCACCATTCCTTTATCTAATCGCCCTGCCATTACCATCCTTTCGCCTCACCCTGTCACCAGCCCTTCGCCACATCCTCATCCTCCTCCTAAATCTCCTCCATCCCTTCATCTGCCATCACTCTGCTACTGCGGGAGGGGGCGCCTTGCCGGGAGGGGGCGTTCTATCAGTTATGTTCCGTTTGTCTTCGCTATCATGGACTTTCCCTTTGTTTTTATTCATTTTCATGTGTTCCTTTGTTACCATGGTTGCCGTCATTGTCACAGAGTACATTGTCACATCCTGTTTGAGTTCCTGAAGTTGTGTACACTCACGTTCATTTTCTGTCTGGTCATGTTAACTTTATGTGTGCTTTGTCTTCTTTGTATGTACCTATTGGATTGTTATAAGTAAAGTTACATGTTTGAATCTTTATCTTCTGTGTCTATGTCTTCCTACCTGCACGCACCCGTTACAATAAATAATAAGATAATATTTATTTTTGAACTATCACTTTAAAACAGCATAAATTAAAGGGCTTTATGATTTTTTTTTACTTTGTGTGTAATGTTGCTGAGCATAAAAAAGGTCTGCAAGTCCACTCCAAACAGAGGTATTTTAACAGAATACACTTTTTAAGAACTACAACGAAGGACTTGTTTAGACTACTACGTGTTTTTTCCGGGTCTTGTGAAGTCACAATGTTACTCATTGAAAAGAAAGTTGATGAGGGCTGGTTGAGCTGCGTCAGAGAAGACCGTGTTCTCGCTATGTCAAAGAGAGGCTGTTTTTTTTACCCCGTATCCAAAAGTCATTTGTTTGACCTTCCTAAGGTTTATTGTAACCCCAACGAGAACAGCTTTCAGAAACGAATGGCGAGTTCACACTGCACGGTTTTAGCCCCGATTTTCACTCACTGACAGATTTTGCAAAATCGAAAAATACCAGAAAGGCAAATCGGAGCTTGTTCGCGCGAGTGCCAATCACGCAGTGTACGTTATCAAATATGCGATCTGAGAGAATGTAAAATCTGAAAATGACATCAGTGATGAACAACAGCCAATGAGAGAGCAAGACACAGTGCAGCAGGAAGTTCGGGGAGGAGTTATAGACCAGAATATCAGCAAGCATGGCTTCGGTTCCGAAAAAGCCTCATTCTCTATTTGGACCAAAGAAATTAAGGAAAGTTTACTCGAACTTTAGCAACTTATTGCAGGCTACCATTTTTAATAACAATTCCGGTCTCACACGTGATCTTCACGTTATTTCCTTATCACTTCTCGCATGGGTTTAGTTTTGAAACGTTTTCTGTGTTCAAAATCGCCCTTATACCCTCATTCACGATTCCCTACATTACTCCAAGTGCTAATATAGTCCACTTGAGTGAGTGAATGAAAACGAGTAAGTGAACTCGGACACTGAGTGCACAGAAAGGGCTGCCGCATTTGCTTAGTTTCAGCTTGCTGTTTAATAATTATTTGAAACGTAGAAAACTGGCAGCTCCAGTAGTAATGACAATATTTATCTTGAACTCTGCCATGGAAACTAGAATGTATAAACTGTAATTAAACAATTTAATAATCAATAAAAAATGTATACCTGTTTGATATTATGCTGGATCAGTGCGGTTAGAAAAAATGGATGGATGACAGATTCAGCTTTTGGCGAGATGCAGGAATACATTCAGTGCGCAACTCTTACAGTGCATTATGGGTAATATCTAGCCGTTGAACAGTTGTACACTTGTTATTGTGGTGCATTGTGGGATTGAATGAGTGCACTCAATAATGTCCACTATGGTTTCGGACACCACTACAAATGGCTGTCTCCTCAAATAGTGCCCTATTTAACGGTATAGGGGGGCGATTTCGGACACAGCAGTAGTTTGCGGATAGTTGTCGCAGATTCTAAAGTCATGCAGTGTGAAACTGCTCCATCATGCAATGTGCACACAGCAACTGAATGCTACCCCAGATAGTCATGCAGTGTGAAAAGAACAGTGATCTAACGACTTTGACATTTTGGCATGACTTTTCAACGTAAACTCGGCTTAAGAGAGTACAAAAGCTTCTCCTGAAATTAAGCTGTTCCCACTTTGCCAGGACAATTCTGTTGTTTGTGCATCACAATAGTGCTGCAACGACGCGTCGACGTCATCGACGACGTCGACTACGGAAATACGTCGACGTGCGTGAAATGCGTCGACGCGTCGCATCATACATTCATCTCGCGTAATGGCGGCTTCTGCTCCTGGGAATGGAGAAAGTTCCATTCTATCACAAAAACCTAGACCACGATTATCAAAAGTATGGGGATACTTTAAACAGAGGCCAACCAAAATGGTCCTTTGTTCCTTTGCAAAGCCGAAATGGCGTTACGTTACCACGGCAGCACTGCGATGCACGAGCTCCTCACGCCGGCTTCACACCGCACACGCTAGCAGTGTGTTGGCAGGGCAGAAGCGGTGCGTATGGAGAGGGGAGCCGCGCGTCAGTTGTACATTCACACTGGCTGCGTTTGTCTCGCGCAGCTGAACCGCGGCTCGTATATTGCAAATACAGACGAACATCGTCAATTCTGTCACTTTCCCGGTGTTCTCCGACCCCTGTCTGTCTCGTGCTTTGATTAATGATGGGCAGCGTATATCTTCTGCAAATGCGACTGTGTTCTCCTCTTTCCCAAACACACATAACATGCTGTATAAAGGTAGTTTACGTGATAAAAGTACTCTTAATGTTAATATAAGCCTCTAGTTTTAATCATTTAAACAGGCATTTGAAGTTTGAGCAAAAACTGGCAGTGTGTTTTCCAGTATTTTATTTTTTTTAAATCACAGCGCCGGATGTCATATGGTGTTTGTGAAACACACAGAACACTTCACTACATGATTTCAAGGTGAAATTAGTTATTTTGCATGTTAATCAGGTCAGTTTTGATCAGAACAATGCACTGTGGCTTTAATTCAGCGTGAGCAGCGCGTCAAAAATAGACCCGGCGCCGAAACGATCGCGGCACTGACGCTTCTGCTCTGCTCCTGCTACGCGCCGCTGCGCTGCCTCTGCTGCCGGTGTGAATGCACTCATCTGTTAACATGAGCGTTGGTAAAAATATGCGCTGCTTACGCCCTGCTTACGCGTGCGGTGTGACATCCAGTGAACATGCTTAAGCTTCCATTTTCCACAACTGATGTGTGCGTTGATGAATGTTTATATGTGAATAAAAGCCTAAATTAAATCTGTTCATCATATAAAGTGATTGTGTCTCTTCAGAAAATGTGGACTAAACCACTCAATTAATTTGTATTAGTTTTACAATTTACGATAAACTATTTGAAGTGTCAAAGTGGTAGTTGCATTAGTGCTGCAATTATTGTGTTTGTTTTTTTCTCAGGAAGAGGCAAAGCTTAGAAGAAGAATTCTTTCAAAATGTGCGTGAAATGCGTTGACATCGCGTCACATACATTCATCTTGCGTAATGGCCCCAGCTGGCAGTTACACTTACCAATAGCATACTCAACATGATTGTAAAAGATACTTTATGGCACTTTATTTTTGTATACTATAAAAACTAACTTGCAGTACTTTTTGGTAAAAATTTAATAAAAGTTGAAATATTATATTAGAAGTAGTACTTATCATTTTTGTATAGTTATCCAAAGGATTCATTAGCTAATCAAAAAAGAACACTAGATTGGAAAAATAATAATAATAATCGTTAGATTAGTCGACTAATCGAAAAATAATCGTTAGATTAGTCGACAGAAAAATAATCGTTAGTTGCAGCTCTACATCACAACTTGTAAGTATGTCTTAGTTGCATTTTCTAATAACAGTTCCAATAAGTTTTATGTTGTTGCTACGATGTAAACAAAGGGCAATGTTTTGCCTAGCTTACCAACTACAATTACAGTATTGATGTAGTGCTTACTGTAGCTTTTGTAAGACTGTTCACCGTCCCTTAGGAAAATTAACCATGGTTTTGTGATTGATTACTGTTTATCTGACATAGCAAAGTTATCTGACAAGAATCATGATTAAATTGTGTATAACATCTTATCTAAAATGTATAAACATACCTGTGAAATCCGTGTTTGCAAAGTCTGTGCATGAAAACGATCCTCTTGTGGCTAGTCTGAATCAGGCTTGAATTGTTTTGAAATCAAGCAGCAACCTCACGCGGTCTCTCTTGACGCCACTCCGGAAGTGACTTAAACTGCAGTTCATTGACTGGCCACTATAGGGACAGGCCCTACTTTCTTTACGCTTCAAAACTGCTCTTCAGAATCCTATGGGTGACATCATGGACACTACGTCCATATTTTTTTACAGTCGTTTGAAATTGAAGCCATCCGTAATATTTATATCTGAGAAGAAATCGCTGTTATGGTATAGGGCGTGACATTTCTAAGTGGTGCCAATCACAATACACTGGGCCAATCACAGTACATTTAGTATTTCGGAAGGAGGGCCTTAATCGAAACTGAACTGAACGATGCATTCGGGCCAGACTCTGGAGAAAGGTGCTGTAATAATGTAAAATATGTGAAAAATAATGTTTTTGAACAATAAAACATGAAAGCATATTTTAGTACACCCTAAAAACAAAACCAAGACTTCGTAAAAGATCATTATAGGACCCCTTTAAGACAATATAACAAACACTAGTACTTTAGCTACACTTTAAATTAATATGATTTGTTTGGAAAGTAATGTCACAATGCAATGCACAATTTTAAACAAAATATTTATTTATTTATCCTAACAGAGTTTAAATTAAAAAATATTTAAAAGATAAAATGATACCTTGTGGCATGACAATATTTACATGTCTTTATCAGCGCTTATATGTATTCATCAGGCCGTTTCTGCATCACCCATGAATTCACTCACTGACACACACTGATAACTGATCTCTAATTTAATTTATATTTACGGTGAGATTTATAATGCAATAATGTTCTCGTGGATGTTTCATTTGGAGAGTTTATGAGGGGCCTGACAGATGGTGTCATTGTACGTTGCTTTGCCACTGCTCACCTCTCTCTATACTCAAGATGGCCACCCTCGAAAAGAGCTGAGGGAGGAATCAAATCAACTGTGAAGTCTCCTTGAATTCCACTTCAAAGTTGCAGTTAAGTATGAAAAACTTTGCCACGGTATTTACAAATCCCCGACTGAACGAATGCCAGATCTTTGAACAAACACTGGCGGCAAAGGCAGCAACTTTTATAGTTATCGTTGCGGATGTATCGTGTACTCTTTCCTTGTCTGAACCTTAATCTTAATCCGTCTTAATCAACATTTACTCTCCGAAGTGCTTGTATGAAGCAGTCAAGCTGGAGATGGTAGGACCCCTCCTTGGGGACATCTTTACCCGGACTGAAAGTATTAACAGGCAACAAAAAAAGTAGACGCACTCTCCAAACACAGAAGCCCGTGAATGAGGACTTCATCTCTACCAGCTCTTAGAAGCGAGCATCAAAGCCAGAGGAACTCACAGAAGACTATGACTAAAGGTGCGGGCTCTCGCAAGATAAAGAGCGCTTGATTCTTGCGGAAAGCATTGTAGCGCTCGTCGCCTTGATTTTGCTTTCAAAACCAGCCAGAACTAAATGCCTCTGAACATACAGGGTGATGGCACATGATGAAACCCAACACGAAATGATTTCAATCCACACAGGTTTTGCTTTTCATTTCTCCCTCAGATTAAAAAAAGAGCCGTATCCCCCAGAGAACAAGCCGTTGACATGAAGACACCCCTCCATCACAAACACTGCGACAAACTCTCTTGTTAAAAGCATCCCTGGTGCGTCAGATATGAGAGAGAGGGAGAGCGAGCAAGAGAAGAAAAAAGGGTTCTCCTGTTGTAAGCCATCTGTCTTGTTTTCCGCTGTTGTTTTAAGCACGGACAAGACATGCTTAAAAAAGCAGAATAAGGAAGATCAAGTGTCACCAATCTGTCTTATTTGAAGCTGTAAACACCTGTCCCCATTCCGGCCTAGGAAATAAGTATCAGTGACAAAGACTGTGATGTTAAAGTCAAGAAAGCTGCGGAAAAAAAGGTCTCAAGGGTTATCGGTGCTGCCTCTTTCTGTTTCGGGAGATATGGTCATCTCTCTTTGTTTACCAATGAACTACACTACACACACCAAAATATTCTAGTATGCAGAAAACAGAAAGCAAGTTCTTCACAGCATGCTTATACAAGATGATTTTTCAAAACCCTTGACTGGCGATGAAGAAAGCCACAGAAACATCTGGAACATGCAGATAGGAATATTCAGAGAATAGACAAAGCTGCTCTGAAATATATTCTCCGGTGCATTCTGGCATATCTCGAGATAAGGAAAATGTTCTTGAAATATGAATTATAAGTGGGCAACCCCTTAAGCTTCTAAAAAGGCCCGTTGTTTTGTTTCAGGAGCAAATGGTTCAGAAGCTTACTTTGGAGATATGTGTAGTGTAATCATCTGACGGGGGAAAAAACTGGCAAACGTTCTGTGAACTTATAACATCAACCAATGTTCTTTTAAAAACAACAACAGTTTGTTTCAGATGCCTATTGCTGTCCACATGTTTCGTGTTCAAATACTACTTAAAGGGATAGTTCATCCAAAAATGAAAATTACCCCATGATTTACTCACCCTCAAACCATCCTAGGTGTATATGACATTCTTCGTTCAGACAAATACAATCGGAGATATATTCAAAAAATGTCTTGGCTCTTCCAAGCTTTAAAATGACAGTGAATGGGGTACAAGATTTTGAAACCCAAAAAAGTGCATCCGTCCATCATAAAAGTACTCCACATGGCTCCGGGGTGTTTATAAAGACCTTCTGAAGCAAAGCGATGCGTTTGTGTAAGAAAAATATCCATATTTAAAACTTTATAAACAAAAATAACTAGCTTCCTACAGACAGCCGTACGCATAGATTTGCGGCAAAAGAGTGACCTCTGACCTAGTCTCAGCCTCATATGGACCGTTGGCTGAACGTCTGATAAATATATCAAACTTATCTGGAAACACTTCAGGAGTTTTGAAGTCGTCATCTGATTGGTTGAATTCAACAGGATGTCCACGAGACATATTCTTTAACGGTCCATCTGGATGCCAAAGCCCCTCGTTGAAGAAAAACACTGTTGTGTTTACAGCTGTGACAATGAGAGCTTAGCAGCATCAACTAAGTGCTAGATTTTCAAAAGTATGAGAAGTTAGCGGCTCCATTGTTGCAGTAAACTTTCACAACGCTCTTGAATAAATAATTTATAGATACATGCCGGTTTGTTTTGCAGGGACAAAGTGTGTTCACTTTGTCATATACACCTAGGATGGCTTGAGGGTGAGTAAATCACAGTATAATTTTCATTTTTGGGTGAACTATCCCTTTAAGTTTCAATACCACAAAACACCAAGATGAACACGAATCAGAATGATCATCAGCATTTGTATGACATAATAAATAATAATTAATCATTAATCAATTAAAAAAGGGATTTCTAACAAGTGTAACAAATTAATGCTGCCTTAACATGCTATCAGAAATGTCCTACTTCCCACTTCTGAAGACGTAATTACGAGCTTGTCGCATTCAAGTGCTTTGTTGTCGAAAAGAACAGGAATCATGGAGGACACCAGGTTTATTCTTGCTTATTTATTGGGAAAAATTGTATTAAAGCCAAAATGATATTTAGCATCCCATTCATTGACCACCATATATGACACTAAGATAGTCAGCTTGCTGAAGATCCTGGAATTTTAGTCAAATGCAGGCTATTTTTGCTAAGTATAAAACTTACAATCACTATTTAAAAGTTTAAAGTTTGTGGCCCGCCCATCTCCGGAAATTATCCCGAACTTCCCAGTGTATACGACTTGAGAGAGCGTTAGATTAAAATAACTTTTTTTTCCCTTCTAATTGCATTAGATTGTTTCTTTTTCATTTCTTTATCATTAGACCTATATGTATGCCTACTCATATTCTTGCATTCATAATTTTTTATATCTCTAATAAAGAACAGTTAGATATATTTAGATATTGTGTGTGTGTGTGTGTGTGTGTGTGTGTGTGTGTGTGTGTGTGTGTGTGTGTGTGTGTGTGTGTGTGTGTGTGTGTGTGTGTGTGTGTGTGTTTTAAAACCATCTTGATAGCCGGCTGTCAGTGGCTGTGAGAGCCAGGAGGGTATTTTGACAGCTCATCATTAACACCTCTTCCCAACTACTGCTATTTGAAGAAAC
The DNA here is from genome assembly GCA_023029165.1 of Gobiocypris rarus. NCBI lineage: Eukaryota > Metazoa > Chordata > Actinopteri > Cypriniformes > Gobionidae > Gobiocypris > Gobiocypris rarus. Next base: position 12,765,839 of record CM040930.1, on the reverse strand, counting down.
AATATTCTGTTGTTGACAGCAGCTGGGAACATAAGCCATTGGCAAATTTAAAAAAGTTTAGTTTCACTCCCATCTAAAGTATTCTGATCCCTTTTCAATAGCCGTACCTCAGCGTGTTTCATGAATATTAACGAGCCTACTTTTTTATTGAAATAACAATAGGAGAATACAGAGTCAAAAGAAACACAGAAACTTGGGATCAAAATAATAAACAACTGAAAAATAAATGCAAGATTTTTTCTGTTTCCTCTTTACAAAAACAGTAGGCTAAGCCTATCTGCTAAACTTTTTGAACTTCTCTCATGGTTTTTATAAAGATTGTGTAAATTAAATACAATTAAACTGTAAAGACTGTATCTCTTTACTAAGACTCAAATGTCTTCACTACTTTATATTTGCTTATTTTATAGGCTAGCCTACTTGAGTTTAGGCTATGGCTGTTTTGTTACACACTTTTACTACTTAATATACATGAGCAGTGCAGTGTCTTAGTCGTATTCATATTTATTATTCATACGTAAAAAAAACTGCTGTGTGTTTAAATAGTATGTTTAGGTTATAAAAACATGAAGTGGACGTCACGTTTTAGTGTGTCACGTGACAATGTGTAGTTTCAAGATGGCTGCGGAGGATCTCCCATCTCAATTTGATGTTGTCATTCTCGGAACAGGTACGAAATGCCTGCGTTGATATGATCATTTTAAACGGTTTGCTCTCAAAACTTGTATTTTGTGGCCGGGTTCGCTATGAAAAATGAGTGTAGGATGACAGCCTCGGTGTTTTGCTACAGGCACGTGAAACAGACACAGCGAGATATGAACGCTAAAGCTAATAGGGCTGTGTGTTTTTGACATATATGATGAGGATCGGCATTTATGTATTTCTTTTGACAGTCATTTCACTTTTAAAATGTGTGATATGATGGAAACTGTAAGAAAGAGGAAATGAAATCCCAGAATACCGTGTGACAGGCTGGTCATGAATGAGAGATGCTGAAACAGATGAGCTGGAGGTGATGGAGGAACACTGACTTTACTGTGTCTCTTCACTGTTCATTCTTGCATGTCACTGTCATTCCTGAGTCTATTTACTACATGACTGTGGATCATAATACTTGAGTGACATCCTGTTTTGATTCGTTGCTTAAGAGACACTTTCTGAAGTACAAGTACAGCTGTACAGCATGACTGCATGTGTTAGTTATATATTTCATACATGAGCTGTTTATTTTTTTATTTACTGGCCAGTGGAGGACAGCAAAGTTGAGTGAGGGAGAGAGAGGATATCAGGATGGAATCAGGATATGATGCAAGCTTGATTCGAATCTGGAACCTTTTGAGTCAGCAGCACTTGTGCATGTTATGAGACATTATTTTGTGGGCATTTTTTTATTCACAAAATGACTCAATTTAAAACGTGACTGAGCTGTTAAAACATTTATTTTTTTCAAATCTGACGCATCAGGCTTTATTATTATCATCATTATCATCTTATTCATAATTTTGGTAAGACCAATGTAAGACCAATTCTCACTATTAATTATTTGTTTATTAGCATGCATATTATTATAGTACTGGCTGTTTATTAGTATTCATAAAGCACATATTAAAGCCTTATTCTGCATGACATTATTCTACATCCTTTAATCCCACCCTATAACTGACTTTTAATAAATACCTTACTATAATAAGCAGTAATTAGGAGTTTGAGGCAGAAGTCATAGTTAGTGAGAATTGCACCTTAATCTAAAGTGTGGCTGTGACCATAATTTTAATAACAACTTTATTGTGTATTGTCAATATAAAAACATCAGAAATCTATGATGTAATAAATAATAATAATAACTACTATTATTATAATTACTATGAACTCTTGTTATTTCCAACAGTTATCAGCAATTTAATATTAAAAATTTAATATTACAATTTTTTAATATTGTTTTTGTCTATATCGACTGAAATAAACATTGAAAATATAACAAATAATAATAATTAAAATTATTATTAAGAACACTTGTTATTTCCAAAAGTTATCAACAATTATTATTAAAATATTAATATTATTAACTTTGTCTATGTTTTTTGTCTTTTGACTGTACAAAACATCTGAAAATCTCCAAATCTGGATCAAATGGCAAATAATAATAATATAATTTTATTATTATTGCTATTACTATTATAAATTCTTGTTATTTCAGACAGTTATTAACAATTATTATTAAAATATTAATATTATTAAAATATTAATATGAATAACTTTGTCTATATTGTTTTTGTCTATTGACTGTACAAGACATCTGAAATTCTCCAAATCTGGATCAAATGGCAAATAATAATAATAATATCATTTATAATAATAAATAGTCTATTATAATATAAATACATCTGAAATTCTCCAAACCTTAATAATAATTTGATAATTTAATACAATGTTGCTTTAAGCTGTAAATAATGATCTAATGATTTCTGTTTTTGCTTTCTGTTTAAATTTCTCATTAAATCATTTAGCGGACACTTTTTTTTTATTCAAAGCAGTTTGCAACACAGTTCTTTCAGGATCATCCTCTTGCAGTGATCTGTGATGACTTGAACTTGCAGGGATCAAACCAGAACCGAATGCTACCGGCCCAGAATGAACAGTGAGTTTCACAGTGATCAGCCCTAGTTTAACATTCCCTGTCCTGGTCCAGAGTTTAGCCCTACTTTGTTGAATGCAGCAGTTCTCTAAAGTAGTGCACATAAACCAGTTTGTGGTTTAACTGAACTTGGAGCTGACCCTGACTCCGTGACCTGCTTCAAACCCAGTGTTGAATTTTAGGTTTGTGCTGCGGACCCTCTGGAGGGTGGATACTTTACTGGACTGTGTGGTGTAGATCGAGTCCCCTGGAATGACACTGTCCTCGTTCTCTCCAGTGTCCTGATTCAAAGCGCAGAAGTGTGTTTATATGCAGGCCAGATCCTCAGGACAGTGCTGAAGCCAGTGGGAGATGAAATTACTCCCCGGTGCAGGGCATTGTTCTTCACAACAGGGAGGAGAGGTAAAAAAGGGAAAAAAAAGAAAAGAGGGGTTAGTGCGATTGCTAAGAGCAACGTTCCTGTGCTGTGATTGATGGTGTGCAAATGAATATATCTGGCCCACTTCTGGTTCCGCTCATGCAAAACCACCAGAGCCATTTGGTCCCAAAGCAACCGGTGACACGGGGACACTCACAGCTTGGACTATTTCTGCTCAGACTTCCGTGTCAAGGTTGCTCAGACAAGCGTGCTTGTCCCAGACTCCCTAGTTACCCCCGTTTTTTGCTGGTGGATACAGACACAAATGAGGATATGGACAGGGAGCAGTTGCTAATGAATACTGCGGCCCTCATAATGATGCCTGCTAGACCCTCTGACTGTGTGAAGGACTGCGTTCCCCTCGGTCGCGCCCCGTCAGCTGGTGAACTCGCACCTGACCCGGCTGTCCCCAGAGAGTCGACGCTCGGGGTCTGGAGCGGTAGGAGCAGATGCCTGTGGACCTTTCCATTTTTTTAATATATTGTTTGGCTCAAAGGCCCACAGTGAAATAGAATAATCAAGAACAAAACAGCAAACTGAAATTCCCCCTGGCTTCAGGTTATTTTGCTGTAGTTGGTGTAGTGAAGTGTATAGAGCAGATCAGGTTCAATGGATGCCTTCAAAAATCTGTTCTTGTATTACAGAAACGTTTATGTATCTACAGAATCAGTGGCGTAACTTTGTATTAAAAAGTGTGTGGGACTGGTGTGTGTGTTAGGGATGTGACGGTGAGGAAATGTTCTTACCGTCGTGTGACAACACCGGTAAATCCGATATCAGCGGTGTGGGGGGGCTTTTAATTTGCGAATTCTAAAACAAAAGCATTTATAATGGTGTGGAGCTTACATAGAAATGACCTGAAAACATGCCAGTGGACATGCACCGTAGATGACAGTGCGGCCGTAAATGTGTGCGCACTGTGCAGCCGTGAATGAATGACAGAGCGGCCATATGCATTTTACTTTCGGTTTAGAATTAGCACCAATTTGGTGGGTTCATTAGCTTATTATTCTTAATGAAAAACATAACAAAACAGTGCAATGACAAACTCACTGTAGGCGCTTTTGGTAGGCTATATCTCATCCGTCTCATGCTTTATTAAGCAGACACCAGTTTTTTAATTGTAGTGTGTTTTTTAACTGAACTAAATTATTTTATTACTAAAAAAAATGTAAACAGTGGAGGGGGTGGTTCCGCGGTAGGAAAGTGATGTAACCGGTGTTGTCCGGTGTTAGGGGGTGGGCTGTGATTGGTCTGCCAGAACCCCTCCCTCAGGTGGTATGCTCCCTTTGCATGTGTAATTGCACGTTGAAGCGGACAATGACGCAGAAGTATAAATGAAAATCGACGCATAGCCAACAGTGTGGAGGCTCCAACGCTGAAGTATAAATCAACCTTAACACTCAAACGCAACCCCCGATGTCATCGTCCATCGCGATGTGGCATCTGTGACGTCACCCATAGGATTCTGAAGAGCAGTTTTGAAGCGTAATGTAGAGACAAGCTGGCTGTTGCCATCTTGGCAGCGTGTCACTCCAGGATAACAGAAAATGTGCAAAGAGGCGGGACATGGGTGGAGCTGACGTGACACGATGACTAACAGACAGTGGATAAATGGCTATCCACCTCTCACTCAAAGTGGCCACGCCCTTAATTATGCAGAACGTTAAGGCTTTATATAATGTAAATGAATGAGTTATAAAAAAAAAAATCACCCCCCTCACAGTTGTCATGAAGGGCAAAATTAGCTGTATAGACCAAAACTACAATTTGTACCAGGCTATTAACATGTTTTTTTCTGCTGTAAAGTTGGGCATTTTAACATGGGGCTCAATGAGATTCTGCTCACTTCTGGCCAGTTGATGAATTGCAGTTTAAGTTACTTCCAAACAGTGGCTAAGCTTTAGTTACAACTCTGTTCCAGAACAGTGCAACCCAAATATTCGACTGTGTGTTGCGCATTTTTCGGAGGACTGTTTATAGCACCTGGGAGAGTACAGGCCTTTTCTACATCTTTGTTGTTGCTACGATAACAAAGGCAAACTTACCAATCTGATACTTTCTGGTCCAGTCGCGCTAGCAACGTTGATCGATTAGCTTTGTCATCTGCATCTTCCGGATCAGATTTGGGCTTGAATTGATAAGGTAGGACCAACATTTTCATCTGTCAATATTGCTTTGTATATGGTCAGAAGTGTGACATTTCCGTAACATGCATAAGGTATTCAGGCCAATCCATAGACTGTAGGACAATGCACTGGATCTCTGGCCAATCAGAGCATGGCGCGATTTTCAGAACGATGAGCTTTGTAAAAATCGAAGCGTTTCAGAAAGGTGGGGCATAGAGGAGCAACAATAATGTACAGTATTTGTGAAATTATAATTTTTTTTAAACCTAAAACCACGTAAACACATTGCATTAAAACAAATACACTAAATAATGTTCTTCTTAGAACCATCATATGACCCCTTTAATTAATTACATAAAAATACAGCATGGTTCTTAAAATCTACTTCCAGAAAATGAAGAACAAGGAATGTGCATCAGGTGTGTTTTGCTTTATGTTTTTAATGACTTATGAAGCCACTGTAAACTGTATCGTTACATATATTGTTATATAATATCTTATGTATCATATCCTATCACTGTTAATAGAAAAACCTGACAATATCACTACTACATAATACCTTTAAGTATTGTGATATTCCGCCATGTTTCTCACTGACACGCCCCCAACTCGTTAAGATCGGGACTTCCCACTGATATTTACAACTTTATGTAAAATATTTTAATCTAAACATTGTTTCCAACCAGCATAAATGTAAAAGAAAACATTACAAAAAATTGTTGTATAATATATGATCATAAATATAATTGCCATTTAATTAAAGTGTTATTTTTATGGTGACACATCATACTTGTCACGTAATGCACCATCATCACAATTGCGCTGTATGGCAGCTGTATCGCTTTTATTTAGTTTTCCTTTTTTATTTAAAATATTGAATGTCATCAACTACCTGATATTCCGTTTCTCAAATAGATGTAAGTGTATGCGTTTTGTTGTTGAAAAAACGTTATAATAATCATGTTAGTTGATCTATAATGCATGATGGGCACCGTCATGTTATTTTGCGGCGCAGTTCAGAGAATCGGATCTGTCGGATAAAAATCAATTTAGTTCAGTTGGACAACGGATGCTACAGTATTAGGGTTACTTCACCCAAAAATGAAAATTCATTAATTATAGTCATTAATCATATCATATCATTACAAACCCGTAAGACCTTTATTCATCTTCGAAACACAAATTATAAGTATATATAAATTAAATATAAATTATAAGATATTTTTTATGATATCCGAGAGCTTTCTGACCCCACCTGCAACATTATAACCACTTTCAAGGCCCAGAAAGGTAGTAAAGACATTTAATAAATAGTCAACAAAATAGTCCATGTGACTACAGTGGTTCAACCTTAATGTTATGAAGCGACGAGAAAACTTTTGTAAACAAAAATAACTTTTTTCAACAATTTCTTCTCTTCCATGTCAGCCTCTGATTAGGGCTGGGCGATATAAAGAAAAAACGTATATCGATATTGTCAAAATTTTTACGATATTCGATATATGTTTGCAATAGGGATGGGCAACAGTGGTCGAGTACTCGAGTACTCGAATGTGACAGCGACGATCGATCATGAAAACGATGATCGTCCTGACTTTAAAAACATATATATATTTGTCTATTTTTCTGATTGGTTATTGCATTTTGGGAGGGAACTGAGGTCTGATTGGTTAGTGTCAGAAAGCACGCATTCCAGACCGGCGAAATAAAGTGAAACTGAAGCACGCCCTGCAGTGATGCCTGAAGTCCCTGTGATCATGAAATACGGTAGGCTACAAGACGTGCAGCGCCAATCTGTCATATAGGCCTAGCATTATAATGAGAACAAGATTGTAATAGAATGTTGTAAACAGATCTGTGCTTTAGTTCCCCGTGTATCAGCTGATCAAGGAAATCCACAATAAGAGTAACGGCTACATCAGAGTGGGGTCAAGTTCACATGCGCATCCGCATCCTTTTCTGCAGATTCAAGTTGTAAGATTACTTTTATGTTGTCTATATCTGATTAATCAATACGTTTTGTTGAGTTTAATAACCAGCTAGCAAAGCGCTGCTGTTAATACCGGCTGGTGTTCATTCTCTTCAGTTTCAGCTCAAATGCGAACAGCCCGACATTATCGACTCTGGGTTATTCCAGACGATCATATTCTTTTTAAATATTCTATTTCTTTTTCAAAATCATTAATGATATTAATAATGCAGCAGTGGTATTTTGTTCTCGTGTTTTTCAATAGTAGACCTGTGTTTTATTTAAAGTTGTTTCTCATTATGGATTCGAAAACGCTAAATCTACACAAAATCTACACACACCTAAAGGATTATTAGGAACACTTGTTCAATTTCTCATTAATGCAATTATCTAATCAACCAATCACATGGTTTCTTCAATGCATTTAGGGGTGTGGTCCTGGTCAAGACAATCTCCTGAACTCCAAACTGAATGTCAGAATGGGAAAGAAAGGTGATTTAAGCAATTTTGAGCATGGCATAGTTGTTGGTGCCAGACGGGCCGGTCTGAGTATTTCACAATCTGCTCAGTTACTGGGATTTTCACGCACAACCATTTCTAGGGTTTACAAAGAATGATGTGAAAAGGGAAAAACATCCAGTATGAGGCAGTCCTGTGGGTGAAAATGCCTTGTTGATCCTAGAGGTCAGAGGAGAATGGGCCGACTGATTCAAGCTGATAGAAGAGCAACTTTGACTGAAATAAACCACTCGTTACAACCGAGGTATGCAGCAAAGCATTTGTGAAGCCACAACACGCATAACCTTGAGGCGAATGGGCAACAACAGCAGAAGACCCCACCGGGTACCACTCAACTCAACTACAAATAGGAAAAAGAGGCTACAATTTGCACCAGCTCACCAAAATTGGACAGTTAAAGACTGGAAAAATGTTGCCTGGTCTGATGAGTCTCGTTTTCTGTTGAGACATTCCGATGGTAGAGTCAGAATTTGGCGTAAACAGAATGAGAACATGGATCCATCATGCCTTGTTATCACTGTGCAGGCTGGTGGTGGTGGTGTAATGGTGTGGGGGATGTTTTCTTGGCATACTTTAGGCCCCTTAGTGCCAATTGGGCATCTTTTAAATGCCACGGCCTACCTGAGCATTGTTTCTGACCATGTCCATCCCTTTATGACCACCATGTACCCATCATCTGATGGCTACTTCCAGCAGGATAATGCACCATGTCACAAAGCTCGAATAATTTCAAATTGGTTTCTTGAACATGACAATGAGTTCACTGTACTAAAATGGCCCCCAAATTACAAACAATATGACAAAAACAGTGCTTTATTTTTCAGCTACAATAGGTCTAGTAGCAAGTCAAAAAAGAAATTAATTAATCAAATGTATAAAAAAACAGCTTAGTCTTCACTCTATAAATTAACTATACACTGATTCCTCCAAGCATGGGGTGGTTTTCTATTTGTCATTGTTGTTAGATTAACATTAATCACACAGAATATTAGGTCCGGCTTAAGACCTGCTCATCCTCAACTGTACACGTTCACTAAAGACATCGACTGTTTACCTGAATACTTGCCAGGACATTTATTTTTACATATTTTTTAAACCCAAACCCAATAATATGCGAAAGAACTAAACCGCGATCACATGTTGTCTGCAACGCACGTGCGCATGCTTCAGTCCGGCAGCGCGAGCACATCCTGCGCTGCGCTTTATTCTCTCATGCGCGCATGTTTTTTGTTTCTTTCTTTGTCATGTGCTGCGCGTATATATTTAACTCTTCTGCTTCCAATGTTTAGTGAATGGTGGAAGCTGACCTCTGCACTATCTGCATTATCTGGTAACGTTCTTTGGGAAAGTGGGCTTGAATGTGAAATATTCGATATTCACGTCAAATTTTACATCGACGTCACAATTATTGCGATATTATCGCTAATATTCGATATATCGCCCAGCCCTACCTCTGATGCTGTTCTTATTGATGCTGTAACACCCCTACTAAATACCAATTCAGATGCAGCTTCTGAAAAAAAACAAGAACGTTGTAGCCTAAAAGTTTATGTGTAATAAATACTGTGTTGAATTAAAAAAAATATTTATTTCTAAAACTACTTTTTGAAATGTCTATTTGGTGCTTTTCTCATTTAACACAATAATGACTTTAAATGATCTTTTGGGGGTAATTTCACAGCCAAATGTAATGTGTGATACATTAATGTGTAATGTAATGTGATTGATTAATCAGCACGTCATGTAATTAATTAGATTAAACATTTGAATCGCTTAAGAGCCCTACAAAACCGTACATTATGGCAGTAATGAAAATCTAAGAAGAATTCTCAAGAATAACACATGAAACTAAATTATCCAGATGGCAATGAGATTGTAGGTTGAAATGTGCTTAAAATCAATGGTCCTAAAAACAGAATTCATTATTTTTATGGATATAATAATGTATAATAATGAATCCTAAAATGTGACCTGGGCATTTTTGCGAAGTTCACCCTTGTTTTAGTTTGCATACAGCAGATGAAGGTCAAGGCATATTCAAGCATGAATATTCCATGCAAGCAATATTTGTTTTATGTGATTCCTATGAAGCTATTAACACAGCGGTCTAAACTTTTTCTTCATGCAGCATTTAAACACTCATCAACCAATAAGATCTAATCCCGTTTCTGAAGCTGTCACCCGCTACACTTACCCACACATTTGGATGCGCTAATGCACAGAAAGATATTTTGCCAACTGGTAAAAGTCCAAATGGTTACTGTATTTAGCAGTATTTCATGATGACTGTTCGCTGATGAGAGCTCGCACACAGCAGCTGTAGAAGCTAAAGGATGCAGACAGTGTGATTGTGAAGGTACAAGACTCTTTACTGAGGAGCATCATTAGAGGCTAAGCAATCATTGGCTGACAGGCCTGACTGAGATGCACGTTTAGTTCATCTCGTATCAGAGCTGTGCCCTCACCTGCCTCTAATAGAGCAGCAATGAAGAAAACAAGCCAGCCATTTCACTGGCCTGTTCGTAGAGCCTGGGTTAATGTAACTATTCATCATGTTTGGACCCCATGTGCCTTTAGCTTGAATAGCCTCTATTAGCAGTCATGTGATTATAGAACACCTTCACAGATATCCCTGTGCTCTTTTCAGGTGATTGATTTCTCATGGCCCTTGAGCATTAGTGTGGAATTGATTGTTAGGTGGACCTCCAATGGGCGTCATAGTCACAGACTGCTTGCAGATTGTCAGCGATCGTTGTAACAGGGTTTATGTCTTTGAAACGTGATGATTGTCTGTTAGACATTTGCGTCTAGATTTCATTTAGGCCACTGTTGAGTTGACATTGACCTAAATTTGATTTAACATAAATATATATATATATATATATATATATATATATATATATATATATATATATATATATATATATATATATATATATATATATATATATATATATATATATATATATATATATATATATTATTATTATTTTTTTTTTTCCGCTGCATAATATTGCAGGTTGTTTTGTGGGTCAATGACATGACGCATCCTGATTTATATATATTTTATAATGCAATTAATGCATGCAGTGAGTGAAACTTATTGGATAGTTTCACTCTCTTTCTCGTAGCAGACTGAAGGATTGTAGGGAAATGCAGGGATTCATGAGTTGATAAAAAGCGAATAATTAATTAAATTAATGTAAAAGTAAAAGAAATTAAGATTATAAAATATAAAAAAGACTGATTTAATTCAATTAGTATATGTCTGTAGAGCCCTATGATTTCCCCAATGTGGAAACATAGACTGAGTCGTGGTATCCAATCATAAAAAAATGAAATCTACTGTATAAGCCGTGATTTTTATTAACATAAACCGGGATAAAGCATGCAGGAGATTCAGTCGAACATCGAAGATAAAGCAAACCACTTAACAACTTACAAGACTGAATAAAGAACAACAGAAACTGAGGACTATATATACTCAGGACAACTGAGGAAGAAAACAAAAGACAGGTGGGGCTAATAAATCAAACAACTAACTATGACAAAAAATGCAAACATACTTAGAAACCATGACAACCAAGGAAACAAAATGGAAAAAGGGCCACAGCATAGGGCTCAGTAGAGCCGGTGGGAGTGAGAATAAAGGTGGAGCCGGAGGGAGTGAGGAGCCCAGTGGAGCCAAAGGAAAGAGGGACAAGTCATAGCTAGAGACCTGGAAGTCCATGGTCAACCAGGTTGATTACAGACAGAGCTGGATGAACGAGGAAGCCCAGCGGAGTCTGAAGGTTGGCGGACCACGGTGGAGCCTATTACTCGGAGGGACAAGGAGGAATATGTTTCCACATTGGGGAAATCAAGTTGGAGCTGGCCGGAACCAGTGGCGGCAGAAGGACACTTGAAGCTGAGCAGGACCAGCAGAGACAGGAGACCCTGAGATGACAATTCGTCATACCATTTTATAGGGACAGAGCACAGCACACCCTCAAAGGGGACCGCATGGCCGAGGCTGTACTCCACTAGAATACCCTCAAAGATGGACGTCATGCAGGCTCAAGCACCTGGTCAGACTTCAGTATTGGTTCTGGCTCCAGGTCTCGGGGCGGTTGCGGGCTCTGAGTCTGTGGTTGGCCCTTGCATGTCATTCGTAGTGGGTGTGGCTGAAGGCTGGCTTGGCTCTGGGTCCAATATGAGCCTTGGGGCTGCAATGCGAGTCACATTGCACAAGCACCCACTCCACATAATCTGCAAAACTTCCTCAAGGACCATCCCCAGACAGCTTGGCCTTTGTCGAGGTGTTGAGTCCGACATAATAAAAAGTGCATTGGCAATTGTCTGGGTAGTGGGTCAGATGAGCCAGATCTAAAAACTCATGGGTATGGTCCTTGAGGGAACAATCTGAGCTGGACTGCTGGTAGATCCATTATAATCTCTTCTTGGTAGTCAGGATGCATCACTCTATGTTGAACATCAGTGAACACCTTTTGGACCCTTTATATTTAGGAGTAGCCTCTAAGTAAATAACAACAATTTTCATTTAAGGTTGAACTTTCCCTTTACACTTCCTGCAGATGTGAAGAAAATGATACAACACCATTGTGTGTGTGTGTTTTGTGTTTGTTTGTGTGTGTGTGTGTGTGTGTGTGTGTGTGAGAGAGAGAGAGAGAGAGATAGATAAAAGGGATGGGTGACATAAATGGGTGGAGTGTAAAAGAAGTGACCTGCCCCCTCTCTCTCTCTCTCTCTCTCTCTCTCTCTCTCTCTCTCTCTCTCTCTCTCTCTCTCTCTCTCTCTCTCTCTCTCTCTCTCTCTCTCTCTCTCTCTCTCTCTCTCTCTCTCTCTCTCTCTCTCTCTCTCTCTCTCTCTCTCTCTCTCTCTCTCTCTCTCTCTCTCTCTCTCTCTCTCTCTCTCTCTCTCTCTCTCTCTCATACACACACACACACACAAAATCCTTCCCTCGTTCCCTCAGCCTCGACTATAAATAACCGAAAAATGACTTTCAAGGTGCAGAGATAGAATCCATTTGGAATGTTCTCTAAAATGAAGAGTGATTTATGATTTCATACAATTCCTGCTGAAAGCATTCGGGCTTTGCCCGGTCATCAAAGTCCTGCCAGCTCAAATCTATTATTTATCGCCCAGTATGTCTATGTGGCATCAGAACTTTATGGCAGGTAATGTTTGTCTTTAGCAAACATGATGTGGAAAAATCAATACCGGATAGGATAAATGGCATTAAAAGATGGCGGTGAGAGGTTATTTACACTTTTTAAAAACATCTTCAGTATTATCTGGACAGATATATTGCGGCACCTCGGACCGTCGCTGTTCTGGTAGGTGCGTAATTGAGATGCATCTGTTTAAACAGGCCAAGTGAGTTAATGTGATACTTTTCCATAAATAAAATTAGGTTTCCTTATTTTAGGTGTCTTTTTGAAATGATGTCACTGTAATCCCCATAAAGATTATTAGAGGCGCTTGCACAAGTAATTTCATAGTAAATATTTCAAGCTGTAGGCAAATCATTGTACTTATGTAATTTGGTGCATTTAATTGTAACAGGATTGGTGGGACTGGATTTTATCCATCAGGAATTTTTAGGATTGTGAAAAATAGGCATTTAGTAAGTTTTTGTATGATCTGACGCTCCAGTGACTGTAGGGGTGGACTTGGTTCACATTGTACGAATCCCCACATACACACACACACACACACACACACACACACACACACACAGACAAATAACAATGAATCGGCACAATAAAATCAGGAACGTGCATTATGATAGTCAACAGGATGAATTCTGATATCATACTATTCAATTTGGACGAGGGTTTTTGGTCTCACTGTAGGCGAGCATGTGGGTGTCTAGAATCCCAGGATTCTCCATCAGTGAAATAGCCAGTGCTCGGGAAGATACGACGGGCCTGGTCGGAATAAATCACTTTTCCATTGTGTGTGTGAGATGGGGCTGTGCAAGGCCAGATGAAGAAGAAGAAAGATGGAGGGACAGGGACGCTTCAGTGCCTTAATGGAGTTGTTTTCTGCCCTGGTGCTGCTCAATCTTGCTCTCAGGGACCCCACGCGTTCCTTCTACCTTTTTAGTGCAGCTTTTCGAACTATGTAAACTTCAGCTCAAACATTATGTAAATACACCAATTGAATCATTGGTGTGTGTGAGCAAGAGCCTGTACGAGTACTTCTATTTAATAGTCAGCGAGTTATCTGGGAAATGTTTACACTGTGTAAATGACTCCAAACGCTGTCCAGCATCAGCAGCCAGATTTATGCTGCAATTTCATAAATGATACAAAAATAATCATATGACACGTGCTAGTTGCTGTACGTTCTTATATTGTTTTATAGTAGTAGATTTTTGGTTTGTACGTAATTAGATATAAGAATGAGAAATTGATAAAACAACTAAGAAATCATTAAATCCACTGAGAATGAGAAACCGTGTTATTTATATAACTATATTTTTATCATTTTTATTCATTTTTTATTATATAATTATTTATTATTAAGGTTTTCATTTCAGTCTGTTAGATTTTTTTACAGTTAGTAATTTTAGTTGTACAATTTTATCTAATAATTATCTTTTTATTTCAGCTTTATTTCTATTAACAAAAATATTTTTCATATTTTTTTTAGTTAAATGCTGAAATATCCATCAGTTATCAATAAATGAATAGTAAATGTTGATAAATGGATGCAATTCATTAATGATGAACATTAATTAATTCAATTATCATTGATTTATTCATTTTTCAATTAATTTGCCAATTTCTCAGTGGATTTATTTGCTGTAGTTTTTTTACTATATAATTGTATTTATTTATTTAGGTTTTATTTGTTTTTATTTCAGTTTCAGTATCACTGTCATTTTAGTTAAGTTTATCTAATAATTATCTGAATTTATTTCAGCTTTATTTCAATTAAAGGTGCACTATGTAGGATTTTTGCTGTAAAATATCCAAAAACCACCAGGCCAGTGTTATATATTTTGTTCAGTTGAGTTCTTACAATATCCCAAATGTTTCCAACTATTTGTAAATTGTGAGGAAATTGCTATTTTAACCAATGAACCGGGACGTGTCAGAGAGTCTCCTGGCGTCATTTCTGCGTTACCCTCGGGTTCCGGTTTAATTTGGCAGAAACGCTTCACTCTCACTGCAGTGTGCAACTAGTGAACGCACAGAGTAACGTCATAACATAATTTTAAACACAATTAAATGTATCTAATATGATTAACAGAGCTGTTTTACCTCATACTCATGACCGGAAAAGCGGAAATGGCGACTGTGTCCCGTCATAATAAAATTCCCGCTGCTCGCGAGCCGTGTGTTGCGCAACAATCGCTCCAGCGGCCTTTCTCAGCTCCCACAACAGTCAGTCCTGCTCTGCTTCATAGTTCATACTACATAACGTTAATAATCGCATCCATGAACTAGGGTTGGGCGATATATCGAATATTAGCGATAAAATCGCAATAATTTTGACGACGATGTAAAATTTGAAAATTTTTGAATATTTTAAATTCAACATGCACACTTTCCCAAAAAACATTAACAGATAACGCTGAGGTCAGCTTCCACCATTCACTAAACATTGGAAGCAGAAGAATTAAATATATACGCGCGTGAAAAAAAATAACAGCGCGGCGCGGGACGTGCTCGCGCTGCCGGACGCTGACCTGAAGCGCGCACACACACCTTTCAGACAACATACGATCGCGATTCAGTTCTTTCATGGATTATTGGGTTTCAATGGTCAAACAAATGTAAAAATGTACGTCCTGGCGAGTATTCAGGTAAACACAGTAGTGTATGTCTTTAGTGAACGTATAGTTGAGTGAGAAATCGTGTGTTACAATGAATTTGGTCCGTGGAGGTCTTAAAGGGCCAGACCTCATATTTTGTGTGATTTAATGTTAATCAAACAACAATGAAAAATAGAAAACCACCCCATGCTTGGCTAAACACTTTAATATATTTATTAAGAAACAGTGTAGCCTATAGTTAGTTTTTTAAATATATATATATATATATATATATTTGATTTTGATTTATTTCTTGACTTGCTGAAAATAAAGCCCTGTTTTTGTCATATTGTTTGTAATTTGCATGTTTTGCTTATTTAAAAAAAAGGATACAATTAATAATCTATATTGGAATTATAAAAGTACATTTAAAAAAAATATTAAATTACTCGTTGTAATGAAGTTCTTTGTTGAGGGCAGGAAGAAGACACAGGGGTCGGCCTGACTGGGACTTACACACTTTTATTTTCTCACGCACACACAGACGCTCTCTGGCGTATACACTCAAAATCCACGATATGGGTCGCCCCGTTCAGTTCTCAGCAATAGCAGTTTCTCTTGTTCACTCTCAGCAGCGTGCGTGTAGTCCCAGTCCAATTCTCTCTCTCCGGTCCTCATCTCCTGCGTGGCTTATAACCTGTCTCTCCACGCCAATTACTGAAACAAGAGACAGGTGTTCATCGTTTGCATCTGATTCACTTACGTGCCACTCGGCCTCTGACTCTCTCCGTCACAGACCTCGCTAAACCACGCCCTCCCCGCCACACTCGTATAATGAAATAAGATTTTGGTCATCCCAACCTGTTCAGTATACGTAAACATTTTGTATTTAATTTGGTTCTTATGAAATAGTTTTTATTGTTTTTAATTGGGGCAAAATATTATTATATTTTTTTTTATTTAAAAGCAATTGCAAACATATCGAGATATATATTGAATATCGTAAAAATTTTGACAATATATAGATATATTTTTTTAGAATTCAAGCTACGCCTATGTTTTGAACAGGCGCCCTCTAGCGGACAGAAAAGTTGCCTTTAACACAAATGTTTATTTTTAGTTGCTGCACTGTTGAGAAATCGATCAATTCATTGAAAAATCAATAAAACCTAAGCTCTAATTGTGGATAAATAAATAAATAAATGTGAATAAATGGATGCAATTTGATCGCTTATGCAAATAATGCATTTTTTTATTCAGTTATCCATTGATCATTGATCCATTTTATAATTAATTTGCCAATTTCTAAATTGATTTACTTATTTCTTAAATGATTCTTGAGTTTCAGATTTGTGGCCCTGTATAAATGACTGCAGACCTGAACCACCAATATCACCGATAGCATACTTTGCTATTAGTCAACCTGCTGGGTCACAGAACGAATTGATCAGATAGTTCAAACCCTATTGTGTGAACTCTATAGCCTAGTGACTGGCTTTACTTAGGAATAGGAGATGAAAGCTTGAATGAAATACATTATTGTTTAGCCGAGTCGTTGTCCTCATGCTGAGTTGCTGTTTGTAACTGGATGTATCCGCAGCAGTTACAGTGAATATGCCTGAAGCGAGCCTTAATGCTTTTATGTTTGCGTCAACGTAATTGTAAAAGCAGTCGCACTGCTTCGCTATTTCAGCGATGTGAGCTTGAAACA
The DNA here is from genome assembly GCA_023029165.1 of Gobiocypris rarus. Taxonomy (NCBI): domain Eukaryota; kingdom Metazoa; phylum Chordata; class Actinopteri; order Cypriniformes; family Gobionidae; genus Gobiocypris; species Gobiocypris rarus. Next base: position 12,748,693 of record CM040930.1, on the reverse strand, counting down.
GCACGCATTTTGCAAATTGAGTGAAACAACATTCAATTCAGACTCCGAGAGAGGTCGGGCATCGTTGGTCAGTGACAATGCTTTCTGTCTGTGTTCATTTCCCAGGGCTCACCGAGTCTGTCATTGCGGCGGCCTGCTCCAGAGTCGGACAGAGTGTTCTGCATTTGGACAGGTACCACTCAAGACACTATTAGACTGGAAGATTGCTTTAAATTCAGAAGTATTTCTTGGCTATTTTCTTATTTAAATAAATGTTAAATAAATGCCACTTTTTTCATTTTGCAGGAGGAACTACTATGCTGGAAACTGGGCAAGCTTCACATTCAATGGCCTGCTCTCGTGGATCGAGGAGTATAAGGTCATTATTTTAGCTTTTTCACTCAAATTTACTAAAATTTATGAGGATTTGGTGTCCTTGTTACACGTTACATGTAGTTACTTTAGTAATGAATATAATTATGCATAACTACATGCAACTAAACCTGATCCTAACCATAAATGTGTGTAGTTAATTATTATTACTCAGTAATTAAATTAGGTCCCTATGATTTGCGCAATGCGAAAAGTCCAATCATAAAAACTGAATTTACTGTATCACCCAATGTCACATTTTTGATGAATAAATATCAGAATATAAGAAATATATTACTGTTGTACAGTAGAATATAGCTGTCTCATTGTAGTAATAATGATAATAACAATAACACTAATAATTATTATTATAAATTATGATTAAAACTAAATTTTTTTTTAAGGAATAATCAAACATTTTCTTCCATATTTTAATTTTAAAGCTCTGTTGTGCAGCACTTTTTTGACAAAAAAGTTAGTTTTATTTCATAGGATTAAAAGATAAATTAAATGAATGTTTATAACTTTTAAAATACAAAACACAGGATTTCTGGGAGAAAAAAAATCATAGAAATACAAAAAATAAAATTAAATAAATGTTATTGTTTTTATGAATTTAATTAATTAGAAAAGCTTTTTGATTATTAAAATTTAATAAAACCATTAAAATAGAAAATCCAGAAAACTTAAAACCGAAAACACGAAATTTGTTCAAAATAAAACAGAATTGGAGAAAAGCAAATTAGATATATTTCATAGGGCCCTAGAAACTTTTAATAAATTGTTGTTAAATTGTATAAGTTTCATGATTTCAAGTAATAAAAATTTGCCGGAATTTGGGAAATTTTAATAGGACCCTATTAAATGTATAATTACACGGTAACACGGACACCCGAAAATACAGTGAAACCGAGAATTGTACCAGTTGAATAACTTCTAAGCTGTAGGTCACCTTGTGGTTTTTAGCCAGCGGTTGATTGTAGTTTATAATGTGTGTTCTCAGAATCAGCAGGAGGCACAGATCGCAGAGTCGGAGCAAGTATGGAGAAGCTTGATTGATGAGGGAGAGGATGTGGTGCCTCTCAGCTCTGTGGACTCCTCTATTTCCAACTTAGAAGTTTTCTGTTATGCCAGGTTAGCAATAATTTTGCTTCACTTACAACTCACACAGTCCAAAATTGGTCAAATATATGATGGCAGGTCCTGTATGTTTTGTCTCTTAAATGCGCATTTTCTTTGAATTTTGCTGAATTTAAGTGGTGGCCAAAACTATTAGAACACCTGACAGATCTGATAATATTGACCTTTTTTTGCCTTTCAAAACCTGATTTCATAATGTTCATGAAACATGCAAATGGTTGCTCTGTCCATCAAATATCAGATGAAGTGAGTTGTACTGTTTTTATCCACTTTTGACTTTAATATTTGGTAAGTCCACCTTTTTTCCTCTGAGAACTTCAACACTCATGTTATCCCATGCCTTCTGCAAATGAAGCCAAAGACTTTCCTCTGAATGTATAATAGATCTGTCCAGTTTATTTTCCAACTCGCCCCAAATGTGCTCGATGGGGTTGAGGTCTGGACTTTGAGGGGGCCACTCCATCATTTCAATGTCCCAGCAGATTCCTTCCATCACAGGTAGTTCCGGCAATAGTCAGAAGAATGTTTCAAGTCATTGTCGTCTTGGAAAATAAATCCAGGCCCAATAAGACGACTTCCAGATGCCAAGTGTTCTAATAATGTTGGCCACCACTGTATATTTTGGGAGACCTTTTAAGGCATTGTGCATAGGCATAGCATTATGACCACCTTCCTAATATTGTGTTGGTCCCCCTTTTGCTGCCAAAACACCCCTGACCCGTCGAGGCATGGACTCCACTAGACCCCTGAAGGTGTGCTGCAGTATCTGGCACCAAGATGTTAGCAGCAGATCCTTTAGTTGTGAGGTGGGGCCTCCATGGTTTGGACTTGTTTGTTCGGCACATCCCACAGATTCTTGATTGGATTGAGAATCTGGGGAATTTGGAGGCCAAGTCAACACCTCCAACTCATTGTTGTGCTCCTCAAACCCTTCCTGAACCATTTTTGCATTTCTGGGCAAAAATTCCAGTCCTGGAGGGCCACTGTCCTCAAGAGTTTAGCTCCAACCCTAATCAAACTCACCTGCCTGTAGCCTTCTATTAATCCTGAAGACGTTGATTGGCTGGTTCAGGTGTGTTTGATTAGGGTTGGAGCTAAACTCTGCAGGACAGTGGCCCTCCAGGACTGGAAGTGCCCACCCCTTCACTAACAGGTGCCGTGATGAAGAGCTAATCAGTGTTATTCACTTCACCTGTCATAATGTTATGCCTGATAATCAGAATGATAATAATCAGAATAATAATAAACATGCAGCATGACAGAAATTATTTGAATCGATTCTAAGTTAATTCTAAATAAAGTAAAAGTAATTAAAGTACTCTGTTAAAAACTATTTATTAAAGTTCTAAATAAAGATTATTGGAGTATGTTTTACAAAAAAATGCTATTTCAGTCTTTTTAATTAATATTTCACCTTTAATTTGTAATTATTTGTGAAATTTACTAGCAATTTCTAATTGTAAATTGTTTCAAATAAAATCATTTTTTCATTTAAACATTAATTGACAATAAGTAAAATAATTTATAATGAACAGCAATAAAAACAATAATAATTTATAAATGTATAGTTAATAATAAATAACTATAAAATAATTACACTATGTTGCTACACATCCATTAAATTCCTCTTAAAATCGAAATAATGAGTACAACTCCAAATGTTTTGAAACGAGGTTACTCACAAACAATTGTGAATTATATTTTTGGTGACTGAAACATAAAAATGCTTTCTGATGGTCAACCTCTGGATCAAAACACATAGAAAGTACATAGTGTATAAACATAGTGTACACTCCACATAGTGTGCAAGGCCAGATAAATATTTTAAAATGACTGTCAGGACGTAGACCAAGAAGAAAAGGCTTTTTTTTTTACCTTAATGTAACATCATTCAATGTTAAAAATCGTGTTATAATTATAGTGAGGAAGAAGAGATAGAAGAAACGAAGACCCCGTTAACAAGCTGTCAGCCAGTGAATGCTGAGACCGAATCTGAAGAGACCAGCGGAGACTCTACAGAGGTTCAAGCCACGGTTACAGGTGATGATGACGCTGCAGAATCCAATGCAGAGACGCAGAACGTGGAGCAGCATACATCTGAGATTTCAGAAACCAGCCAATCACAGGAAGAGAAAGAGCCGCAGCCAATCAACAGCCCGGCAGATCCACCTGTGGAGGCAGAAAAGAAGATAACATATCAAAAGCTGTTAAAAGAAGGACGCAGATTCAACATTGACCTTGTCTCCAAGGTATGAATGATAATCAGAATACTATATAATAAAGACCAAATAATAGGAAATCAAGAACTGCTTTATACAGTGGGTATGGAAAGTATTCAGACCCCCTTAAATTTTTCACTCTGTTATATTGCAGCCATTTGCTAAAATCATTTAAGTAAAAAAATTCTCATTAATGTACACACAGCACCCCATATTGACAGAAATTTTTGCACATTTATTAAAAAAGAAAAACTTAAATATCACATGGTCCTAAGTATTCAGACCCTTTGCTCAGTATTTAGTAGAAGCACCCTTTTGATCTAATACAGCCATGAGTCTTTTTTGGGAAAGATGCAACAAGTTTTTCACACCTGGATTTGGGGATCCTCTGCCATTCGTCCTTGCAGATCTTCTCCAATTCTGTCAGGCTGGATGGTAAACGTTTTTTAGGTCTCTCCAGAGATGCTCAATTGGGATTAAGTCAGGGCTCTGGCTGGGCCATTCAAGAACAGTCACAGAGTTGTTGTGAAGCCACTCCTTCGTTATTTTAGCTGTGTGCTTAGGGTTATTGTCTTGTTGGAAGGTGAACCTTTGGCCCAGTCTAAGGTCTTGAGCACTCTGGAGAAGGTTTTTGTCCAGGATATCCCTGTACTTGGCCGCATTCATCTTTTGCTCGATTGCAACCAGTCGTCCTGTCCCTGCAGCTGAAAAACACCCCCACAGCATGATGCTGCCACCACAATGCTTCACTGTTGGGACTGTATACCGCTTAGAATTGAGGCCAAAAAGTTATATGTTGGTCTCATCAGACCAGAGAATCTTATTTCTCACCATCTTGGAGTCCTTCAGGTGTTTTTAAGCAAACTTCATGCAGGCTTTCATGTGTCTTGCACTGAGGAGAGGCATGTGTCGGGCCAGTCTGCCATAAAGCCCCGACTGGTGGAGGGCTGCAGTGATGGTTGACTTTCTACAACTTTCTCCCATCTCCCGAGTGCATCTCTGGAGCTCAGCCAAAGTGATCTTTGTGTTCTTCTTTACCTCTCTCACCAAGGCTCTTCTACCCCGATAGCTCAGTTTGGCCAGACGGCCAGTTTTAGGAAGGGTTCTGGTCATCCCAAACATCTTCCATGTAAGGATTATGGAGGTCACTGTGCTCTTAGGAACCTTAAGTGCAAAATATTTTTTTTGTAACCATGGTCAGATCTGTGCCTTGCCACAATTCTGTCTCTGAGCTTTTCAGGCAGTTCCTTTGACCTCATGATTCTCATTTGCTCTGACATGCACTGTGAGCTGTAAGGTCTTATATAGACAGGTGTGTGGCTTTCCTAATCAAGTCCAATCAGTATAATCAAACACAACTGGACTCAAATGAAGGTGTAGAACCATCTCAAGGATGATCAGAAGAAATGGACAGCAGCTGAGTTAAATATATGAGTGTCACAGCAAAGGGTCTGAATACATAGGACCATGTGATATTTCACAATTCTGTGTTTTTATTCTGTCAATATGGGGTGCTGTGTGTACATTAATGAGAACAAAATGAACTTTTAAATGATTTTAAGCAAATGGCTGCAATATAACAAAAGTGAAAAATTGAAGGCGGTCTGAATACTTTCCGTAAGCACTGTACACCAAGACATCAACTGAAATGATATCTGATTCTTAGGGATGTTGATATAGGTAACGGCTCTGTCATTGTCTTCACGTCTACTCCTACATGTGTGAATAGATGCTTCGAACTATTAAAGTGACCTAATAAAACACCATGAAGTAGTGATCGCAGTCTGACATCTAGCTTTAAATGAACTTGGAAGGCAGTGAAATGAAATTTATAGTGTTCTTTTTGACCCTCTTCAAAGTTGATGTATTCACGCGGCGCATTGGTGGATCTGCTCATCAAATCTAATGTGAGCCGCTATGCAGAGTTCAAGAACATCAGCCGCATCCTCACCTGTAGAAATGGAAATGTGGAGCAGGTATGAAGAATAAATAAAAGAATAAAATAAATGTAAAATGTTCTTAATCTCTAAAGACAATTGATTCTGTCTCTCTGTCTGTGTCTGTATCCATCCTTCATGTTTTTCATGTTCTCATGTGAATTGTATTTTAGGTCTAATATAAGACATCCTGCTTCAAATTATTGGAGCAATTGCTGTAAGATAAAATGATTAAATTGATTTGCTGCTTGATTCATCCATTTCCATTTACTAATGTACCTGATAAGAGTATTGACGCAAAAGGTGTTTCTCATTTCACTAAATGCGGCATTGTAATGCAAAATCCATCTCTGTGAGTAATTTAGGGATAAAGGTAAGCTGTTTTCCCCACAATTGTTACGTCCCCCTCTTTGTGTAATATGTACACTTGTACATGCAAACTTGCATGAATACATACGTCACTACTTAATCTGCTCTGTCCGGTTTCTTCCTCGTCTGAAGGTCCCGTGTTCGCGGGCTGATGTCTTTGCCAGTAAGCAGCTGACTGTGGTGGAGAAACGCATGCTGATGAAGTTTCTTACCTTCTGTCTGGACTTTGAGCAACACCCAGAGGAGTACCAGGGTATGACCCCTAGTGATTGTTTCCCTTCAGCTCTGTGATTCACATTGAACATCAGAGATCTATCACAGACATGTACTATGTTTAGTTTTTCAGATTCATTTTCAGATTCTCTGCCTCTGAAACTACAGACACATGTCTGTATGGGCGGGGGAAATATTAGTAATCAATAATATCATTACGTACACTGTGCGAATTCACAGATATTGCACACGCTACAAGTCAGTTAACTTGATAATCGCATTAAAGCAGCTGGTTCATGACACGGCTGTATTGCATGGTGAGCCGGCAGCAATCACACAAGCTTTCGCACTAAACACAGAGACTGGATGGAGACTTTCGATGTTGCTGCTATAGCTTCCGATAGAAAAAAGAAAGAGAAATTATTTGTGTTCAAATAATTTGTTGAAAAGCAGAGAACAGCAGCCATTCCTTTCAACAGAAACAACCAAAGTGAGAGAGAGCATGCGTGTGTAAGTGTATGCACGCTGTATGGTTGCTGTCACTGAGCTATAGCCTAATAATACTCATCGATCTAGCCTATGTGACGTGGTTTTGCATGATTTGGCAATAGGGGACAGCCAAACGCTGATATAAATCTTTTTCACTATTAAAAGTTTTTAACATTTTTAAACATGGGGAGGTGCTCGTAACGTGCTCGGCTTGTCTCGTAATTCCTCTCTCAGGCTGCGAGCCGTGACCATACGAGCATCCACGATGTCCACTTGATTTCTCCCGAGAGAATAAAAAAAAAATCTGCGAGCTCGTACAACAGCAAAAATCGCACTATGTACGCCTGGCTTAACATCCGCGATACAATCAAATGTCAGTGCATTAAATAATAAAGCCCCCCTACATTTTCCCTTATCGCAATGTCACATAAATTAACAAATAAAAACAAAATTTTTGTAACAAATATACAATTTCATGGTATATACATGTTTATTATAAATTTTTAGAAAAGTATTTCCGAAATAAGAATTCCTTTTGACCTAAAACTTTGGACTTTTAAAATTTTATTTAAAAATGTATGTAAATGAAGTGTAAATCACAATTAAAAAAAATCTAAATATTAAAAAAGAAAATGCATAATAATTGAAAAAAAAAAAAAACTTAACTGAATCATGTGCTTTAATTCACTGATTTCATGTGCTTTTTTTGCTCTGGATGGCATAGCCATGAAGAACATTTTTACAAATAAATAAAATTACTGAATATAACTGCGCCCATTTCCCATGATGCTTTTTTCACAGCCACAATAGAAACAGTACACACATTTAGGCTGGTTGACACATTTTTTCAGTCTGTATCTCCCCCACCAAATCGAGTGCTGTTTCATGTTGTCTTTAAAGCTGTAGCTGTAATTAAATAATATTAAATAAATAAATTAAATGTATTAAATAAATAAATAAATAAGCTGTGTTAATTTAAGTCTCACTGACATAAGGTAAAGTGCTCCTTTTATTACAGTGTTAAGCAACATGCTATAATAACCTCTTTGAAAATCATTCATTCAGTCTGGTCTATCTTTTAGTCCCTGGCAGGCTTAGTGGGAGGTCGTATTGTCCTTATACACTGTAACAGATTTAAAATGATCCTTATTTTAGACTACTCCGAGAAGCCATTTAGCGAGTTCCTGAAGAACAAGAAGCTCACTGAGAACCTGCAACACTTCGTCCTGCACTCCATCGCTATGGTGACGCAGCAGACCCTCACAGAGGAAGGACTAAAGGCCACTCAGCACTTCCTGCGATGCTTGGGTCGCTATGGCAACACTCCCTTCCTGTTCCCCCTCTACGGCCTGGGTGAAATCCCACAATGCTTTTGCAGGTAAACTGTACAGGATGCTGTTACAGAAAAGAGCAGACTTTATTATAGTTAACTAAAACTAAAAGCATAAAAATATTTTTGTTTAAAAAAAAAACATAAACTTTCAACTTTTTCAAAACTTTTTTGTTCAAAATTAATCCGTCAATACATCATCAATCCTTCCTTCAAAACATATTTTTGTCTTACTCTGATTCACTATGGAAAGCCTATTATAAGTGTTTATATTTTAGACCTAATGCAATGTTTTTCGTAGGATTTTACATACATATGTCATTCGCCTGTGTGTGTCTTTTCATATCCACAAATAGAGAAAAGTTGTTCCACCTATTTTGACATGTGGGAGTGGCAGAGGTTAGTTGTCACAATGAGTAAGACATTTTGACATGGAGCAGCTAAATCTTGAAACCCGAAACAAACGGTGGAGGGTGGACAGAGGAGAGTCAAAAAGAGAATGTGACCGAGCTCGTAATAAAACAAGAATCAACATTGGCTAGTTTTTTTTGGAGATGGCGAGAACTGAGAAATTAGAAATGTTGTAAAAGTGAAGCGGAGATAGCCTTTTTATTACTTTACAGTTCAGTAAGGTATTTTATTGAACAAATAAAAGCTCTCTTAATAGTTGATTGTAAAGCACTATCTATTGTCACGGGTCATTTCATTATGGTTGTTGTAGCGCTGGGCTGAAATTTATTTTCAAGAAAGCACCGTGTCTAATTAATGGGTAAAGATACAGTTACCTCTTCAGCTAGTTCAGCTATATCTCTTAAGGCTAGTAGTGAATGATTAATGAGCAGAAGAATAACCATATTCATCCACACAGTCACACAGAGCCAATAGCACAACTAAACAATGTTCTTCTGCAAAATGCATTAAACTGCTAGAGGGCCAAATGCTAGTGTACCTTTAAATATATATATATAAATATATACACACTCACCTAAAGGATTATTAGGAACACCATACTAATACTGTGTTTGTCCCCTTTTCGCCTTCAGAACTGCCTTAATTCTACGTGGCATTGATTCAACGAGGTGCTGAACGCATTCTTTAGAAATGTTGGCCCATATTGATAGGATAGCATCTTGCAGTTGATAGAGATTTGTGGCATGCACATCAAGGGCACGAAGCTCCCGTTCCACCACATCCCAAAGATGCTCTATTGGGTTGAGATCTGGTGACTGTGGGGGCCATTTTAGTACAGTGAACTCATTGGCATGTTCAAGAAACTAATTTGAAATTATCTTAGCTTTGTGACATGGTGCATTATACTGCTGGAAGTAGCCATCAAAGGATGGGTACATGGTGGTCATAAAGGGATGGACATGGTCAGAAACAATGCTCAGGTAGGCCGTGGCATTTAAACAATGCCCAATTGGCACTAAGGGGCCTAAAGTGTGCCAAGAAAACATCCCCCACACCATTACACCACCACCACCAGCCTGCACAATGGTAACAATGCATAATGTATCCATGTTCTCATTCTGTTTACGCCAAATTCTGACTCTACCATCTGAATGTCTCAACAGAAATCGAGACTCATCAGACCAGGCAACATTTTTCCAGTCTTCAACTGTCCAATTTTGGTGAGCTCGTGCAAATTGTAGCCTCTTTTTCCTATTTGTAGTGGAGATGAGTGGTACCCGGTGGGTCTTCTGCTGTTGTAGCCCATCTGCCTCAAGGTTGGGCGTGTTGTGGCTTCACCAATGCTTTGCTGCATACCTCGGTTGTAACAAGTGGTTATTTCAGTCAAAGTTGCTCTTCTATCAGCTTGAATCAGTCGGCCCATTCTCCTCTGACCTCTAGCATCAACAAGGCATTTTCGCCCACAGGACTGCCACATACTGGATGTTTTTCCCTTTTCACACCATTCTTTGTAAACCCTAGAAATGGTTATGCGTGAAAATCCCAGTAACTGAGCAGATTGTGAAATACTCAAGACCCGGCACCAACAACCATGCCATGCTCAAAATTGCTTAAATCACCTTTCTTTCCCATTCTGACATTCAGTTTGGAGTTCAGGAGATTGTCTTGACCAGGACCACACCCCTAAATGCATTGAAGCAACTGCCATGTGATTGGTTGATTAGATTATTGCATTAATGAGAAATTGAACAGGTGTTCCTAATAATCCTTTAGGTGAGTGTATATAGATACGTGGCTATTTACACTAAGTGAAAAGAAAATAGTGATAGATTCTATTTACACTTTGTAAAAAAGCAGTATTTTATTTGCAATAAGTTTAAAAAGTAGTTAGAGGTAATACTTATACATAGTGGCAGATACTATGTGCACCTCAGTGTTGTTGGACATTAAACGGTATGCAATAATAACAGAGTAAATTATTATATTTATTAAAATTCTTAAATGGATGCTGCCTTATTGGGTCAATAAAGCCCTCCCTGCATGTACCCCTAACCGATAAGCACTTTTATTATTAATTCATTATCAAACACACGTTAGACAGTTTATTTCCACATTTTGTAATTCCAACATTGTAATTCATAATTTGATACATTGCACTTATTGTGTACATACATGTTTTTACATTGTACTTACATTTTAAAAATACCTGCATGTAATTACATCTGTAGTTAATTTCTGTAGTTACATTTGTAATTACACAGTTGACACTTCCTTACACCTAACCCTACCCTTAAGCTTACCCATACCACCACACCTGTCCCTAACCCTACCCATATCCCACCTCAATATCAGCAAAGGTCACAGTCAGTACATTTCTGATTTGATATGTGATTGGAAAAGGCAGTTGAGTGAGTTCCGTAAAAGGCGGATTCGAGTCGATTTGCCTCAACTTTCTGCCCTGCTCCTTACCCCTACAGTATTGCTGCTGTTATCAGTTTTCCGTAATGTTGTCTGGCTCAACCAGACGTCAGTGGGCGGAGTTAGTGTAAATAGACCCACCGATAATAAAAATTATGACATTTGGGGACAAAAAAGAAAAAAAGTGGAACTCTCCCTTTGAAGTCACAATGAAATCAAAATGGATAATTCTTATTTTTATGGAATATTGCAGAATTTATTATAAATTATTTGTATGTGCATATCTTTAAAAAAAAATTGTATTAATGTGCCCTCATAAGTTTTAATCAAAATAACTTCCCCTCCCTCTTGCAGCGTCATCTTATCTCTGATGATGTGAGGGCGGGACAACCTGTCACTCACATGACATCACAGCAATAGCAAACCTCAACCGTCCATCCAATTCCCCATAGGCAAAATCAAGTCCCGCCCTACTTTTTTTTTTTTTCTTGTTCGTACCGTCACTGTAGGGAAGAAAAGATGAATAATATAAACAAACAAAATAACATTCCACTATTTCTTCCACAATATAATGGGGTGTAACTACTTTAAATCCATGGAGAATGTTTATGATTTGTGGATTAAATTAACCCCTTAACTTTGTTCATGCAACAAAAGAGCACAGCGCTGTTTATTCTGATATCTATGGTTTATAGAGAAATCTGCTCTGAATGCTTCCACTAGATCTCTTAGTGAATTCAAACGCTTTCTTACTGGATCTCCCAGCACTGTGTAGTAGCGGTGTCGCATGTCCGAGATTGGCGTGTGAATGACCTCTTATCAGTTGGATAAAGTGGTGCACACCAGTGCGACCTCTAACAAAATTTAGTCGCACCAGCAGCAAAAAAGGTCGCAAAATACAACCATTTGGTCGCAGTCTGGAGCCCTGACTTCCATTTCATGCCATCTTTAATATTCTACTCTAGAGTCTTTACAACTTAGTTTTAACTCACATACTCAGCTCTGAGGTGGAAGGAAGGAAGTTGGTTAGAAGAAGGAGGGTCAGAGCTCTGCAGGACCCTGAGTGTTTGCTTTTAGCACTTTGAGTCTGCTGGGAGCAGTGCTGTGAAACGGTGGCACTTAGAGATGAGCAGTCTTCAGCCCCGTGCCGCTGAGAGGAATCATCATCACAGAAACCATGAGCTGGCGTCAGGCCAGGCTACAGAGAACATCTCCCTAAAGACAAGCAGAACAGTCGAGTGTTTATCTAAAATGCACATATGACTCCAATCTCTGGTTCAAGCTCTGCTCTGAGAAATAAGTCTCTCTGTGTACACATTACGTCAATAAGGCTATAAAGCTAATGTGCCAAAATAGATCAGGGCAGTGATATGGACTATTGAGAGATGGAGCAATTGCCAAATGTCTCTTCCAATGTAAACACATCAGATAGATATCAATATTTCATTTTTAGTCAATTAAATCACCATTTCATTGTGTCGCCTGAAGTTTCTGATTGGATTTGAACAGTTTTTGCTGTTATGTAATCATGTTCTGGGATATGATTTTATCCTAATTCCGTGTAAAGGCAACTTAACCCTCCACCTCACAATTTAAGCTTGACGTGTCTCGTCTGAGATATCTGCGAATTTTAATGTGCCTCCTCGTCTGTAAGGCAGATTAATTAGCATTTTTGATTTCCATAGTTTTCCACTAATCACCCTTGCTGACATTCAGATAAGCATGCTAGTGCACTGAGGCATGAACCCACCTGCAAGCTGTCCATCATCTGCGGAGGGAACGCAAGAAACAGTTGTCGCTGCTGACTTTTTTTTATCTCTCCATGACTTCATTTTAAAAATCGAGAACTATTTCTTTAAAATCGTCAAAGGTGATTTACAAAATGGAAGTTGTAAAATGCATCTTATAAGAAAAGGAAAGACAATATTTGCTTAATAAATAAAGGAATAGTTCATCTAAAAATCACAAAGTAACCACTTTCGTTTCATTACAAACCTGTATGAGTTTCTTTATTGCGTAGAAAACAAAAGAAGATATTTTGAAGAGCTTCCGGGCTGCTCTTTTCCATAAAAAGAAAGTGAATGATAATCAGGATCCAAAATGATAAAAACACTTCAAAAGTAGCCTAGAAAACATAGTAAATAAAAACAATGCTATTTGAATGGTCCTTTATAAAACCTAAAATGTCTTAAATTCAGTTTAATCAAATTTAAGGTCATTAAAAGTCTTAATAGGATAACATAAGTCTTAATTATAATTTTAAGAGGTTTTATTACACAGCTCTGTGGAATACTTGATTATGACTGGTCAGTTTTTCTTCTGGGTTTTGCATTAGGCGAGCTAATACAATATTAAAACTCAAATCAATATTTGGTGTACAACGATTTAATTATCATCCGGTGTCGCTCTCTTGTTTCATACAAACGCAGCTGCTGCTATTTTGCTACCGGTGTTTTGTAGACTGTAATGGATAAGATAACAAACAGGGACGATTTTAAAACGGTTTCATCTCGAATCAATATCTCTTATCCCCATAATTATTCATGTGGTGAAATACCGTGTATTAACTGGTATGACTGTATCGTATCCCTTAAATGTCTGTCTGGTTTGAATGCTTGCTAGCAATATTTCATGTCTAATTGTTCACTTATGTGGCAAGTAGCCGTGTAATAAGCGGGATAATGTACATCCAGCCGATTGTTATCACAGAATAAACCCCTTCAGGCTGATGCAAGACTCTTAACACTTAAGTTTTAACAACCGGCTGGATGTACATTATACCTTACTTAAATTTGTGGATGGGAAAAACAGGAAACTCAATGTGGTCTAATGTGATTTATTAAAATGAATTCAATTAAATGAAAAACATTTTCAAAGTCAAAATGCAGGGCTGTTGTGCGTTCTACAGGTTTGCGATCCAAGAAAACTGCCAAGTGATTGCTTATGAGCTGTTGATGAATTATGACAGTAATCACGTTATGGTATTTATATGGTAAAATGTTGTAAATGGTTGTAAGAGTGCATATTTTATCTCCTTCATTTTTTTAAATGAGCAGCTGGAAGTAAAACTTAAAAAAAAGATTTCCAGTGTATTTATGCTTGCAGAAAATGAAACGACCATTTATCAGGATAAGATAAATTATTGATTTTGAGATTGGATTTTAAAAACTTTGCAGATATGTATATTTATATTATATACTATATATATATATATATATATATATATATATATATATATATATATATATATATATATATATATATATATATATATATATATATATATATATATATATATATATATATATATATAATATATTTGTTTTATTTTTTATGAAGAGCTTGACAATTCAGTTTTATTAAATGGAAAAGAGTAGCTTGGACATTTTTTCAAAATATCAAAATTTTTGTTCCACAAAAGATAGTAAGTCAACAGCTATAGAGACATGAGGGTGAGTAAATGATGATAGAGTTAGCATTTTTTGAACTTAAATGCTCAATGAAACTAAAGTAGTGACAGATCTTTTCTTCAATATTGTGACGTACTTCCAAGTGTAACAGATTATCAGAAAAGAAAAAATGTCATTTGGGGACTCGATTCTATGCATCGGTTTTTGATTGCATTTTGAAATGTGGCTGTTGTATTTGAATATAGAGACAGATGAACATAAGCTTGTAGTGGCGGCTTTAAGCAGACTAAATGATTTGAGAAGTCCTGAATACATCACCTGAGAGAAGTCTGTCATTTTTACAGAGGTCAAAAGACATGGTGTTAAGATGCGTTTTGGTCGATAGGATCACAAGTAGACGACATTAAATACAGGTGTACACTTTTGAGCTTGTCCATATTCCACCACTTCCAGAGGACAGCCACAAAAGACCGTCTGCTCTCTGCCTACTGACCTAATTCACAAACATTATTGGATGCGTGCTAGCAGACGGGAGTTCAACTTTATCGGCTGAAGATCCAAGTTTGGTTAGAAGACGAAAAACCATTTCTGATTTCTAACACGTACTCAAAGCGTTCGGTGTGGTCTTGTGGCTGTCAGAACTAGGATTGTAACGGTATGATAATCATCTCAGAAAATAACACGGTTTCAAGGTTGACGATATTAAAAAATCTTTATTGTTTTGCTCTGTTTATTATTATTATTATTATTATTATTATTATTATAATCATCAGCTACAATTGCCCTTCAATAAATGAAAACAGGTACATTTTTTTATTTAACATATGGTTTATTATATCAAACTTTTTCTGAAAAAAATACAAGAAATATGAACCACCCCACATTTGAACAAAATAAGGAATGCTATTTCTCTTTAGATTAGGAAATAATAAACCAAGCTTTAATATTTTGATATTGTAATCATTTCAGTTACTCTCCAAATTAATGACGTTACATTACATTATAAATGAAAGCTACCAATTTCAACATTTATTAGGCTTTAAAAACAACTTTTAATTTAGGTGAATTTAAAAACAAATCATAATAAAAAAAATCATTATAAAAAAAATTATATTTACCTTTGGCCTTCCCTGTTAGACATATACAGAAATTTAATAGTTATCAAACAGCTTTCTTAACTGCTTAAATAATACATTAAATATAGATGAATCATCTTTTCTCTGTTCCCTCTGTTCATCAGTGCTGCTGTCACTTTAAAACCGGCGGCTGCGAACATGACGCGGGTCTGAGCGCAGTCACGCGCATCTCATTTTCTCACGTTCGTTTAAGACTATGAACTATTTTAAGACTCCTACGACCATACTCAACAAAACTGCCATTTTGGCAACGTTCTCTGTGTTGTTATTGTTTGTTCAAGAGTGAAAGAGAACTCGATGTGTGCACGAGACTTGCGCAACTAGGATCTGATTGAGACACAGCCACAAAAGACAGGACATCGGCATACAGCGCGTTCTCTTCTGTAATAATCGGAAATTCTGCATCACGGAAATAAAATGACCGTAAGTTCTAAACAGAACAGCTTTATCTACACGGATGGATGGTGTTCACGAATACAGGAGAACATGTTTAAGACTTATTTCCTGCTTTTGCAGCCACCCTTCATGCAAACTGGATAACTATCTTCAAGGAAAACCTGCGTTTGTTTTTCGGATACCCAAAGTATTCCCATACTGCAGATTGTAACTTTTTTTGGTTGTCGGACAGAGATTAGAATTTGTAGCCTCTGGCTCTGACATTTTCTCAGCTGTACATGTATGAGTGGAGTCTAAGCAGTGACGTGTAATGAAGTTGCATATGCGCAGTAGCATAGGTGAGATCTGCATTCACGATATAATAATCGTACATGTAAATATCACGATAAACCGCCATACCGGTATACTGTTGAAACCCTTGTCAGAGCAGAAACGAAAGCTGCTGCTTTCCGTGCGTTTTTCCTGCAACTCCTTTTGCGTTCATATGTAAATTGAGTGAGCTTATTTTGTCCACACCAGGGGCAATTACCGGGGGCCTCTTTTTCGAGAGGTTCTTTGACACACCTTTGTGTTCATACCTAAGTGATTTTCACTGGCGATGCACAGAGTGAACGTGCAAATTCACTCCCTGAACGTAGATGGGGCTTATTGAAAAACAGAAATATCCTGGTACACAAGGTGGCGCTGTACAACTTTATGCTTCTGACACTCGCTTGTCTAACAGAATAAGAGAGCTGGTATTTACGTCCTTTTGCTAACTGGCAAACAGAACATAACACTGACACATGACACTCTCCATAACAACTCCCTCTTATCGAGATTTTTGTAGTCGCTGTGGCGTTTCTCATAAAGTTCTTTGTGTTCAGGTACAAAGAGACCAGCAGCTCTACATTCATCATGCCTTATTGCATCTTCTTCTTCGTCCACTTACTTCTTTGTTGTCATCTTCTTAAGTATCAATAAAGGGGTAATCCAGCCCCTGGAAAGCATACCTTCCATAGGGGCAGCCATTGCTAACCAAGCCATCACCTGCTGTTAGCATTCCATTGACTCCCATTCATTTTGGCGTAACTTTGACAGTAAATAACTTAAATTCCTGTAAAGGCAATTTTGAGATTTGTTTCTAAACAAATTAGAAATGTTAGAAATGTATTGTTGAAACACATTATAAAGACTGTGAACTGTGTAGTACTGAATTCAGAAGTTAGACCGTTAAGAAGTTTTTCTCCATTGCTGTGTTCCGGATTTTTGGGCGGGGTTAAAGCGGTGGCTCGGTGACGCAATGGAGTCACTGAGCACATGGCCCCTCCCATAACTAGAGCACAGTCGCAATTTCGCATCAGTTCACCCGCTAGATTGCGAGTTACTGTCAGTACCGTTAGTTACTACAGCCTACAACTTACAAAACAGCCTACAAAACAAAAAAGACGATCTCAAGAAGAGGTGGATTAATTTTGTGAACAGCTACCTTGATGGAGTGCTGGATCACCACCAACACCTGCCTCTGCAGTGTCTTTACACCGGATAGTTTTACAAACTTTCATCGGCAACAACTGGGATTCACTGATAATCCACTGCAGAATGGGGCCGAACCGACTATCTCCCGCCCGACCTTCATCCTCCCGCCCGCCGACATCTGGTGCCGCGTGACTCGTGAGCTGTACTGGAGTGTTGTTGTTTTCTTGTGTGTTTACGGCAGCATTCCCGCAGTGGGCGTGGTTTCGCGCAAACAGCGGACACGCCCCAGTGTTTGAGAGCAGAGAATGCTGCTTATTTTTTCAAGATTTCGATAAGGTATTTTATGTACTTATGGATTTTTTATGATTCAAATTTGGCTAGGTGGTTAATAACACATTTATCTGTGGTGTGAGCAACTCAGAACACATGTTTAATTTTGACTTTACAGGGACTTTAACATCTGAGGTGTTTAAAGACTCCATTTGTCCATTGTTTATTTCTACACTACAATGTATAAAAGGCTTTATTACCTTACCTATCTTACACTATCGCCCTGTAGAAGCAGTTTTGTAAAAATAGGCTAACGATTGCGTCATAACCACGCGACTCTCTGTCGCAGAGTAAAAAATTACCGTGTAGACAGGAGGAGACGCTCGCAGGCAATCTTTTACTGTCTATGAGGCAAATCGGGCGGACATGGAGGCATAAAGTCAAGGGAGAAGCATGGGGAGAAGCCCATAGAGAGCCAAAAGCAACGGGACAGAACATTAAACAACGTGATTCAGATTTCACTTTCCACAACTACTAGAGGACTTACAACTTGTGGCGGGTTGCTCACGTAACTCTCTACGTCGTCAAGCTCAGTCTGAGGCTGCGCAGGAAGTGAGTGCTTCTAACTGACTTCTCTTATCTCCGTTGAAGTCTATGGGGTCGCTGTGTCCATTTCTTTTACTGTCTATGGTATCAATGTATGCTCGGCAAGACCGTTTTGTGCTTGAGCGCCACCAAGTTGTATTTTACTGTAACTTCAGCAGCTCCAGGCACGTGGGCAAAAGCACCAATCTCATTAGTCGGCCACTTTTTAACGTGGCGCATCAAACCAAAAAATACGAATCTTTTTTTTTTTTATGTTGCTTTTACGCCTGCCGTTTTGCACGTTAGTGTGCACACTCACATTGGCGCCCTTTGTTTAGTCACAAGGCGTTAAACGTCGACGATAAGAGAATGCGATATTCGTTCGTGGGTGCACCAGACTTTAGATTAAAAATCTGGAAAAAAAAAGCCCATACATTACCTGACCAAGTGGTTGAACGTGGACAAAAGAGACAGATCAAAACAC
Source organism: Gobiocypris rarus (assembly GCA_023029165.1). NCBI lineage: Eukaryota > Metazoa > Chordata > Actinopteri > Cypriniformes > Gobionidae > Gobiocypris > Gobiocypris rarus. Next base: position 12,730,077 of record CM040930.1, on the reverse strand, counting down.
CAGGTGTAAACGGGAATGTGTCTCCTTCCCCTATACTTGTGATCCGATCGACCAAACGCATCTTAATATCAGGTGTTAACAGTGCCTATGACATACATTTAGAAAATAAATAGGTTTTTCGTGCCATTTGCGAACGTGAGTTATACAGTTGTAGAATGTCATAGCAGACAGGTTAGTCTACTATAGAGAATTATAAGGATGAAATGAAGTATTATAAAGAGAGATGACAGAAGGAAAAAGAGTTCAAAAAGATAGCAAGAAATGGAAAGAGATGGACCTCAGAGGGGCAAAAGCGAGGGATTGAGAGACAAAAGTCAGAGGGAGAGAACAAGCGGGAGGGAGGCGGGTTCATTCATCACGCTGATACCTGCTTGCAGGTGATAGATGGATAGATGGAGGTGCAAACTCAATAATGCTCACTCTCTCAGTTATTCACAGATCAGCGAGCAGCTCCGCTAATATAGTGATGAAATGCTTTACCGTCCTCGCCCGCATTATCCCTCAAGTTTTGACAGCGGAGACTTTTTAATTTCTAAATAACCTTTGGCACTCTGACTGCCATCCTTCGTCTTCTGCACCCCGTTCCGGTTCCTCCGTCTCCGTCGCTGGGATGTTTTTTGGAGCCGGCGTGATCCATTCAGCCCGGTAAACACATTTGGCCGTGACAGGTTATGATTTGCACCTGCGATCACGGCGCTCCAATCAGACAACAGTCAAACAGAAACAGATTGAGAGGACGGGGAAATGCATTAATTAGAGGCGATGATTGTCTTCCCAGCATTCCCTCACACGCCGCGTTTCCTCTCTGTCATTCGTTTTCCTCCCCCTTTACCGTGTGTTCTCGGGGAGCAATAAACATTTAATTTATTCAGATCCAAACAGGATTTAATTTTCGCAGAGAAAGGCCTGCCAGCCAGCATGGCGCTTTGTTTTCTTTTAATTATTGGCCAACCATTAGCCCCCCACTCGGCTTCCAGCACCCTAGATTACAAGCGAATTTGCCGGCAATGAACCTGACAGGTAAGTGGTCTTTGCTGCGTGTGGTAATTTTGTTTGTTTAGCATCTCCTGCACGGCAAGGGGATTTATTGTCGATGCACACAGAACGCTAATAAAACGGTCTCTCTCTTTTTCCGGGGCCTCCCATGGGCGCTCAGATGTTTTCCCCAAACCTGGTTTGGCTTTTGAGGAGGAGGAGCGTGCCCAAATGTGGCATCAGGTTTTTTGTTGTTGTTGTGTTGTGTTGCTTTAATCAAGTGAGTCAAGCTTTTCTTGCCTTTGTTTAATAGACTGAGATCTAACAGGTCACTAGGGATGCATTCAAGATCTTTTAGATTAATGGCTTCAATTCCGGCCCATTATTGACTATCTGCTGGGAGATTGTGCAGAATGTTTTGCGCTTTTGTTTAAAGAGGTGAGCTTTTTTTAGGTTCTCATCAAACAAACAAAATTGTCAAACAACAAAAAAATAACTTTTTTTAATTTGTATTTTTTTTTAAGATGATCAATATGGAATGTCTAATTGTTGCGGCCTATTTTAAGATTTAGATGTCTAGTACAAATTTAAATGGATAGGCTTTATTAACCCTTTAATTAACCCACTATCTCTTAAAGAGAGCTTTCTCTTTAAGAGCGCATGGAGGATTGAGTTGGGTTAAAGGGTTAGTTCACCCAAAAATGAAAATTCTGTCATTAATTACTTACCCCATGTCGTTCCAAACCTGTAAGACCTTTGTTCGTCTTCACAACACAAATGAAGATATTTTTTATGAAATCCGAGCGCTTTCTGACCTCCCTATAGACCGCAATGTAATTGCCACTTTCAAGTCCCAGAAAGGTAAAGACATTAATAAAAAGTAGTTCAACCTTAATGTTATGAATTGATAAAAAGTAGTTCAACCTTAATGTTATGAATTGACGAGAAAAAAAATAAAAAAAAATAAATGATGCTGGTCACGTTGTAAACAGTGCAGCGCTTCCGGTTATGCGCTGAACGCTGGCTCAGCATTGGCACGTGAACAGCGTCACAGACGAAGAAAGAGAAATTTTTCAATAAAGTTGTTAAAATATCTTAATATATATATGTGATATATGTATGTATGTATATATATGTATATATATATATATATATACATATATTTATTTATTTATTTATTTATATATAATAAAAATAAAATATCTCCATTTGTGTTCTGAAGATGGACTTGAGGGTGAGTAATTAATGACAGATTAAATTTTTGGGTCAACTAACCCTTTAAGTTTATCAATAATAAAAGTATAACTTTTGTTAATGAACATTTTAAAATGTCATTCTCTTTATTTCTATTTCTTAATTTCTATTTAATTCATAATTTATCATTTGTTCTATACTTGGTTACACTAATGTTCCAATGTAGTTTTAAAATAAATGATTACTTCTATTCAGCAGGGTTGCATTAAATTGATCAAATGTGACAATAAAGACATTAATAATGTTACAGAGGAGTTCTATTCAAATAACTGTTCTTTTGAACTTTCTATTCATCAAAGAATCCTGAAAAAAACATGATCACTGTTTCCACAAAAATATTAAGCAACTGTTTTCAACATTATATTAAATATAAAATTATATAAAAATGTATTTTTTATTTATTTTACAATGTAATAATATTTTACAATATTACTGTTTTTACTGTATTTTTTTAAATCAAGTAAATATAGCATTTGTTGGGCGTATATACGAAAGACTAAACTTTTGAATGGTAGTGCTGGTAAAGTAGCACCAAGTAGCTTTTAGGATTGTCCTTTTTAAATGTACCTTAATATCCCTTTTCTAGATCAATATAAATAACACAAAGTAGAACATCATCGCTTGCAAAGTGAAATTCGTTATGGATTGCAGCCTATAGCTATCTCAACCTGTTATCTCTGTATCTTAACGCTAGGATATCATACCATTGCATTTCCTGCGGCGTGAAAAAAGCTTCCGTCCTTACAGGGCTCTGTTCAATTTATTTGAAGCTCTGCTGTGATGTTGCCATTAGAGCCTGAAGCTTGTTTGTGCTTCTTGTTACATTACTTTTTAATTACAGAAATAACTAGTTGGAGGCAGTTGTTTTGTGGGGATGTCGGTGGGGTAAAGGGGGAGGGGGAGGGTGTTAGGTGACGAGAAAGAGGGAGTTGTCGAAGATTTATTTTGGATGTGACCTTCTCCACACTCGCTGCAGCTGTAATCAGTGGAATTAATAGCATAATCAAATTATACACAAACTCATAAATCATCGGTGAGCGCGCTGTCATGGCGTTGGGCTATTAATGGCCTCCATTGTTTTGCTACCGTATTAAAAAATCACGTCCCCTGATTCCCGTCTTGATAGGAACTGAAATGCCATTTAGAGGCTATAAAGAGCAGGGGCTTGTGGGGGTACTGGATTTTCACAACTGTTAATTTAGCCGTGATGGCGAGTGATGTCGCCAGGGCGAGTGCTGGGGCCTGGAGAGGGAAAGGCAGTGCCCACGCACTCCGCCCGACTGCATCATTGCGGCCGACAGCGGGCAGTTAATTAGAGTAATATCAGCTTAAACGTCTGTCAGTTAGGGTTAATGACATCAAAGGGCTTCCCTGCTGCCTCTATGGGCTTCTGTGGAGGACAGGAGATGGGCCCAGATGATTGCTGGCAGATTTAGCCTCTCTTTTTTTTTTATCTTTGCACTTTATTAAGATGCCATGTCTCTATATTAATCTGGGCAGACAAGGCCAGAAGTTTTTTTTGTTTAAGCTTGGAGTGAACAGCAAAGTGTCCTTTACCATCTCTTCATCTGTGTCTTCACTCTTCAGACATATTTATGTGGCCTAATACCCAACCTATGCCCTTTGTGTTACATACAAGACAATGGCTGACGGATTTCTATATTATACCCTATATTGTATATTTCCTAATAAAAAGAATATGTTAATAAGGGATATATATATATATATATATATATATATATATATATATATATATATATATAAATATAAATATATATAAATATATATATATATATATATATATATATATATATATATATATATATATATATATATATATATGTATATATATATATATATATATATATAAATATATAAATAAAATAATTAATTCATTAGTTACATTTATATAGCGCTATTCTGGATACTCAAAGCGCTTTACATATGGAAGGGGGGAATCTCCTCAACCACCACCAGTGTGCAGCACCACCTGGATGATGCGACAGCAGCCATATTGTGCCAGAACGCCCACCACACACCAGCTTGTGGTTGATAGGAGGCCAAGTGATGAAGCCAATCAGGAGGCCATGATGGACAGAGGCCAATGGGCAAATTTGGCCAGGACGCCGGGGTTACACCCCTACTCTTTATCGAAGGATTTTTAATGACCACAGGGAGTCAGGACCACGGTTTAACGTTTCATTCGAAGGACGGTGCTCTTTGACAGTAAAGTGTCCCCATCACTGTACTGGGGTGTTAGGACCCACACAGACCACAGGGTGAGCGCCCCCTGCAAGCGCTGACCCCACTCTGTGATTTGACGTGGCTGAGTTGCTGTTGTTTCCAGTTGCTTCCATGTTGTTATAATACCACTAACAATTGACCGTAGAATATTTAGCAGTGAGGAAATTTCACGCATGGACTTACTGCACAGGTGGCAACCTATCACGGTACCACGCCTGAATTCACTGAGCTCCTGAAAGCGACCCCTTCTTTCACAAATGTTTGTAGAAGCGTCTGCATGCCCTAGGTGCTTGATATTATACACCTGTGGCCATGGAAGGGATTTGAACACCTGAATTCAATGATTTGGAGGGCTGTCCTATATATATATTATTTAAAAAAATATATATAGTACACTCTCTGTCCATCCATATACAACTCCAAATCAGAAAAAGTTGGGACAGTATGGAAAACGTAAATTTAAAAAAAAGAAGTGATTTCTAAATTTACTTTGACTTGTATTTCATTGCAGACAATATGAACAAAAAATATTTCATGTTTTGTCTGGTCAACTTCATGTCATTTGTAAATATGCATCCTTTCCTGTCATTCAGACCTGCAACACATTTAAAAAAAAGTTGGGACAGTAAAGCATTTACCACTTTGTAATGTTGCCATTGCTTTTCACAACACTTAAAAGACGTTTAGGGACTGAAGACACAAAGTGATGAAGTGTTTCAGGTGTAATTTTGTCCCATTCTTAAGGTGGGCAACAGTACGGGGTCTTCGTTGTCGCATTTTGCGCTTCAAAATGCGCCACACATTCTCTATTGGAGACAGGTCGGGACTGCAGGCGGGCCAGTCAAGTACCCGTACCCTCTTCCTCCGCAGCCAGGACTTTGTAATGTGTGCAGAAAGTGGTTTTGCATTATCTTGATGAAATATGCATGGACATCCCTTGAAAAGATGTCTTCTTGAAGGCAGCATATTATGCTCCAAAATCTCTATGTACTTTTCAGCATTAATGGTGCCTTCACAGAAGTGCAAGTTACCTTTGCCAAGGGCACTGACACAACCCCATACCATGACAGACCCTGGCTTTTGGACTTGTTGCTGGTAACAGTCTGGATGATCCTTGTGTTGCAGGTCTGAATGACAGGAAAGGATGCATATTTACAAATGACATGAAGTTGACCAGACAAAACATGAAATATTTTGTGTTCATATTTTCTGCAATGAAATACAAGTCAAAGTAAATTTAGAAATCACTACTTTCTTTTTTTATTTGCGTTTTCCATACTGTCCCAACTTTTTCTGATTTGGGGTTGATATATATATATATATATATATATATTACTTTTAAAGAAATGAATACATAGTTATATCCCTTATTAACACACACACATCAGCTTTGCCAACAATTTTAAAATATTGTAATACAAAAAAATTATCAATAATATTTGACAATACTTTTACTGAATGTTTTACTGTGTTTTGATCAAATAAATACAGCCTTAATGATAATTCGATTAGAGACTTCTTGTTGAAAAATCTTATGGCTTGTCTCATAAAAAAATTGTCTTTATTTGTGTATTTATTTATTTATTTATTTATTTATTTATTTATTTATTTATTTTAATAAAATAACCCATTAGAGCGTGTGCTATACAGTATTTTTTTTCTTTGGTCAAGTGTGTAATCATGTTAAGTGCCTCTAACTTAACAGTAAAACTGCAGAGATGGTATTAAGATAAAAGACACCAATGTATCAGTACACAGCTTCTGTCTGTCGGTCATCTTTTTTGTGTTTCTCTCTCTGTCAATTTAGGTTTGTCTCCAGGCTTTTTTAAGAATATTTGAATCACTTTGTCTGTGTGTTTATAGTTTAATTAAGCTGCTATTCGTTATCACCCACAAAATCGCAAGAACGGTAACGTGAAGGTAACACATTTTAAGATCTTGGTGACATTTTTGCCTTGTCAAATGAATTGGATTTTGTCCTTTTGTGTGGACAAGGTGTGATCAGCCCTTTTAATGTCATGCCATCCGCTGTAATTACGAGTGTTTAGCAGTTCCATTCATTGAATGTCATATAAATAAACTCAAGCGTATGTAAGGTGTTACTTTCCTTTCTCCTTGCAGAATGTGTGCTGTATTTGGAGGAATTTATTGTCTGCGACACTCAGTGCAGTGCCTGGTTGTGGACAAGGCATCCAACAAGTAAGTAGTTCACCATTGATTCTGTTCTTACACTTTGACAACCAGCATTTAGGCCAAAAACAACAACTCCTAACACTTAGAAATTCAATTAGATAAGAAGTAGATTTACTTCCTCCTCTGGTTGATTCACACCACTCCAGTATCCCAAGGCTGATCAGAGCTCATTTGTGTACAGGGTACTCAAAAACAAGGCCAAGAGATGGCGCACATGAGTGAATGGGGGTATTCGGAATATAGATATGAAATTAATTTTCAGGGAGACAGCAGTACCAGCCCCCCTTAAGCAGCCGAGCTCGGAAGACAAATCACAGACTCTGCCACTTGGGCCGGCGATGAGTGATGCCGCTTTTTCCTCGTGGCCTTACCTCCACTAATTGATTTTCATCTGAAGACAAAAAAGCCCTCTGTTGCTGCCTCTTAAAAAATGAGAGTTCATCTCCCGTCTCCCTTGATTAATCTGTGCTGATAATGTGCGTCAGGCCCCACCAGAAAGGCCTTTAATGAGTTTCAAAGGTGGATTGTTGTCATAAACTAGGTTAGATCTGGGTTTTTTTCCCTCTCTCTTTATTCCTCTCTCATTCTTTGGCCCTCTCTTTGGCGATTATATTGAGTTTCTTTCATCTTGCTGGTGAATGACCCAGGGGGCTTGGATTCCTCTGGATGTAGCGCACGACACTTACACATGTGATAGCATTAGCTTACTAGTGTTGAGGCTATTGCGTACCTTGCCGGTGCAGCAGCGCTCAAATTAGATGTGTTTCCCTGTCGTTTATCGGGCATATCATCCTGACTAGGCATGTGTAAAAAAAACAAAAAAACAACAGATTTTCTTAATAAAAGGCCCCGTTCACACCAAGAATGATAACTATATTAGCGTCCACACCAGCAGACATATATAGTTCTGTTTATAAGCATGCACTGCGTTTTTTTTCATTTCCTTTGCTGCTGCTTTAAAAAAATCATTTTTTTTTCTGTGACATTATCGTCAGGGATGCAACGAAATGAAAATTCTTGGGGCGAAACCAAAAATTCTGGATGCACTTGGCTGAAAACCGAAAATGTTTTAAAAAAATATTTATTTATTATTTCAAATGTATTTTTTTAAATAATTGTGTTAATATTAGACTTTTAAAATTAATCATTTTAAATAATTTTAAAGCTGCTGTCCGTAACTTTTTTTGTTTTCAAGTTTTACAAAAATTATATAATGAGAATGTACAACATGAATCCATTTTCCAAACCGTGTTTTTTGTCTTACCCTGAATCATTACGGTACACTTATAATAAGTGTTTATATTGGGACTATTTCAGACCGGTCTGGTAGGAGCCGCTGCGGAGGAGCACAGTCCCTGCGTGACTCGCCCATAGACATAAACAGAGAGAAGTAGCTCCAGCTGCTATGTTCTTCCGCAAGACCCATGCAGTTCTGTTTATTAACCGCTAGAGTGCAAAAAGTTACAGACTGCAGCTTTGATGATACTGAATAAAAATAAAAAAACTAAATATCACACTCCAAAAAAAATAACACTTTTATTGAAAGTAACTAGTGCTTTTTGTTTTTTTTACATTAATGATAGACATTCAACATTACAGTATAATTAAAAGCTATATCAATTTTAAGTGAACTTAAAACAATCGTCACATAAACCCATTATAATACATGTCATATTTTTCTTGTGGCCTTCCTGTCTAACAGGTAGGAAATATACAGTAATTGAATAAAGTTATCAAACTGTCTGCACTGCATAAATAATACATTAAATATAGAATAACTCCGTATTAAAGCTACAATTTTCTCTGTTACCTTTGTTCTGAATCTGTTCTGATGTTGATGCATCCCTACTTTTTCGTGAATCAAAAACATACAGTGCAACCGGTATAGTCCAATTTATGAAATGACAATGTATAATAATTTTCACATTGTTATAATAACAGCACTTACAAATTCATATATAAATAAAATAAATGCAACAACATGCATATAAATAAATAAATGTTTTATAAAATATAATTAAAATCTAGTATTAATTCTATATTATAATTAATATTAAACCTATAATATTTTCATAATATACCTTGCTAGAAGGTTGCCTGTATAATTTACAGCAGAAGCTCAGGGATGTAAATTCACCAAAAGCCAAGGTATGGCAAACTCTGAAGTTTGGTGAAATATAAACAATTTTATTTTAAAATAAAAAAATACACAAAATTACCACTATAATCAGTAGATGGCAGCAGAGGAGCACTTATTTGGTCATTACCCATTTCCCTAACAGTTTTGACTTGGAAAACCTTTTTTTTTTTTTTTAAGATTATCAAATCACTATCACTATTATAACATAAAAAAATCTATTTTGATTTTTTTCGACTGTTTGAAGTGTGAATGTGTACTGAAGTGTGAGGTATATGTGTGCAGAAAAGGTCACAAAGCCTCAAAAAAACCTAAGACTTTTCAAATTGCGAGTTGCAGCGAGTTAAGAGCGCTTCATTTCTAATCACTGAAGCTGTTAGTCAGTTCACTGCAAACTCATTGAGTGTGAAAAACTCCCATTTTAAACAATGAATCTGACTACATTTTACAATGAATCTTTGATTTACATCGTGACCACTTTGTTTGTTATAATGAAAGGATATGTGAGTGTGTAAAACTTAGTAAACTTGCACTAAACAAATGGTAACTCACTACTGGTAATTCCTTTGATTGGTCATTATTTTCAACAGAAATGCCTGTGATTGGCTACAATACTCAACGCTGCAAAATCACTTTGTAAATAGACACATTTGCAGCGCAGTTGAACTCGTGACACAAATATAACAACCAGGTCACTTTCATTTATTTGCCTTTCTCTTTTATTGAACAGTTCCAAATGATATGTTACCTATAGTAATATATTCTACAATACAAATATTACTTTGATCTAACTGGGAAGCCAAGGTATGGCAGCCATCATACCTTGCCATACCCGAATGGTGCGCTTGCAAAAGCTGCGAGAGCTGATTATTCATATTTCAACATTATAACTGAAATATGCCCATTTAAATAAGAACTTAATAGAAATTAAATCAAATCTAATCAAAAACAGATTTAAATGCAAAGAAAAGCTTGTGAGTCAGAGTGAAATCTAATCGGGTGGTTTTTGCCTGGCTGCAGTGCAAAAAAAAAGTAGCTGACTGCAGAAAAAGAAACATCTTGACTAGCTGTTGTGTGTGTCCGTTCTTCTGCTTGCCAAGATCTTCAGCAAATCAAGTAGGACTGCTTGGCCTGGGTGAACATATTTATTCTTATAACCAAGGGGATATCTTTTATAATTTGTTCTCCCAACAAATCTTTCAGATTGTTTATTTGCTCCTTTAGTAGGTCATTTGACAGAGGTCAGTTTATTTTTGATATGTGACGTCTGTCCCTGGATGTGGCCAGCCGTCCCTAACGTCAGTTCTACTTGAGCGGCCCAGCAGGAGGTGTTCCTCAAAACTTAACGTAGCATACGAAAAACAACCAAGATGACCTTAATTGATAATTTACTGCAAGTTCTTCACGATCGCCACCAATGCCATTAACCCCCATATAACTGGAGCACTAAGAAGTTTCAAGGCAAATTCTTTCATCCCTATTGGATTGAAGCCAGACTCACCTGACCGGGGCTGGTCAGGATCCGGCTTGGGAGCTGGCAGAGCTCCAAAACCGAGGTGTCCGTCAGACCCTGAGCTCAGTCTATAAAGCATCGCCGTGAGTGTTGCACGGACGGTCCATGCCCTCCTCCAGTGGCGCCCCGCGTGGAGTCAGCTCTGCTCTGGAGGTTAGCGCCATACATCATCCATGGAAAAAGTTTCATGAAGGTGAAAAAAAAAGCTGGCAAGGTGTCTGGCAGGCTGAACAATGATTTTAATTTCCCTGGCATCATAAATTACCGCCCTATGTCTGCTCTTATTACAGACATAAAGCTGAAAAGGGTAGAGTCAGATTAATAATGCATCAGAGGATTACAGACCCTCAAATCCCACCTGCCACTCCATGCGGAGGACGGTCCAGCACTGTCCGGTTTGTTACCGCCACGACAGGCAACTCAATCACTTGTCCAAATTCGTTTGTCCAAATTCATTTCACACGTCAACACAACTCAGCTACTGATGAAATCCCTTTTTTGGAGGTGCCTGCTAAGACAAGCATCAGTATTATTGTGATTAGTTACATTGGAGGAGGAACTCAAGCCATGCGCTATGTTGACTATACAGGTTGAGAATTCAATCCATGCACAACATCTAAATATCGGAAAAACTATTTGCGAATAAAGTGGCGTTTTCGCCTCCAGAGAAAACACAGCAAAAAGGAAGTTGAACGCCGCTGTATATGTCTTTTTAAAAAAGTAATAATGAATTATTTGCAGTTTAGTGTTCGCAACGCAACACTCTGACAAACTTAGTGTCAGATGCCTTACATTTGGGAGCAATAATGTATTTTACTGTATTCTTTTTGTCATTTTTCCCCCCAATTATTTTATTTTTGAAATTGTACAGCACTTTGGTACACTCTGTGGTTTTTAAAGTGTTTTAGAAATGCATTTTGAGTCTAAAGGTAGTATCCACATTTCTGCTTTAAAAAAATTTGGAGGGAAACCTGGTTATAAAGACAGAGGTAGTCCTCCTTAAAAGCATAGTTCATCCAAAAATGAAAATTCTGTCATCATTTACTCACCCTCAAGTTGTCCCCAGCCTGTGGGAGTTTCTTTCTTCTGTTAAACACGAAAGAAGATATTTTGAAGAATGTTGGTAATCAAAGAGTTGATGGTAGCCATTGACTTCCATAGTAGGAACAAACTACGCGTTTATGCGAATTATCCCAAGACTCAACGATAAACTTTGGTCGGTCTAAGAGAGAGTCAGGCCAATTGACACAACCTGGTTTTAGAGACAAATATAACCCTGAACAACCACCCAGAAGACCCTAGCAATCATATAATGATCCACTAACAACCACACAAAACACCCTAGGTGGGTGTTACATAGGCAAAGCACTACTTAGTTTCAATTTGGAGTCTAAAAAAACACAGTTCCTTAATATTTGTATTTGTATTTGTATTTAATTAATAATTAGTGTTTAATAATTTTAGTTTTTTTTGCCTGTACATACATTTGTTACAACCGTGTAATTTTATTGTATTTATATGCCATTACAATATTTATTAGTATTTATATTTTCAGTATTCGTTTTAAACTTTGTTTTAGGGGCCGTTTACACAACAGTTTTCAACTAAAAACGGAAAACTTATGTGTTTTGGTTATTCATTTACCATATTTTCCGCACTATAAGGCGCAACGGATTATAAGGCGCACCTTCAATTATTGGCCTATTTTAGAACTGTTTTCATATATAGGGCGCACCGGATTATAATGCGCACAGAATAGAAGATACTGCAGTCAAACGTTTGACTGGGTTTGTGTTATGCATCCACTAGATGGAGCTCTGTGCTAAAGGGAATGCCAACAAAACAGTCAGATAAAGTCCAACTTTATTAAGCGTTCTGACAACTCCGTTCACTCCCATGGTAACGTTGTTCAAACGTTGATGTGCATATAAACAATATCTCCCAGCCTTGCTAACTTTTCTCCCAAACGTGGAGGGGAACTTTTCCTTAATTCATTAAACACGTACGTTAGTAAAAGAAACAGTTGGATACTAAATCAAACGTCAGAACTTTAAGGCTTAATATAATGTAAACGACTGAGTTATAAATAAAATGTACCCCCTCACAGTTGTCATGAAGGGCAAAATTTGCCATTTAGACCAAAACTAGAATTTGTACCAGGCTGTAAACATGTTTTTTTCTGCTGTAAAGTTGGGCATTTTAACATGGGACTCAATGAGATTCTGCTCCCTTCTGGAGCCAGTCGATGAACTGCAGTTTAAGTCACTTCCGTATTGGCTTCAAGAGAATCTGCAGGAGCTTGCCGCTTGGTAGGTACATAGTGTTTCTTTACAAAGTGACATGGCCAACTACTGGCCTGGCAGGAATAGTACAGCATTTTAGTCGTTTTCTGTGATCTGTGTGAACAGGGGTCATTTTGACAATGTTGTCGTCTGTACATGAAAAACACAATGGAAAAAAACGTTTCCGGTTTTAGTACATTATTGTCATGTAAATGTACTCAAATTTTTAGCGCTTTTGTCATTTTTAATTTTTTTTATTTATTTTAATAATTGTATTACTGTAGTATTCATTGAAGTGATTTAAGGTTTTTCATCTAATATATATTTTTTATTTTATTTCAGCTTTGTTAGTTACCAGAAACAATTTAAAAGCAATAACAACACTGGTATACGCAGAATCTTTCATTGACTTTAAAGCAATGGTGTACTATTTTATGCAATATTTACCAAGACAAATGAGCTTCTTGCTTGTAATATCCGTCATGGTGTCATTCAGCATATGATCTGTTTAGCCTACACAAAACCACATTTGCAGAGAAGTATATAAAATTCAAATGAGTTTGAACGCATGCATCGTTGGGTGCAAGGTTATCACGCTGATTGGTTCAGAGGCCACTGATGTGGTTTATGAAGGCGATTTATGAATGCTTGTGATGATCTACAAAGCCAACACTGGCCTTGGTTGCAAGTGAAACGGAATCATTAGCACTATTTCATTGTTTTATGCACACTGACAGAAGAAACTTATGCTCTTGTATAGACAACTCTTTACATAGTGAGTGCTGAGGAAAAACCGAATTGAAGAAAATCAAACCATTATTTTTTTTTTCGATTGACAAACAAAATCCAATCCAGGACTCAACAGTAAAGTTTTTAGTGCTTGCCCCCAGTTGGAGTAGTTCAGATTTTTACTTGCACTGCCAACATTTTCACTGACCCCACCGTCAAAAATTATATATTTTATTTGTAGTAACAAATAAAATAAATCATTGTATATACATAGTTTACATTTTTTATTATTTTAAATATTTTTAATTTATAAACAATTCTCACTATATATTCTGTATATATTCTACAGTTTATATAAAACTAAGTTTTTAATTTGTCATAGTAAATTATACAATTGAAACTGAAATCACAGAATTAACCGTATACATTTTCAACACACGCTAAAACAAATTGAATTGAATTGAATTTAAAGCATAAAAACACATGTACCGTATATAATCATTGAACGTAAGATTGGCCGGACAGTTTCGTCAATTGACCTGACTCTCTTAGACCGGCCAAACTCATCATTGAGCCTTGCAGTAATTTGCGTAAATACGTAGTTTGTTCTCTTGATTCAGAAGCAGCTTCCTGTGAGCAAGAGCTACCTGCTACGATTGCCCTCAGGTGTGTTAGGTTTGGGAAATGTATCCCATATTGCTTTCTTTCACCCCATTGGCTGACGATTGATTGGAAACCCTCCACTTCCTCTGCTAGTTCCTCCGAGTAAATAAATCTTCATTTACATAAACAGATCTGTCCTGGAGTCAATCTGGGCGTTGGGGGAGGATTATTCCCAGGCCTGACTTTTCGGCAGGGGAGGGAGACGCTCTCTTGCCCCTTTATTGTGTTGTGAAAGTCCATTTCAAGGATGTCACCCCCAGCCCATTAGTTTGGATAATGAGCCCTATAAAGCACATTTATAACTCTTGACATAACAAGCCAACAGATTCTCCTCTGTTCCTCCTTTTTCTCTCTCACTCGCTCTTTTTCCTTCTCTCTTGCAGAGATTAAAGGAGGAAAGGTCAAACTTGTGCCCTAGGTTCACAACTGCTTTTTCTTCAGGACCCAGATTTTACTCTTTGATATCATGTGAAGAACCGACAAAGTACTAAAATTGTTTAAATTAACATTGATATATATTGTCACGAACCACGTAGGTCCAACAAAATGCAAAATTATTAACATGACATACTGACCTTATGCAAAAATGGCAAAGCACCACATTTTCCTTCAGTGACACATATGGAAGGACAGGCCACTTCTCTTTATAAAAAGAGCTTTTAGAAGTAACCACCTGACCCATGAAGAATGAGACAGCTGATATATGATGTTCTAGTGTTTAATATTTTATCTTCAAATCATAATCTGACCATCTCTTGACCCTTTTGTGATTAAAGCAGGTGTTTGGGTAAAGAAAGCTGGTTTAAGGAAAGGACTTTTTCTTGATCTGACGCATCTTCTGTATTCATGCGTCACAGGGTTAAAGCTGTGATTGATACTCGCGGTCAGAAGATCGGCTGCAGTCATTTTGTGGTTGAAGATTCGTACATCAGAGATGAACAAAGGCAGAGCACAGCTTACAGGTAAGCACACAATACGCCACAAAAGTGACATTAGTATTCATTACTGTAATAATGAGAAACCATGAAGACAGGTATTGATTGAATCAGATATTCATTGAACCCTTTTAGAACTCATGAACTTGTAAATTTAATACATTCACAATAAAAACTGCTTTATACCTCTAATATGCCAATTTACCAACTTGTATTTTCACACAGTGATTGGATGGTTTCCCCAGTTTATATATCACTTTAGTTGTTTTTTCAGTCAAGTTAAAAAAAAGTTCTTTATATTGACTAAGCATAACAACTTTGTTGTGAAATGCAAAATTACATGTTTAAAAAAATGTCATCCTGCACATTTCCATGTAATGAAAGTAAATGGTGATGACCAGCTCTTGACATTAACTTTAACTTAAACCATGTAGAAACAGATGTATTAGGCTGCTGTCACTTTAAGACCTGACGCACGGATCCAATATGCTGCTACACATGCGTTTTCGTTCTCCACAACATAACTGACTGTATTTATGTGAATACTCGCCATAATGGCATTATTTTGTGTGTATTTGACTGTTTAGGCGCAAAAAACGTGAATAAGAACTCAATTTAGTCCTGAAAGGAGACTTTATGTGCACGCACTTGGGTGTGAGCATAAAATCTACGGGAATGAGTAAAATTATGGGCAATCCCATGCCAAAATTCAATCCCTGTAACACCAACAATATTATTCCGGAGCAAATTAAATGAGTGAGTGAGGGGAGGCGGGTTTGTATGTCATCTTGCTGTCAGAGAGATGAGAGAGCGAGAAAGAGCAGCTGGTATCGAGTATCTATTCTGCAGAAAATGAGTATTGGATGCGTTTCAAATATTTCACTATAGATGTGTATCGAAAAATCATTACTGCATTGAACTTAGTTTATTATTTCAGATGCTTTTTGAAAAATGTATATATTATATATAAAATTAAATCCGCCAAAGTGGCTAGTAGGAGTGACTGCTTTACACGCCACTGCTGAAATCCAGCCACATTCAGCGGGTGTTAACGTCAAGCCCTGGTTAACAGTGGCAGAGCCAGAGCGGTGTCCAAATTTAGATCGCTATTTCCATTTCACCTCCTATTGAAAAACATTTATTTTGACATGCGGCAGCGCTGCACATTGTTCATGTAGGCTATTAATGTTGAATATTAAGAAAATATTAAAGTTAGTTGCCAAACAGACAGTCGCGCATAAGCGCAGAGTTGTTCAAGTTCGCGCCATACACATAGTTTTCCATTAAAGGACAAAATTTGTCTCAAGACGTTTTTATTGTATAATGATTTCATCCTAGGCTGGAAGAGTGAGTATATACAATATAGTTTATGCAAAGATATAATATAGAGTGTGCTTTTTTGTTTGCCTGTGCAGTTCTTACAGCAAAACACATCGACACCACTTTTTTCATTCTTGAAGATAACTTTTTTTGCCTGTATGGTGATTAGAATCACTGTTTCGCATTGCATTGAACATGCAACGCATCTGGTCCACGGCATATGACGCTTCATCCAAAGTGCGCGCACAGAGAGCGTGTCTTGTGCTTGAGCGGACAAATACGCATAAAGGTATGCCAAAAATAGCAAGTATCATAGTAAACACAAGCGGCTATGACCTAACCAAATGTTAGCAGTTGACAAATGAAATCGGATGCGTGTCTATGAATTAGATTCAATATTGTGCATTTGGTCTTAAAGTGACTGCAGCCTATAGCCTACCTCCTGCTGTATGTCATTAAAGTTAATCAAAGAACAAAAATCCCCCAGTGATCTTGACTGAATAACTTTTCTAGCTAGTTTTAACATGCATTAATCTATATTTAATTTATGCAGTGAAGATTATGCAGTTATTACGTTTGATTATTCAATTTCTGTACCTGAATTACTGTTAGACCTGAAACTTCAAGCACTTAATTCTTAGCACTGTTCTTGCTTTATTGCTGACTGCTCACTTGTATTCAATAATGTTATAAATTGATATTATTAGGCTTGTGTTATATTATTTGCTGTGGAATATCAGTTGGAATTGAGAATTGTAAAAATTTCACTGGTATCTACAATATAGCTTATTTATTAGAATTTAATGTTACATCGGTCAAAACAATGAAAAGAAAGAAGAATTACACATGATATTCTTTCACAGTCTATGGACCCTTTAAAGTAGCCTTGGCCCCCCCCGGCCACCCTATGTATGAAAGTCTAGTTCCACCACCGCTGGTGAATAAAACTGTCAACCATAAAGCCATTATAAAAGTGGTCCATTAGGGCTAGTGCACTATATTCTAAGTTGGCATTGTGTAGCGACCATAAGTTACATTTTGCCTTTTCTATTCTTGTATTGATCCAAACCCGTGTGACTTTGTGTGGAACTCAACAGAAGATGTCTGCAGGAATCATGCAGCTGCTCTTTCCTTGCAATGAAAGCATACAGGGCTTTACACACCTTCAAGTGTGTTGTGACTTTCTCAAACCAAAGACTTTGTGCCAAGTTTGTATATACTGAAGCAAAAATAACATTTGGTCAGTCTGTGCTTTTACTGTATTGGAAAGAACGGCGGCAAAAAAACAAACAAACAAAAAAAGTTGTACAGGTTTGGAAATTAGTGAATGATGTCAAAATTGAAATTTTTGGGTGAACTATTCCTTGCCATTACTGTAAATTGAAAAGGCAAAGTGTGATTTTTCGGGTGATTTCGAATTTTTTAAGGATTTGATTTGTGATCCTGTTTCTCCACTCTCACAGGCAGATATCTCGAGCAGTGCTCATCACAGACAGATCTGTGTTGCCTTCGGAGTCTGATCAGCAGGTGCGTTCTTGCTTGCTTTCTTTCTACGTGGCGTGGTTACATGTTACCTCATGTAGTTATTATAGACCTATTTTGCATTTGCAAACAGTGATGACGTTTTTTGTGGGCAGAGCCTACCTAGTAGCAGAAAAAATGTTGAGTTATATCTCACAATTCTGTTTATCCTTCAAAGAATTGTGAGAAATAACTCAACATTTTTTCTGCTACCAGGTAGGCTCTGCCTAAAAAACATCATCGCTGTTTGCATGTGCTTGTTATTCTGTCTTTTTTCCTCAGAATTGTGATATAAACTCACAGTTGCGAGTTATAAAGTCCGAACTGGGAGATATTAACATGAAAATTCCTTCCTTCCTTCCTTCCTTCCTTCCTTCCTTCCTTCCTTCCTTCCTTCCTTCCTTCCTTCCTTCCTTCCTTCCTTCCTTCCTTCCTTCCTTCCTTCCTTCCTTCCTTCCTTCCTTCCTTCCTTCCTTCCTTCCTTCCTTCCTCTTCCTTCCTTCCTTCCTTCCTTCCTTCCTTCCTTCCTTCCTTCCTTCCTTCCTTCCTTCCTTCCTTCCTCTTCCTTCCTTCCTCTTCCTTCCTTCCTTCCTCTTCCTTCCTTCCTCTTCCTTCCTCTTCCTTCCTTCCTTCCTTCCTTCCTTCCTTCCTCTTCCTTCCTTCCTTCCTTCCTTCCTTCCTTCCTTCCTCTTCCTTCCTTCCTCTTCCTTCCTTCCTCTTCCTTCCTTCCTCTTCCTTCCTTCCTTCCTTCCTTCCTTCCTTCCTTCCTTCCTTCCTTCCTTCCTTCCTTCCTTCCTTCCTTCCTTCCTTCCTTCCTTCCTTCCTTCCTTCCTTCCTTCCTTCCTTCCTTCCTCTTCCTTCCTCTTCCTTCCTTCCTTCCTTCCTTCCTTTCCTTCCTTCCTTCCTTCCTTCCTTCCTTCCTTCCTTCCTTCCTTCCTTCCTTCCTCTTCCTTCCTTCCTTCCTTCCTTCCTCTTCCTTCCTTCCTTCCTTCCTTCCTTCCTTCCTTCCTTCCTTCCTTCCTTCCTTCCTTCCTTCCTCTTCCTTCCTTCCTCTTCCTTCCTTCCTTCCTTCCTTCCTTCCTTCCTCTTCCTTCCTTCCTTCCTTCCTTCCTTCCTTCCTTCCTTCCTTCCTTCCTTTCCTTCCTTCCTTCCTTCCTTCCTTCCTTCCTTCCTCTTCCTTCCTTCCTTCCTTCCTTCCTTCCTTCCTTCCTTCCTTCCTTCCTTCCTTCCTTCCTTCCTTCCTTCCTTCCTTCCTTCCTTCCTTCCTTCCTTCCTTCCTTCCTTCCTTCCTTCCTTCCTTCCTTCCCTCTTACATATCCACATGCACATTTAAAGGGCATTGACCCATCTCTGCTTGTGTCTGTGGCACGTTTCTTGCCAGCCTTGCACTTTTGCTTTTCAACTTATATTGCATTACATCTTTTTTATGCTGCATATCACATTTGGATGGATTCTTGGGACACGTCCAAGATTCGGCAGGCATAGAAGCAACAAAACATCAGAGCCGATTTGTGGGATCGTTACAATAGTTTTGACATCCCGTTCTTGAGCGTAACATTCTAAAGTGAATTATGAGAGGAAAAAATAACCAGTTCAATGAAAGGACAGTAATTCTGTTTGCTGTTCCTGGTTTAGGATTGGATAAATACATTTTTCCGATGCGAGAGTGGACGGTGACGTGCAAGCGTCCCTCTTAGAATAATTTGAGTGCTGTCCACCAGAGTACAGGAAAAGGAAGCAGAGTGGTCAGCATACCTTTTGAATCTCGGCCCAATTTGCTCTCCATCAGGAATTCATGCTTGAATATTCAAAGCAGATCAGGAGAGGAAGGAAAAGTGGGTGTAATTTATGCTCATTAGCCTCGGCGAACAGAAATTAATATCAGCGTCTTGACACGGTGTGGAAATGGAATATTACATGACTGTGTGTGACAAAACGTAATTAAATATTCAGGCTGGTTTTAATTAGCCGCTCGTCCTTTGGAATGACAGTCGCCAAACGAGCATTGTCTTCCTCTTTAACTATTTTTTTTGTCGGCACAGTTGTCTTGTTGCACTTAGACTAAAAAGCAGTTTTATCATAGTTTAACCCAAGGATTGTATAAAAATATTGTCTGGATTGAAATAACAGGATTATATAGATCATGTTACACAGGATAGCTAATAGGTTTTAGCTCTGACTTGTCTGCATTATCCTCTAAGTTTACATACTTTGCCATTATTTACTTGACAAGCTCACCAATCTTTTTTCTTTTCTTTTTTTATTATGCACCATGTTTGTAGTGCAAGGGTGAGTTTGTAAACGATGTCAGTCATATACACTATATTGCCAAAAGTTTTCAGACGCCTGCCTTTACATGCACATGAACTTTAATGACATCCCATTCTTAATCCGTAGGGTTAAATATGTAGTTGGCCCACCCTTTGCAGCTCTAACAGCGTCAACTCTTCAGGGGATGCTTTCCACAAGGTTTAGGAGTGTGTTTATGGGAATTTTTTACCATTCTTCTAGAGACGCATTTGTGAGGTCAGGCACTGATGTTGGATGAGAAGGCCTGGCTCGCAGTCTCCACTCTAACTCATCCCAAAGGTATTCTATCGGGTTGAGGTGCAGGCCAGTCAAGTTTCTCCAGACCAAACTCACTCATCCATGTCTTTATGGACCTTGCTTTGTGTACTGGTGCGCAGTCATGTTGGAACAGGAAGGGGACATCTTCAAACTGTTCCCACAAAGTTGGGAGCATGAAATTATCCAAAATGTCTTGGTATGCTGAAGCATTAAGAGTTTCCTTTCAAAACAACCCCACACCGTAATCCCCCCTCCACCAAACTTTACACTTGGCACTCAGGCAAGTAACATTCTTCTGGCAAATGCCAAACCCAGACTCGCCCATCGGATTGGCGGACAGATAAGCGTGATTCAATACTCCAGAGAACACGTCTCCACCACTCTAGAGTCCAGTGGTGGCATGCTTTACACCACTGCATCTGACACTTTGCATTGCACTTGGTGATGTAAGGCTTGGATGCAGCTCAGCCATGGAAACACATTCCATGAAGCTCTCTACACACTTTTTGAGCTGATCTGAAGGCCACATGAAGTTTAGAGGTCTGTAGCTATTAACTCTGCAGAAAGCTGGCGACCTTAGCATGCACTGACCCCGCTCTGTGAATTAACGTGGCCTACCACTAAGTGGCTGAGTTTCTGTTGTTCCCAATTGCTTCTACTTTGTTATAATACCACTAACAGTTGACCGTGGAATTGTTAGTAGTGAGGAAATTTCATGAATGAACTTATTGCACTATCACGGTACCACGCTTGAATTCACTGAGCTCCTGAGAGCGACCCATTCTTTCACAAATGTTTGTAGAAGGGTCTGCATGCGTAGGTGCTTGATTTTATACACCTGTGGCCATGGAAGTGATTGGAACACCTGAATTCAATGATTTGGAGGGGTGTCTCAGTACTTTTGGCAATACAGTATATTTTATGTAAACTGTAAGATGTAAGTGAGCAGTGTCCGAATTTGGTCCTGGAGGGACACTGTCCTGTAGAGTTTAGCTCCAACTAGCCAGATACCTACACAATATGAAACACAATAAATACATTGTAGAGCGCAGCGTCTTCTCGACATGATGTGATCCAGTATCTACTCCTGTGTTTGAGGTGGTTCGAGTTTTCCCTGGTGTCTGCGCGTGCAATAAGTGGACGGGCGATATGCTAATGTTTCATCTTGACGTCACAACGAAACGGCTTGTGATTTGTTTGAAAAACGATTCGTTTTATTTGACTCTGAGTCGAATCTTACATTTGAGAAACAATAACTTTATATACGGTGCACTTTCAGATTTAAAACTTTGCAGAATGTTTTTATTCACTTAGAACTATGTTACACACTACATGAAAGGTCATTTACAAAAATCGATATTAGGGGCACTTTAAGACTTTGATTAGCTGGTTCAGGTGTGTTTAATTGGGGTTGGAGCTAAACTTTGCAGGACAGTGGCCCTCCAGGAGCAGGATTGGAAACCCCTAATGTAAGTGTGTTTCCTGTTTTAATGGCAGATCTCATTGGTGACGATTCCTCCTCTGGAGTCTTCTGCACCAGCTGTGAGGATGGTGGAGCTCTGTTCCTCCTCCATGACCTGCATGCCTGGCACCTGTGAGTTACACATCCACTACAATCACACAACACTCGTCAAATATTTTCATGGTTTCCCAAAAAAAACAACAATAAAAATAATAATGATAGTAAATACATTTGATCAATTCAATACAGCCTTGGTGAGCATAAACTATTTTTAAAAACTTTTGACCGGTATTGTATATAAATGCTTCTGTTTTGCATTGTTTTACAAAACCAGTATCAGTGATCTTCCAAGATCTTCACAGTGATGCACATTGATGGTCTTTGAAAACAGCCAAATGTCAAAACTGTCCTTCAAAACACTCAGTTCACCGCCCACCTCAGCGATGACTCCATCATTAACTCCATTGTTATTTATGAAAGTTATTGTGTTTGTTACACTGGCCCCCATTTTGCTATCAATCATCGTGAAGGGGTAGATCAGGTAGAGATGGTGGAGCGGTCTTGGCGCAGGCCTCAGTGACTGACTCCGTCCTCACGGGGGAATGAAAAGCTTAATCAGCGGAACTCAACTTCCTCTCTCTGGGAATTGAGTTCAGGGGAAATGATAGGAAGCTGGATCAGAGCTATCGTTTGCTTTGCTATAGCCCGATCCCACCGGGAGATAGATCATAGTCGTTCCTCTTTAAGTAATGCACTTCTACCCGAAAGCATCCTTCGCAATCAGCGGATGATGATGACCGTGACAGACATGCGTTCACAGGAGAAGATGGTCTTTATTTATCGTTAACCACTTATGACAAGAATGTTTTACTTACGCTGCTGGGTATGTTGGATGTGCTTTCAAGGGCTCCAAGCAACACCAAGACCACTGATTGTAGACTTTGAAGGTGGAGTGTGCAATTTTAGGCCATTTGCGGCACCAAACCGAGTTGCAAAAAAATATGGTTGAACAAGCAGATATTCCTGATAGTCCTGCTCCAAACTCGACCCCAGATTCAGCCTCTTCACATTACATTGGGGGTATGTTTTAAAGGTCCCGTTTTTCCTGTGTTTTTGAAGCTTTGATTGTGTTTACAGTGTGCAATATAACATGTGTTCATGTTTTGTGTGTAAAAAATCTGTATTTTTCACACAATTTACTTATCTGTTTACCGCTGTTTTCACTGATGAAAAAACGGCCTGATGATTTCCTTGTTCTATGAAGTCCCTCCTTCAGAAATACGTAACGAGTTCTGATTGTGCCAGCGCTTCCCGTGTTGTGATTCGACAGCAGCTTAGCGCACGTTGCCCGGAAAAGTCACGCCTCTTTCCATAACGGGGAGATGCATGCGCTCAATGTTATTGTAGACATGGCGACAAAGACACTCTACAAACGCAACACATCCTCTTCTCCACATGGGAGAGCAACAAGACCACGCCCCCTTTTTTGCGTATTCTTGTGGGCGGAGGTTAGTCAACAAACTGTTCTAGTGACGTCATTAAAGCAGGAAGTACAGGGATGTAGTACAAACCGGCCGTTCGCTGTAGGCTTTGAAAGGGAACTTCTGTTAAATAAAATATCTCGCTTGGCATTGAACTTTGAGCTTTATAATTTTACAGGTATTATTTATGCTCTAACAGCAACATTACACACTAATTAAAGTTTGAAAAAGGGGATCACGAAGAACAGGACCTTTAAAGGGGACCTTTTTCAAAGTCTTGATTTAGTTTTTGAGATCTACCAGAATAGGTTTTCATGCTTGAAAAAAAAAAAACACATTGTTTTTCACATATTTTATATTGTTTCAGCACCTCTCTTCTTAGTCTGTCTGCAACGCTCAGTTTACTTCCTGTCTCTATGATTATCCTCCTTCTGCAATGTGCTCTGATTGGTTGGCTGGACCAGTGTGTTGTGATTGGTCAACCACTTTGAGCATGTTTCAGAAATGTCACCTCCCCTTATCTTAACCGCAAGTTACATCAAGGCCTAACCTCTTTATTTTGCATATACCTTGGGTGGGAATTATTTAAATGAGGAATATTGTGACTTGTTCGTTCCCAGAAGAAAACTCAAGACTACAGGAAGTTCAGAAACTGTGTGCACTGATATAGAGTATAACTTCCTTTGGAGTGACTTTGTGCTATAACTTTGCAGATTTTTTCATGCTCAAACAACAACATTAAACAATAAAGAAAAATCAAATGTAAAAAAAAAGAAAGCATAATAGGACCCCTTTAAGTATTTATCATATCATGTATTTTAACATTAAAAAAATCACGTACTTTACCTTTCAAATAAGTATAAAATCAGAATATGCCCAATTTGCTAACATTTTGCCTAAAGTTACTAAGGCCATGTAAGTTTAAATCAGAGGATATTAGTGAATACAGGAGTTAAGGCCCGTTCACACCAAGAACAATAACGATAACTATATTAGCATCCACACCAGCTGACGATATTGTTCTTTTTATTCTAAGCACACGCTGAGTTTAGTCCTCTGTTGCTTTAAATGCTTGAGCTTTTCAAAGCAGGATAGATTCTGATTGGCTGTTTTTATTGAACATCAGCTGGAAAAAATCGTTCTGAAAATTATTCCAAAGAATAAACAAAAACAATAATTAATGCGAAAGTATAATTGGTATTGTGAGTGCATGTGTTTCAAAATGTATGATAGTTTTTGTACATTTCACAAGCTGTCATGTCATGTTTTCAAATTCAGTCGAAAGCTCATTGGCTTCAAGGTGTGAACTGTCCAATGGCATATTTAACTCTAACTCTATTGGCAAATGTATATAGAAAAGCAGATGCTTTGTAAAAGTGTAATTTAGCTTTTTTATATAGGGCTGTCAAAATGTTATTTTCTGTGATTTCATATTTTCTGTTTAATGCGTAAAATCACATTTAACACAGCATCCGTTTTTTTTTTTTTGTTAATTCAATGAATGAATTATCTGTGAAAGAAAACATTTATGATCCGTGTTTTTCACATAATGTATTCTCAAGGAGAACAGAAAAAAAAGTGTTTATTTTCCTCAAAATTCAATATGGAATATTATATGTCCATTATTAGATAGAGCGGCACGATTCTGGGTAAATTGAGAATCTCATTTGTTTCCTATGGGATTATCCCACAATTCTGAACAGACAACTAAATAAAATAACATGTAAATGGCTAGCGGTCCTGACAAAATATGAATTTCTGCAGTCTAATTAATAATAATGAATATTTAAAGAAAATTGGTTTGAATGTTTCAATAGATCAATGACTCACTCATAAAGACTTATTTAATTACTAGATGAATCTGCGTTTTTGAATGAATCTCTTGAATGAATGAGTCAATGACAAATCGCTAATCGATACAATCATTATTTAAAGCGCTGTTACTTTCGAAAGGGGATTTGCTCTATTTTCAGTGCTACTGTAGACATCAGTGTTTATATCTGAACTATAAACTTGTATCCCTGTACTTGTGTGATTATTTGATAATTATAAGACAGAAATAATGTTGAAAAGGCTGTTTGTGAAGCCGTTTAATACCTTTACATGAAATCCGCTCTCTCTAGTTCTCTAGTTCTCTAGCTCTGCAACACCACCACAGATCTGAATGTTCCAGTGTGATTTTGTCAAAGGTTTAATAGACACAGGAGAATTGTTGTCATTTAAGAATAAGGTCCCATGGGTGTTTGAATCGAGGTTGTGATCTTTTAATGATTAATCGTGCAGCTCTATTACTGGATTCATTATGAGTTCACCTGTACTGCAAGTGTTCACTTTAAACTATCCAAGACTTTTAAAATCAGCCCCCCGGAATGTCTTTGGCTGTGGCGAGAATCTTTTTCAAAACTCTGCAGTGTCCCGTGTGTTTTTAGAGCCTTTAGTGAAGCTGCTCCTCCTGTCCCACTGGAGATGCCTACATCTGTGCACCTCTCCACTGTGTGACACGGAGCCTGTGTGCCGCCCTGAGCTGCCTGCACTGGAATTGTTCTCTTTGATCCTCACGCACACAAACTCCCGCGTACCACAGACCACAGGAAGTACCGCAACTACGGAAAAGTAATGATAAGCCTGGAAGTGGTGTGCGTGAACTCTTGGGATTACCCAGGACATTTCCACACATCCCACTAGAATAACTTCTCAGACCTTTATGAGGATTGAGATTGTGTTGTTTTTAATTTCGGTGCCTGTTTCTTCTTTTCCCCTCTGGAACACTTTCAGGGCTACTTTCATGGAGTCTTACTGTAGTTCTTCTAAGATTAAGATGGTAGCCCAGTTTGTCATACTTATTTAAAGGTGCTGTATGTATTTTTTGACTGTAGTAAAGCATAAAAATACCATAATATGTTTGCAGAGATTTAGGAAACTAAGTTCACATACTTGTTTCTCAGAAAAAGGAAAAAAAAGCATTTCGTGTCTGATTGTGTTGTGTGATCTCACCCTCTACCAATTTACCCAATAGTATTCTGACACCCCGGTTTGCCAGTTGGCGGAAAACAAATTGAAGCCAGCAAACAAACTGGGTCATAGATCACAGATTCTACCCAACCTAAAAAACATTTAGATATGTGGGCAAATGCATTTTTGTCTCAGTGCATGCATTGTTTTAGTTTGGCAGTGTCGCCGCTAGCTTAGCTTAGCATAATGAATGGATTCCTATGTTGAGATATCAGAGATGCAGAGATATCACACAACAGATGAAATCCCCAAACTTCCATCAACATACCGGCGTATGTTATGCATGTGTTGTGTGATATCTCTGCGCCCAAGTAGCAGTGCTTTGCCTCTGCTTCCCCATAATATAGTCCCAAATTAATATCTGCCTAGGAAATCGCCTAGTCTTAATCTGCATCGCTATTTGTATTAGGTAAGTAATTAGGTGTGTGTTGTTGTTTTTTTGGATCACTTTTACTCGGGACGTGCTAGCTGGCAACATAGGATCCCATTCATTATGCTAAACTAAGCTAGCGGTGACCCTGCCAAAGTAAAACAATGCATGCACTGAGACAAAAATGCATTTGCCCACATATCTAAATGTAGGAAAGATGTTGAATAAGCCCTATTTCTAAAAACGGTGGAGTGTTCCTTTAAAACTCAGAAACGTTAGCTGATCATCTTACAGTGTAAGGCGTGTCAACTTCCATTGTCAATTGTGCTTGTTGCTGTTGCGTGTCCTCAATCTGGCAACCCGTGTGTGCATCGAGTCTGAGGAGGAGGGGCGGGATAAACGACTCTCTTCGACATTTTGATTCGGACTGCAGTACCCATTTTAACCACTAGCTTTTAATATTGCATACTGCACCTTTAAAATGCCTCTATTATGCTTTTTCAAATATTTCCTCTCATGCAGTGTGTAATATAGCTGTCTGTGAATGTAAACGTTTTGCAAAGTTATACATTCAAAAGTGCACGATAAATAAAGTTATAGTCTCTAAAAAAAAAGAATTGTCTCGGAACCGCCTAAGCGAGTCGTCAGGAATCTCACTTCCATGACCTGACCTGCATACGTAACGTGGTAACACATTTGCATAATACCTGCCTATGGTCTTCATTGGCTGCCTGCGAACAACGCCTACTTTGACCCGCCCTCAAACACTGTAGCTGGTTAGTTTGGTTTACATCATGTCAAGAATACGCTTTGTCACTGTCACTGCAGATTTGTGTTATTTTCACTTTCAAAGGCTGAGAATGTGAAGAATCAGTTGTTCAATTTTGTTTTACAAATTGTAATATTTTATCAGTTGTTCACGTTGTGCTCGGCTAGTCTCAGCTCACGGACCGCTGGCTGAACGTCTGATGCATATGGCATGCTTATCTGGAAACACTTCAGGATTTTCAAAGTCGTTATCTGATTGGTTGAATTCTACAGGATGTCCGCAAGACGTGTGTGTCACGTTTTTAACGTTCCGCCTGGAAACAAATGGCATGACACCAAACACCCTCATGGAAGAAGAACGCCGTCATGTTGTGACAAGGAGCGCTTACTAGGATCAACTAAATGCTGGATTTTCAAAAGTATGTGATTTACAGCGTAGACTCTTTAAAATATGTCCAAGAGTTTTACACACCAGACTGTTATTGTAGGGACATCGACATTACATTTTTGCTCCCCCAAACATGACGCGGAACAAAGCAAAATGATTGGTTTGCTTTACTTGTCAGTCAGACGGCCTCTGGGCGGTCCTTGACCAATGAAAGCTGCTATGGAGTTCAGACCTTCTGCCATCAGTCTGAAGGTCTGGCTACGTGAGACTAGTGCTCGGCTAACACTTGTAAACCGTATACTAATCCCAACAGACCATCTGACCAATCAGAGGATAGTAGGCTAATGGAAAGGAGGGGTTTAGAGAGACTGAATCTTCAAACTGCTTCGAACGAGTCATTTGAGAATCTTTGAGAAATGAGGTGATATTATGAGAAAATGTGTTTTTGACCTTGAATGCATGTAAACCTTTTGTAGGAGACCTAAACAAAAGTAGGAACCTTTAAAATATCATGATGGGGGCTTTAAATAATTTTAAGTTTTTGGCATTAAAGTAAGCATGACATTTTGCCTAATGCAGCTTATATACCGGCAGCTCAAGTTCTGATCCTGTTCATTTATCAAAAAAATGGTGTCCTGATTGTTATAATAAAGGATTCAGGCCACGCCCTATATTATGAGGACATGAAAATGTCCTTGTAATTCAAAATGCTAAATAAACTTTTGTGATGGGTATGTTTAGGGTTAGGCTAGAAAATGTCATTAGCTCCGTATAAAAAACCATTACGCCTATGGAATGTTCTCATAATGATGGGACTACCAATGTGTGTGTTGTTTATGTATTGCAATGACAATGGAATTTTCCAAGAACCTGAACAATGTGAAACCAAATGTACAGAATATGCCCACCTTAATTGTCCTAAACGTTCTGTTGTTATCTCTTTTAACAGATTTGGTCCACTTGACCTGTACATCCTCTGGTACGGCCCAAGAAGATCTTGCTCCAGTTGTATCTCAATTGTTTCATGTTCCCACCATTCCTGGAGAGGAACCTTCAGGAGGTAAGACCTGACCCAGCTCTTTAACTGCCAATTAAAACTCCCCATCATTTAAACCCATTAACATCTTCAGT
The DNA here is from genome assembly GCA_023029165.1 of Gobiocypris rarus. Taxonomy (NCBI): domain Eukaryota; kingdom Metazoa; phylum Chordata; class Actinopteri; order Cypriniformes; family Gobionidae; genus Gobiocypris; species Gobiocypris rarus. Next base: position 12,701,131 of record CM040930.1, on the reverse strand, counting down.
CCTTTTGCGCATTGACCTCCGATTGCACACACAGATCCGCTATACGTCCTGCTAACAGTATTTAACTAACCTTGCCGCCCGTGTCAAAGAGAGATCATCTCTTCCTCTCTTTAAAGAAGAAAGATCTGGTATTGCTGTGACATTCAGCGAAGGGCTTACATGGAGACGTTATTGGCGATAACAGTGATTGATATTGATGGTGGTGTGGCAGGCAGGGTCCAGGCGCTGCTCCCATTGATTCCCATTATGCTCTGTCAGGGTCTGCTTGGCTCCTTCAGAGTGAATCTGAGCACGACCTGTCACATACGACCTCACAATCTACCGACAGATCATAAGGGTGGAATCACATTGTGAGTTTGGAAAGATTTGATTTAAAAAAAAAAAAGATTAGTTTATGTTGGTTGTACACAGTGCTGGGTAGATCACGTACAAATTGTAGTCCGTTACTCATTCCAAAATACATGACAAAAATTGTAGTTAGTTACATAATCCATTACATTGCAGATTTACCCCCGGTTTCACAGACAAGGCTTAAAGGAACACTCCACCGTTTTTAGAAATAACATACGCGGTATGTTGACGGAAGTTTGGGGATTTCATGTGTTGTGTGATATCTCTGCACCCAAGTAGCAGTGCTTCGCCTGTGCTTCCCCATAATATAGTCCCAAGTAGTGTTGTCACGATACAAAAATTATGACTTCGATACGATACCAGGCTAAAATACCTCGATACCGATACTAAATCGATACCACATTCAAAATACCACCCAGTAAAATAATTGAATAATATGTCAACAGAACTTATTAATCATAGTCTTATTTAATTTTTTAACTAAAAACTCACTTGGCCAGCATGTTCCTGCCCTGGTTTTTGACCATTTCTACTAATTGTTTTTAAAAATAAGCTAAAAATGCAAATTACAAACAATATGACAAAAACAGTGCTTTATTTTTCAGCTCTATTTAACAGTATAGCAAGTCAATAAAGAAATAAAAAAAACTTAGTCTTCACTCAATAAATTAACTATACACTGATTCTTAATGAATATATTAAAATTGTTTAGCCAGTCATGGGGTGGTTTTCTTTTTTTCATTGTTGTTTGATTAACATTAATCACACAGAATATTAGATCCGGCTTAACTCCGATCCAGTTACATCAACTGTACACGTTCACTAAAGACACCCCCGACTGTGTTTACCTGAATACTCACAGGATGTGCATTTTTACATATTTTTGACCAATGAAATCCATAATCCGAAAGAACTGAATCGCGATCGCATGTTGTCTGAAAGGCGTGTGCTCGCGCTTCAGATCAAAGTCCGGCAGCGCAAGCACATCCCGCGCCGCGCCATATTTTCTCATGCGCGCATGTTTCTGTTGCTTTCTTTGTCATGTGCTGCGCGTGTATATTTAACTCTTCTGCTTCCAATGTTTAGTGAACGGTGGAAACAGAGCTCTGCACACACATCCTAACTCCTGCTGTCACTCATCGACACAAATAAATACAGCTCTTATTAACACACGGTCCTTCTTAAAGTACCGGTACTAATAAAATTCCATATCGTACCATTTGTAATAGCAGGGTATCGCAATACTTTTCTAGTACCGGTATATCGTGCAACACTAGTCCCAAGTTAACATCTGCCTAGGAAATTGCCTAGTCTTAATCTGCAACGCTATTTGTACTCGTTGTGAATACGCAGGCCACAAGAAGTAATTAGGTGGGGGGGGTTGATCACTTTTACTCGGGACATGCTAGCTGGCAACATAGGATTCCATTCATTATGCTAAGCTAAGCTAGCTCGACCCTGCCAAACTAAAACAATGCATGCACTGAGACAAAAATGCTTTTGCCCACATTTCTAAATGTAGGAAAGAAGTTGAATAAGCCCTATTTCTAAAAACGTTGAAGTGTTCCTTTAAGCTAGTCCCAGACTAAAATATATGTTTGAGCTGTTTTAACTGAAAGAAACTTGCACTGGCATCTTAAAATATGTCAGTGCTATCATTTTGTCTCAAAACATTGTTTTGCCTTAGGCCTAATCCTAGTTTAGTCTAAACCCGGTCTGTGAAACCGGGCCATAAATTAATATAATCAGACTTCTTTTTGATCACATTTGACATAACTCTTTTATCACATTCGATTGAATAGGATAATATTGTACCATATTGACATAAAAATATTTTCTATCCTTTATCAAAAACATGTTTTAAATATGGCTGCATTATGTGTTCAGTTAACCGCATTCTAAGAAAAGAACGTTGGAATGGAAAAGTGTTCGAACGGATTTATTTTTCTTCCGTAAAGGGTTGCATGATTTAGGGGGGGGAAGAAAAATATTATAATTTATTTTACCGTACAACTGTAAAAATTTAAATTCTAATATTTGTGGCTGTCTTAATTTCTTATTTTTCAAACGTTAAACCATTGATCTTTTATTTTCAAGTAGTGTTCACTGCAGAGCCAGATGGGTGGAGCTTGACCTAGTCCAGCTCCACCTCTCTGGATATAAGAGTTGGAACTTAACCTAATTAGGTTTAGTGACATTGTTAAATGTATCGGTTTACAGTGTGGTTGGGCCTTCTAGCTCAACTGAGGTCCAGAGAAGGGGAGCTGGACGTCAAGCTCCACCCATTGGCTCTGCAGTGAGAAGGCTGACACTCTTTTATTTAATGCCTTTTTTCATATCACATATTGTAGTAATCATCAAATTAGTAGGGCTGTAAATCTTTGGGTAGGCAGCGTAATAGATTCGATTCACGATTCATAGGTTTTCGATTTCAAGAATGATTTTTGCTAATTCGTGTCGATTCACATTCAAATTTGATGCGATTCGATTCTGCATTTTTTATATGCATTTATAGGATTACTAAAGTTCTTCCCCTAATGTGTCTTAGTCAGGGTGTGAATTACACACTGGCCTTCAGGGGTCAGAGAGTGGGCAAAAAAACACTTTTGTCCATTGTTAATGTTAGTTCATGTCAATCCCTATAAATTAGGTATTAGTTTATAGGTAAAGCTTACGAACTCAAAATTCATACTGTAAAAACCGTTTTGAAATCGCACATTGCGTTACCATGGAAATGGTACTCTAAATTATTTTAGCAGGCTCCTCCCCTAGTGGGCGGTGTTAGGTTTCATATATTAAAAAAAATATTTCAACTATAATCAAAACCTTTTCTAATCTTGACAAAACGCATATCATCAGAAACTCTCAAGGTTCCATATTTTGTGATTGAAGTGATATTTGGACAGAAATGTATTAATTTTTTAAAGAAGAATTCATACTAAATTCAATGTAATGTGGGTGACCCCTGCTGGCTATTTATGGTACAGCACCTAAACAAAATCTCATAGGAACTATTTTTGTGATATCAACTGCAAATTTGGAAAAACTTAGTAAGACAAATTAATTTGATTTTATAATCATTTTAGATTAAAAACTATTTTGTAAATTGTATATTTTATATAAAATAAAAAATATATAGTGACGTACATTTGATTTACAGTAAATTTAAATATTCCATAACTTTTTCATACTTTCATTGGTTTTGCATTCCCAAATGCACGTTATAAGCGATCAATACTTAGAGCACATGCAGAAATGAGTTTGTTGTGGCACAGTATCTGAGATGCTGAAAACACCAGATCATAAGCTGCTTGTGTGTAAAAGAACACTCTGAAACACGCAGTGCATATATTCATTTAATTAACTTGCAGCCTTCGCAATTTGATAATCCCACCAAGCCATATTACGATTTAATTTAGTTTGACAAGTTTAGCTACTAGACTTGTATGTAGCTGGACTTGATTTCATTTCTTGACACTGATCCATTCCTATAGCTTCATGTCATAGCTGACAATTCCTAAAATGTGCCAATTTATCCAAATTTGTGTAATAACAGTGTCTTGACTCCAGTAGGGATGTGACGGTAAGGACATTTTCCCACCTGTTAATTGACATGTGACAACAACGATAAAACTGGTATCACCTGTGCGGGCTTTGAATGAATGACAGTGCAGGTGTGAATGAATGTCTGTGCGGCCGTGTTCATTTTACTTTCGGTTTAGAATTAGCGCCAATTCAGGGGCCGTTTGCTTGAATTGTGGGTTCATTAGCCTATTATTCTTAATGAAAAACTCCACAAAGCCGTACAATGACAAACTCACTTAAATATGCGCTTTTAGATATCACTTTGAAACCAAATCTTCTGCGATCATTTTGTCTGTCAGCTCTCCTCACTCTCGTGATGAATGAAATCTGACTCCTGGTGTGTTTGTGCTGTGACTCTCAGTCGGATCACACTGTATTGAGCAAACACATTCAGATTTTAATTGTAGTGTCTGTTCTCTAACTGAACTAAATGATTTTATGACTATAAAAATCAACACAACGGTGGGAGCGGTGCAGCGGTGGGCAAGTGATGTAACCAGTGTTGTGTCTGAACACCGGTAACACCGGCAAAACCGACTATCGCAGCAAGCCTAGACTCCAGAATAAGTGAGATGGTAAGATGGCTGTAAGATCAAGGTCATCGAGTCCACAGCATCTTCAACCTTCCTCACTCCATCTAACAAACTCAATCTCTCTTTATCAGCCATCAACTCACCACACCTTTAATCTTTATCACTCTCCCATCATGCACATACGCCGCTTTCAAGCATTGCCTTTTTATATTGATTCTTGTTGTGGATTTAAGTACTTCTGTGGCTCGACAAAATAGAAATGTTATAATTGTTTCTTTGTGTGTGTGTAAGCATGTGTGCTCAGGTGCGTGGCCAGCACAGCGGAGGGTGAGAGACGCGGGGCCCCGCTGGGCGACACACTGCCTTTTTATCACAGGAATGAGCTAGTACTATTTTAATTAAAATGTCAGAACAAATACTGGCAGAGGTCTTGAGGATGAATCGCTAGATAAGAAGAGCAGTGGGCCAGAACAGGTCAGAGAGACAAAGTCACCTGGGTAGATCTTCATTCATTCCCATGGTCAAAGCGCTGTGTGTGTGTGTGTGTGTGTGTGTGTGTGTGTGTGTGTGTGTGTGTGTGTGTGTGTGAGAGAGAGTCTGCTTAGATCATGATGGAGCCAAATGGAACAAATCAACAGATTTCCTTGGGGGTTTTGAACCCATTGGAAAGATCAAGGCTCATATATGAACATGTGTAGACTAGATAAAAACCACTCCAAATACATTAACAACTTCATAGCAACACCCTAGTAACCAACTACAACACCCTTTCATCGTGGTCCTGTTTCAACCCGATTGATTAAAACGCATCTTAATACCAGGTGTAAACAGGGCCTATGATGGTGAGATTTGCACTCACATTTTGCTACAAATGTATTTTCTTAATCTATATTTTAAGATTAAGTCATTTAAGATTACCCTTTATTTTAAAGGGTTGTTAGAGGCCAGCGTTGGTTTAGGTTTTGTGTGTGTGTGTGTTCTGAGGCAGTGTGCCAGTGTGTGTTAGAGGGTGGCAGTGGTTTGGGAGGTTTGCAGCTGTAGGCATGTGTTAGCCGCCATCAGGAGTGCCGCTGTATGCTAATCTGACATTTGTCACATCTGGGAACATGTGTGCGTGTGTATGACCGAAAGAGAGCCACTGCGTCGCCTGGCTGTCAGCCCAAACACTTGCATACATACAGATACTTCAGTATACTTTTTACACTCAAGATATAAGATGATACATACTAATCAAATATACATTTATATAAAATAATTATGGTTTATGCAAAAGTTAATCTTCAAATTTCACTGACTTCGAGTAAGACATTGAATCATTGGTTCAAGCGAGGAATGAAACCCCACTGCAGTGTGTGTTGCTCAGAGACATGCAGCGCTGGCTTCTGCTTTCACCTCATTTGGAACTAGTTTTGCTGGGAGAGCAGAAACAGAAAAAAAGAAAATTGTATTAGTGCTGTCAAATCGATTAATCATGATTTAATTGCATCTAGCATAAAAGTTACACACCCACACACACACACACACACACACACACACACACACAATATATATAGATATATATATATATATATAGTGTGTGTGTGTGTGTGTGTGTGTGTGTGTGTGTGTGTGTGTGTGTGTGTGTATTTACTAACTTTTATGTTAGATGCAATTAAATCACGATTAATCGATTTGACAGCACTAATACACTAAAAAATAAAGAGACCACTTAACATATATATACAGGTCCTTCTCAAAAAATGTGCATATTGTGATAAAAGTTCATTATTTTCCATAATATAATGATAAAATTAAACTTTCATATATTTTAGATTCATTGCACACCAACTGACTGCTGTCCAGAAGGCCATCATTGACACCCTCAAGCGAGAGGGTAAGACACAGAAAGAAATGTCTGAACGAATAGGCTGTTCCCAGAGTGCTGTATCAAGGCACCTCAGTGGGAAGTCTGTGGGAAGGAAAAAGTGTGGCAAAAAACACTGCACAACGAGAAGAGGTTACCGGACCCTGAGGAAGATTGTGGAGAAGGACCGATTCCAGACCTTGGGGGACCTGCGGAAGCAGTGGACTGAGTCTGGAGTAGAAACATCCAGAGCCACCATGCACAGGCGTGTGCAGGACATGGGCTACAGGTGCCGCATTCCCCAGGTCAAGCCACTTTTGAACCAGAAACAGCTGCAGAAGCGCCTGACCTGGGCTACAGAGAAGCAGCACTGGACTGTCGCTCAAATTTTGCATGTCATTCGGAAATCAAGGTGCCAGAGTCTGGAGGAAGACTGGGGAGAAGGAAATGCCAAAATGCCTGAAGTCCAGTGTCAAGTACCCACAGTCAGTGATGGTCTGGGGTGCCATGTCAGCTGCTGGTGTTGGTCCACTGTGTTTTATCAAGGGCAGGGTCAATGCAGCTAGCTATCACGAGATTTTGGAGCACTTCATGCTTCCATCTGCTGAAAAGCTTTATGGAGATGAAGATTTCGTTTTTCAGCACGACCTGGTACCTGCTCACAGTGCCAAAACCACTGGTAAATGGTTTACTGACCATGGTATTACTGTGCTCAATTGGCCTGCCAACTCTCCTGACCTGAACCCCATAGAGAATCTGTGGGATATTGTGAAGAGAAAGTTGAGAGACGCAAGACCCAACACTCTGGATGAGCTTAAGGCGCGCTCGGAGCATCCTGGGCCTCCATAACACCTCAGCAGTGCCACAGGCTGATTGCCTCCATGCCACGCCGCAGCGAAGCAGTCATTTCTGCAAAAGGATTCCCGACCAAGTATTGAGTGCATAACTGAACATAATTATTTGAAGGTTGACTTTTTTTGTATTAAAAACACTTTTCTTTTATTGGTCGGATGAAATATGCTAATTTTTTTAGATGGGAATTTTGGGTTTTCATGAGCTGTATGCCAAAATCATCAGTATTAAAACAATAAAAGACCTGAAATATTTCAGTTGGTGTGCAATGAATCTAAAATATATGAAATTTTAATTTGATCATTACATTATGGAAAATAATGAACTTTTATCACAATATGCTAATTTTTTTAGGTGTGTGTGTGTGTGTGTGTGTGTGTGTGTGTGTGTGTGAAATTGTGAAATATCACAATTTAATATGATTTTTCTTTTCTTTTTTTGATTTGAAGATATTTTTAAATGAAATTGATTCCCAAATTATCAGCATCATTACTCCAGTCTTCAGTGTCACATGATCCTTCATAAGTGTATTTACTGTCACTTTTGAGAATTTTAATGTTGCTGAATTAAAGTGAAAAGAAAAAAAATCATTTCAATTTTTCAAAGGAGTGTATATGTAAGGAATAATTGATGACGGACTGTTGAATTATTAGAAAGTAATGCACACCCGAGGTGGTTATGCGGCCACGACATAAAACGTGAAGAATTTTTCCACTTATGCTACAGTTACCACACCTCAAGACATTGTTCAAATTGTCAAGTTGTATTTCAAGACGTTTGTTATAGGCTGTAAGGATCTTTGAAATAACTGAAATCTTTTGGCAAAGTGGTATGGAAGTGTAATATGGTCAAGACCTGCCTGGAACACCTTTAGCCATGCGTTTCCCTGAAAATAATGACACTCCTTAGAACATTTGTCAACCAATCAGAATCAGACTTTTTTTGTATTAAATTATTATTGTTTATATTATTTATATATCATTATAAATAATATAAACATTATAAATAACTATATTTGTTCAACACTTGGTTGTTCTTTTTCCCTCCCAAACTCCATATACTGTAATATCTAGTGGTATGTTCTTGGCTGTCTGGACTCTATAATAGAAGAGATTGTTTGGCTGTGTGTGTTCAGTTAAAGGCTTCTGCGTTTGTGAATCAGTGACCCGGCAGCATTCAGAGGGAAGGATGGGTGGTGTATTTGAAGCGGCGTTAAACATTGATGCCGCCACACCTCTCCCCCTCGCCAAATTAAGCAAATCACCAGGCCACTCCGGGCAGGAAAAGGAACACGCGTCATAATTGTGTGACATTTGGGTAATGACCGTTCTGACATTTCAGACTGACACCTTCTCCCTCTCGCTTTTTCTAGCCTTTCTTTTCCCACCTTTTTGCGGCAGAGGCTCGTGTATTTAAAGGGTAATGATACAGACTGACAGCTTTACGCTTTAAACGGACCAGCGACACACACGCGCGCACACACTCTTGAGATTCTCCGCTCTTCTTTTGGACCATAGAGCCGTCTCGCCTAAGATGTCATCAAAGGAGAAGGAGAAAAAGAGATTAGATGACCTACGTCATGCAGCCGCTAGCAAAATATTAACAATGACTCATCTCGTGATAAATCAACGTCAGTCTTTTAAAACTGGCAGTTGTGTATATGAGAACAGTGCTGTTTTTGTGTCAATATTTTTCCCACTTTTGTCTCTGTGGCCTAACTAAAGAAGTCAGCAGTCTTCGTCTAGAGAGGCATGTGAAACAAACACAGTTCGATTTGTTGCTTTACCTGTGTTGATCTATTACTGTCTGTGTTTCTTGACCAGAAGAATCTTTGAAAAGTAGACACGACTGTCGACGCGTCTAAAATTGAATACTTCTCCACTACATAGTATGCAAAAAACAGTACGGCAAAAGAGTAGTATGTCCGAGTACATAGTATTCGAAAAACAGTAAGCGGAAAGTACCCGGATGACCTACTACTACTACTGCTGAGATTCTCAAGTGCACATGGAAACTTTACTATCCCATTAGGCCACTAGAGAAGATTTATGAATGGACGTGAAGCGACGCAACTGACGCCATAGGTCACGTGACGCTAACAACATGGCGGATGTAGTACCAAAGCCACTGGAAGGCAAGCAGGCAAGCCTGCAACCTTTAGCCAAAATAGTACAATAGCTAATGCTAACTCTGTGGCAGTACGCAAGGAATGAGACCAGAGGCAGTTTTTTTTAATGGATATCAATGGAGGAGAGGCTTCACTACGCCGAATAAATCGTTTAATGAATCGACAGCCTGTTCGCTAATCTTCAATGTGTTTTACACTAAACAATAGTTTCGTTGGGAACTATATATAGATTTTACCTTGATACAATTTTTTTTTTTTTTAAGAAAAAGCAGAGCAGGGAATGTCGCGGCAGGTTAATGGCATTTTTGCGACATTACCACCACCAACAAATGTGAAGTAGTATTTAATAATAGGCATTGTTTAATATTGAGTGATATTGTATATTGTCTAAAGAAAATTAAACAATATTGAGATTTTCCTTCTTTCTTTCAGCTTTTAGGTTTTACCCAATTATAATAAGACTAGAATGGTTATGCCATGCACTGTGATGCTGATATAAGGCATTTTAAGAAATAAAGAGGAAATATTGAGGAATTGTATTATATTGACACTCTTTTTTCTGCTCAGTAAAGCACATTCCACATTGCATTGCAGTCCTACTATATGTTTATTAGCATTATAACACCAAATATAGAACATTATTCACTTGACGAACATGCTAATTCACAAGAAATTGTAAACTGTAACTGACTGTCATAAAACTCTGAATGCTGGCCACTGATGTCACTGTTTATATGATTGGCTGAGGTGCCTCACGTGATCCAAGTTAGCCGCTTTGTCCAATGGACCCTTTTCACAGACTGTGATGATGCATTTTAACGGTCATCAATATCATACATTTTTAAATGCATGTACATTTGTAACACTAATATTTTGTATTATATTACTTTTGCATCAAATTACAAAAAGCAACTTACCGCTGCCGTGAGGGTGTTTCCAATGCAGCGTCTATGGGAGTGATGGTAAAAATAACATCTTTCTCTCTTTTCACTGCCGTTATCAATCTCACTCTATTTTTTCCCTCTTTTTGAAAGTTGTGAAATCACTATTGTTGCGTTTTTCTTTTGCTATCTGAGCAAATTGGGACGCAAAAAATGTATTTAATGTATTCTCTCATTCGCCGCTTTAAAAGTTAACCCAACTATGGGTCTATGGTAAGAGCCACAGACCCTCTCATCTCCCAGTATTAAGGCAATCTCTGGTTAGAAAATCTGATTTTCATTCATACTAACTATGTTCATTCTATAAGAGCGTTCATTTATTAATGGTTGCAAAGTAAATTCAAATTCAAATGTAGTATGTGCGCAGTGCATGTGTCAAAAGTCCGCCTACAGTCTTTCATCAACTCTTAAAATGAGTCCCGCTGTCCTTGGTGCTGAAGTTCTCACTGTATAAAAACAGCACCAACATGTCATCTTACTTACAATCTTAAGTCATTCGTTTTGTTACAAACATACTGTGTGTGTATGGAAGCACCTGCAAGGACGCAAACTCCCTCAGTCGCATAAATTCGGGGCTCTAATGTTCACTTTCAAAATCTTTCCACAGCCTTGTTTTTTTTTATTGTTTTACTTTCTTTCTTTTTTTTCATAATATATTTATATTCAAACAATAAATAATACATTATTTATAGTCATTTAAAAAAATATAAACAAATGATTATTATGATAGTTATATTAATAGTCCATTAATATATAGTTATATTATTTTATAATATTTAATATCAATATATTAAATAAATGATCTTTCTTATTAATTAATTGGTGTTGATTTCCTTTATCACCACAACAGCATTTGATTTCTTTCACATAAATGACACAACGCCATTCAAACTAAGAACAGAATCTGTGCCAACATAATCCTAACGCCCAACATTAATACATTTCTACAATATTTTGCATTTATATCTTAATTTATTAAACAATTTTGCTTATTTGCAAATTTTGCTACAATAATCCTAAACATTTGACCACATTTAATACCATTCCCAATATAGAATTCCAATAGCTTTCCCCTAAAAATAAGTGCAGAACATTTGGAAAAAGTGAAGAGATCCCATCTAGGTCAGGGGTGTCCAATCCTGCTCCTGGAGGGCCACCGTCCTGCAAACACACCTGAACCAGTTAATCAAGTTCCAGACGAGGTTGGACGTGTGAACGTCTCGCTCCAGACCTCAGTGAGTTCCAGGCAATCAGAGTCACGTTCACATGTTGACCACATAATGACGCCATGACACGACGAGAGTCAATTATGACAACAAAAACAAAAATAATGTCCCAATTTGAGTGGTGATCCAGACGTTCGTTCCAAGGTGGGAAAAATCCACATTTCAAGCTGTTTGGAACGCAGCATTACTAGGCATACAAGAAACTTGCTGGCAGGTGTGTTGCGAGTTGGAGCTAAATTTCGCAGACAGTGGCCCTCCAGGACCGAGTTTGGACACACCTGATCTAGGCCTTGTCATCACCCCTAATGTAGACTGACCCAGGTTTGGCTTAAAATGTGTTGGATTTGTCAAGGGCAAGACATCTAAAATGCAAAGTCAATGTCTTTCAAGACAGAAACAAAATGATTGCTTAAACATCATGTGCAGGTGCCGAGGAGAGAAGCAAGCCTGCGGTGCTGTGGGTCATGTACTTCAACATGAGGGACACGTCAGCCCTGGACAGCAGCAGCTACAGCCTGCCGAGCAACGCTCACGTGTGCACTGGTCCCGATAGCAGCCTGGGCAGCGACTACTCCATTAAACTGGTGAGTCCAGCAGAGGGAGGCAGACACTACGTTCTACGGATCAGATATCGCCTGTAGACAAAAATAAGATTGTTTCTGTTTTTACTTTCAGGCCGAATCAGTGTTTCATCATCTCCTCCCTGATGAAGATTTCTGTCCGCCTGCACCCAACCCAGAGGACATAATCTACGATGGCGACGGCCCGCAGGCCGAAGGGCCAGGGTTTGACGAGAGGAGTAAGACAGAATCGGATAAAAGCCAGGCCGAGGAGGAAGGTGCTGCCAATGAGAAGAGTCCATCGACTGAGAGCTCTGAACCCGCAGAGATGGACAGTGTTACCCAGGAGACACTGCTGGACACGACCCCACCCTCTGAAGAATAACGCCGTTAGAGACATTTGTTCATTTCCTCTGCAATCACCATTTCACTGAGCATATGGAATCCAATCATGTTCTGCACCAAGTGGGCCATTCTATCTCACAACCCAAGTTCTCATCAACCATTTTTTATATTTTTTATGTGCCTTTCTTTTGCATTTTCACACTCAATACACTTTACAATATTTCATTCTGACCGGTTACTGTAAGCGGTTTATGAATTTACTTTTTAAAAACCAAAATGCTCTTCAGAATGTATTCATATGTATTCACTATTTTGCATGGTTTAAGCAAGGTGCCTATTACCTATTCTATGGAGGACAAACACACTGATTTTGGTGAGGAACTGCTGCGTCAAACCCTCTCAAGACTCATTTGCCAAGAACTTGTATTTCAAATGTCTATTTAAATGCTTTCATGTCTTAAGTCTGTTTTGCGTCATCACATCCTTATGCATTTCTATTGGCTATAAATGTATGTTTCAGAAATGGTTGTCAGCATTAAATATTTAATTGAAGATGTATTTTAGTTTTTCTGCATTATTTGTGTGTGGTTCATCCATCCATCCATCCATCCATCCATCCATCCATCCATCCATCCATCCATCCATCCATCCATCCATCCATCCATCCATCCATCCATCCATCCATCCATCCATCCATCCATCCATCCATCCATCCATCCATCCATCCATCCATCCATCCATCCATCCATCCATCCATCCATCCATCCATCCATCCATCCATCCATCCATCCATCCATCCATCCATCCATCCATCCATCCATCCATCCATCCATCCATCCATCCATCCATCCATCCATCCATCCATCCATCCATCCATCCATCCATCCATCCATCCATCCATCCATCCATCCATCCATCCATCCATCCATCCATCCATCCATCCATCCATCCATCCATCCATCCATCCATCCATCCATCCATCCATCCATCCATCCATCCATCCATCCATCCATCCATCCATCCATCCATCCATCCATCCATCCATCCATCCATCCATCCATCCATCCATCCATCCATCCATCCATCCATCCATCCATCCATCCATCCATCCATCCATCCATCCATCCATCCATCCATCCATCCATCCATCCATCCATCCATCCATCCATCCATCCATCCATCCATCCATCCATCCATCCATCCATCCATCCATCCATCCATCCATCCATCCATCCATCCATCCATCCATCCATCCATCCATCCATCCATCCATCCATCCATCCATCCATCCATCCATCCATCCATCCATCCATCCATCCATCCATCCATCCATCCATCCATCCATCCATCCATCCATCCATCCATCCATCCATCCATCCATCCATCCATCCATCCATCCATCCATCCATCCATCCATCCATCCATCCATCCATCCATCCATCCATCCATCCATCCATCCATCCATCCATCCATCCATCCATCCATCCATCCATCCATCCATCCATCCATCCATCCATCCATCCATCCATCCATCCATCCATCCATCCATCCATCCATCCATCCATCCATCCATCCATCCATCCATCCATCCATCCACACCAATCAGGCATAACATTATGACCACTGACAGGTGAAGTGAATAACACTGATTATCTCTTCATCACGCACCTGTCAGTGGGTGGGATATATTTGGCAGCAAGTGAACATTTTGTCCTCAAAGTTGATGTTTTAGAAGCAAGAAACATGGGCAAGCGTGAGGATTTGAACGAGTTTGACAAGTGCAAAACTGTGATGGCTAGACGACTGGGTCAGAGCATCTCCAAAACTGCAGCTCTTGTGGGGTGTTCCCGGTCTGCAGTGGTCAGTATCTATCAAAAGTGGTCCAAGGGTCATGGGCGGCCAAGGCTCATTGATGCACGTGGGGATCAAAGGCTGGCCCGTGTGGTCCGATCAAACAGACGAGCTACTGTAGCTCAAACTGCTCATGAAGTTAACGCTGGTTCTGATAGAAACGTGTCAGAATACACAGTGCATTGCAGTTTGTTGTGTATGGGGCTGCATAGCCGCAGACCAGTCAGGGTGCCCATGCTGACCCCTGTCTACCGCCGAAAGCGCCAACAGTGGGCACGTGAGCATCAGAACTGGACCCCGGAGCAATGGAAGAAGATGGCCTGGTCTGATGAATCATGTTTTCTTTAACATCACGTGTGCGTCGCTTACCTTGGGAACACATGGCACCAGGATGCACTATGGAAAGAAGGCAAGCTGGCAGAGGCAGTGTGATGCTTTGGCCAATGTTCTGCTGGGAAACCTTGTGTCCTGCCATCCATGTGGATGTTACTTTGACACGTACCACCTACCTAAGCATTGTTGAAGACCATGTACAACCTTTCATGGAAACAGTATTCCCTGGTGGCTGTGGCCTCTTTTAGCAGGATAATGCGCCCTGCCACAAAGCAAAAATGGTTCAGGAATGGTTTGAGGAGCATGAGTTTGAGGTGTTGACTTGGCTTTCAAATTCCCCAGATCTCAATCCAATTGAGCATCTATGGGATGTGCTGAGCAAACAAGTCCGATCCATGGAGGCCCCACCTCACAACTTACAGGACTTAAAGGATATGCTACTAACATCTCAGTGCCATATACCACAGCACACCTTCAGGGATATAGTGGAGTCCAAGCCTCGACGGGTCAGGGCTGTTTTGGCAGCAAAAGTGGGACCAACACAATATTAGGTCATAATGTTATGCATGATCGGTGTATAAATTTGCAACAAAAGAATGATAAATGCCCATTTATATACATTGGTACATTTCCTATGCATTTGCATGTCAATTGGTTATTTTTTGTATAGGCCTAGTTCTTTCAGCACCGAGACATTTACTCCATTCACGAAACAGAATTCCCATAGATTTTTCCTGAGATACATTTAAAGCGTTTGGCCACTGCAGTATTGAACTTGACATCGTCTGTCACTGATACAAACAGATTTCAATGCAAAACTCCACTGTTAACCGTGACGCCGAGCATTAGTGATGCTCTCTGAGCGCGGTTCACCTGCTATGAAGGCGAGGTGAGGAAGCGAGAGCGGGCGGGAGAGAAGGAGCACAGTTTGATGACATTTCGTTTGCACTGCCATGGCTGAACAGATGGCTCATTATGGCTGCGAGTGCGCAGTCGTCCCTCTCAGCGCTTGCTGTCTTTGTTTCCGTGGAATTTGATATGGGCTCTGCTGAGGGTATTTACCCGTTCTGGAGGGGAAGAATTACTGCTGAACACATGGCCCAGGTTAGTCCCAGACCAGAGGAAGTGTGCTGATTCTGTTAGGCGGCTGGGAGTAAGCACACCCCTGACAGCACTGACGAGTGTTTAGAGTCAAGTCAAGAGTGATGTGTGTCACATATAAACCAGTCTTAGGTTTAATTTACTCATTTTGTAGGATGTATGGTTGCACAAGTCGTGTAGGCTTAGAATGCAAAATGCAACGTATTTTGAAGCTGCTCTGCAAGCACTACTTTATCACTATCATGTATTTTAACTCTGACTGTAATTTTGGAATTCATATACATAAATTTGAATAGATGACTGAGTTTTTTGTGGCTGGTAATAAATCATACATCAAATTTAAATAATTATTAATAACTCATGGAATTGTTGTTTTGTGTCGACCCTGTTACAGACAAAATATTCAAGGTTTGAAGATCAGTGCAAAAATGTGTAATAATGGCCTCAGCTATTAAATATCATTGCACCACAGTAATATTTAGGTTGTTCTGGAGATTAAAAATGGTGTTTATCTCATAACAGAGCTGAACTATCAAGCTTGATGAATTTAAGTGTCGTTACTAACCCTAAAGCAATACTTTATTTCAAGCCTGTTACTGTAATTTTGGAACTCATACGTACGTTTGAAAAGGTAACTGAGTTTATTGTGCCCTTGTTATAAAAAAACACTTTATTATTTATTTAAATATAAATAATATAACATGCCATTTCTCTTTTAAATATGTGTTTTGTGTCAACCCTGTTTCAATCTAAATGTTCCAGGGTTGAAGATTAGCGCAAAACCGCCTCACAGCATTATTTTGAAGCTCCACTTTGAGTCCTTGTGCTGATACACTACTTTATCACTGCTGTGATAAAGCGTTGCTTTATATCAACCCTGTTACTGTAATTTTAGAATTCAAAATGTAACGTCCAATAATGGCCTCACATTAAGTATTATGTGTAAATATTATACACTGTATTATTCACAGGCTGTGTTCTGGAGATTAAAAAAATGGTGTTTATCCCATAAAAGAGTTGAACTACTAAGTTTAATTAGTTCTTGTTTTAGGTTCTTCTGTTTAAGGTGCTTTCATAAAATTATTGTCATATAGCCTATTATATCCAAAAATATTGAAAGAACGTTTATATAAGTGAATGAAACTTAAGAACATTTTTCGTAATCTTAAAATAACATTAAGAGAATATGTTCTGATAACGTTTTGAATAACTTTCGTATAACCAAGCAAGAACGTTAATACAACGTTTATATAACAAGAAAATTTCACATTCTAATGTTTTGAATAACGTTCTTATAACCAAGCAAGAACGTTAATACAACATTTATATAACAAGAATTTAACGTTTTAATAATGTTTTGAATAAAGTTCTTATAACCAAGCAAGAACGTTAATACAACGTTTATATAATGAGAATTATGTTCTGATAACGTTTTGAATAACGTTCGTATAACCAAGCAAGAATGTTAATACAACGTTTATATAACACAAGAATTTAACGTTCTAATAACTTTTTAAATAACGTTCTTGTAACCAAACAAGGACGTAAATACAACGTTTATATAACAAAGAATTGAACGTTCTAATAATGTTTTGAATAACCTTCTTATAACCAAACAAGAACGTTAATACAACACAAGAATTAAACGTTCTAATTATGTTTTGAATAACGTTTGTGTAACCAAGCAAGTACGTTAATACAACGTTTATATAACATGAGAATTTGACTTTCTAATAACGTCTTAAATAATGTTCTTATAACCAAACAAGAACGTTAATACAATGTTTATATAACACAAGAATTAAACGTTCTAATGTTTTGAATAACGTTTGTATAACCAAGCAAGAACATTAATACAATGTTTATATAACACGAGAATTTGACTTTCTAATAACTTTTTAAATAACGTTCGTATAACCAAGCAAGAACGTTAATACAACGTTTATATAACACAAGAATTTAATGTTCTAATAACTTTTTAAATAACGTTCTTGTAACCAAACAAGGACGTAAATACAACGTTTATATAACACAAGAATTAAACGTTCTAATAATGTTTTGAATAACGTTTGTGTAACCAAGCAAGTACGTTAATACAACGTTTATATAACACGAGAATTTGAATTTGTAATAACGTTTTAAATAACGTTCTTATAACCAAACAAGAACGTTAATACAATGTTTATATAACACAAGAATTAAACGTTCTAATAATGTTTTGAATTACGTACTTATAACCAAGCAAGAACGTTAATACAACGTATAAAAAATGGATGCTTTTAATGTAAGAACATTAGAACATTCAGAAATAACGTTTTTATAACTTAATGGGAACGTTAGGAAACGTTCTTATAACATAAAATTGTTAGCTGGGATGAAGCCAATGTAAATGTAAACATAATATTATTATTATTTTTTTCTGTTTGAACCACAGAGCCAAAAAAATATTGCCGTTCCTTGTGATCAAACCATTATAACAGAGTTGAACAGAACATGGGGTTAAGATGAGTGCCTCATTTTATAAGATTTTTTTTTTATCTATATACTGTAACTCTAATAAAAGGAATTTCTTCCAATAAAAATCATTATTTCATTATTTATTTTCCCTTTGGTCGAATCTCTCAAATAATGTAAGTTCACTACTGTTCCTGTATGTGAGGACACACAAGTGATATCATTTTCTGAGAGTGACCTACTGATAATTTCCCCCAGCTGAGACACGAGAACCTGAGATCTCAAACCTGCCCTCATTTAGGTGTAAACCTATTGAGTGTCTATATATCTGCTTCATGCTCTGTGATCGATTTCCTCAATTTTCGTAATTTCATGACAATCCTTTATCTACAGCATTTTGGATTCATCTCATTGTTTTGGGGGCATGAGATTATTTTCTTCTCTCTTGAGTGACCTGCCTGCTCAATAGCATCATTGGGAATCAATTTTCTGCTTGGAGAGTCTTGACATTCAAACGCAAAAGGGTAGAATGTGCCACAGGCAAGACACCTAGCGGGGGCCGTTCTTCTCCGGCACTATGGGGTGCATTCAGTGAGCAATCTTTAGGGACTTACTCTGAGGAGTTGTAAAATGTTTCTCAACAAATTAGGGATTGAGACACAAACATTTTTTTTTACCTAGCAGATGCCTTTGGCTACGTCTGATTTTATCTTCAAGAAGGCCACTTAATAAGGTGCTGTCTAAAGGTGGAAGAGAAGGAATACAAAAATCTGGGACACCAAAAAAGATGCTTTGACATGTTTAGATGACCCATACGCTCAATACAAATACTCAAAGAGCAAATGATGCAAGCATAATGAAGAAGTTTAATCATTTTCAATCGATCATTAGGAGTTCAATGGTGTATTGGAAAACATTGGTGAGATGACAGTTGCTGCCACATTTAAATCAAAATTGGCCTAAATCGAAGTTGTTGGTTTTTTCATTTTTTTTTTTTAAATAAATATTTCCAGTCAAGCTGTAATTTTGTCAAGTTATGCAAAAAAGAGGACATATTATTTAATTGTAAACATTTAGGATAGCCTACATAAAATGCTAGTCATGAAATTAGCATATAAAGGATATTTTATTCCAGAATTTATTTGAAAATGACAACTTTATTTTCATCACAGAATGCTGTTAAACATAATTCACTGATCATCATATTTATTTAAAAATCTAAATGTGATTTTCCCTCAGTCTAAAGGGTCAAACCGCTGAAGAAACACCAACGTATGTCTTAATAAAGTGCGCCACTCTATGGCGCCACTTCTGATTTGACAAGCTTTAATGTGTTTGTACTGACATCTAGTGGCTACATTATGTCATTACATGAGCTCAGTGCGGATTTCGGGTTGTGTATGCATTTATCACGAAGGCTTGATTATGATTCACAATAAAAGCTTTCTTTTGCTGTGTTCTTGTCCATACACAAAATATATAATTTTTTTATAATGTTGAAAGGAAAAAAGAAATGCAATAACAATAATATGTCTGTTGTAACTAGTAAATATCTATTTTAAAAATATATATTTTATCATTTATTTATTATCATTTATAGATGGAATTGGTTACACTGTAACTATACATGAGTAATATTAAGTAACTACACTTACCGGTACTATAGGGTTAGGATTAGGGTTTGGTTTAGGGTTAGTTGCATGTAATTATGCTTAATTTATAGTTATTACTATAGTACTACATGTAACATATGTAACAATGACACTGTAAAATAAAGTGTTACCCTACATTTTGGGGTTACAAATCTTTTATTTGTCACATATATATTACATACATGTGATAGTTTTGTCAAATGTTTTCCCTCGTCCGACAGTGCAAAAACAAACAAGTACACACAAGAATTATAAAAACAGAATATAATAGACTATCAATAAATACGATGTGAATAAAATATATTATGTAGCTTAAATAAAATAGAAGTAGTGAAAATAGAATAAAGTACAGGTTGTGATGCAAAATATACAAACCACAGAAGCTGTACAGTACAGTGTACGAAACAACATGCGAAGCATCCATTGATGCGCTGCTGGCTACTCCAGTGCAGCAGGTGGCGGAAGTGACATAAAAGCATACAATAAAGATGGCGACTCCCATAGAGCACGAGGATTCATTTGATCAAGTACGTTTTTTTGTGTTGTACAATATAGAACGTTTCAGTTCCGTCATGTATCGGAATATATTTTAATATACATTTAAAATGAAGCGACATGCCCAATAATTAAGTCGTAAAAATCACTTTAAACGTATAAACTGTGCTAAATGCTGTCCTGCCTGCTGTGTGTGTCGCTGTGTTTACAGGAGGAGACCGCAGAAGAGCCCAAAGCACCAAAGATCCGCGAGACACCAGAGGACATCAAACTAGAGGCGATTGGCAACACAATCGCATTTCATCCCAACCAAGACATCCTTGCGGCTGGAGACATTGATGGAGATATATACCTGTACGTTTGTTTATTTCTCATGCATGTGTGTGGGGTTCCACAAATGCTAATGTTGCAATTACAAACTGAACCCTTTTAAATTTGACGATATTGACCTGATCAAAACCTATTTTACTGATATTATTGACACTTTAAGGCGTCTAATAACAAAAAAGAACCCACGTAATGTGACTGGTATTCATTCTACAGTGTCACCACAGTTATGAAACTCAGCTTTTCTAGTTTGGGTTAGGTTAGTAGTAGTTCAAAACACTACAGGCAAAACCTGAATTCAAAACCGTATATTCAGGTCCTTCTCAAAAAATTAGCATATTGTGATAAAAGTTCATTATTTTCCATAATGTAATTATAAAAATTAAACTTTCATATATTTTAGATTCATGAAATGCTAATTTTTTGAGATAGGCATTTTGGGTTTTGATGAGCTGTATGCCAAAATCATCAGTATTAAAACAATAAAAGACCTGAAATATTTCAGTTGGTGTGCAATGAATCTAAAATATATGAAAGTCTAATTTTTATCATTACATTATGGAAAATAATGAACTTTTTATCACAATATGCTAATTTTGAGAAGGACCTGTATAGTGGAAATAGTAAGAGTAGTACATTAGTATGCGTCAGATGTGCAGTGCATCCTGGGACTTTAGGAGGGTGCCACTTTCCCGCCGGAACACGCCCCCTCAGCCGGATTGAGTGGCAGAAGATCTGCTGCTTGACTGGGTTTAAAGGGTTAGTTCGCTCAAAAATGAAAATTCTGTCATTAATTACTGACCCTCATGTCGTTCCAAACCAGTAAGACCTTCATTCATCTTCGGAACACAAATTAAGATATTTTTGATGAAATCCGAGAGCTCTCTGACCTCCATAGACAGCAATATAATAACCACTTTTAAGGCCCAGAAAGGTGTAAAGACATTGTTAAAATAGTCCATGTGACTCCAGTGGTTCAACTTTAAAAGTTATGAAGCCATGAAAATACTTTTTGTGCGCAAAAACAAACAATAACGACTCTACTCAATCTCTTCTCGTCTGTGTCAGTCTTCTACGCTGTCGATGTAGGGCATTTCAAAGCGCTATGTATTGGCCGCCGTTCTGCCGAAGAATTCGGAAGCTCTGCACTGTATTTACTACGTCAACAGCGTAGAAGACTGACACAGACGAGAAGAGATTGAGTAGAGTCGTTATTATTTGTTTTTGCGCTCATAAAGTATTCTCATGGCTTCATAATATTTAAGGTTGAACCACTGGAGTCACATGGACTACTTTAACAATTTCTTTACACCTTTCTGGGCCTTGAAAGTGGTAATAACCTTGCAGTCTATGGAGATCAGAAAGTGCTCGGATTTCATCAAAAATATCTTCAATTGTGTTCCAAAGATGAACGAAGGTCTTACGGGTTTGGAATAACATGAGGGTGAGTAATTAATGACAGAAGGCGCTTGCAGAAGGACTCTTTTGTGGATTGCCATTAATTTGTTGCCCTGGTTGCACCCGCTATGCGCAAATACACTGCAGGTAAATCATCCACACTATCATCACTTCCATGTGTTTTATTAATCTAAATACATCGTCATCTGCTAAAATGCATGCACAGGTTACTTTACTCCTGAACAAGCTGTCTCACATGCTAAACTGTATCGCACCCATGCTACTGTGGTAAATGTTTTCTTCGCACAGACAGATTTTTTTTTTCATAGCACGTGCAACATACATGTTGCACTGTACAGCCCTGCATTTGCTTCTCTTTTCTGTAGCTTTTGACAGTCTGTAAAAATATACCTCAGATTTCTTGTCAGATCTGTTTGAACAGTCAATCTCAAAGCTCTTTCCAGTTTTAGATGTGTTTTTTTCCACGGCATTCAGGTTAAAAACCAATGCTGGCAGTCTTTTGCCACTCAGTGGGCGTAACTGCAGCGACTCTGGCCGACGATGAACTCACGTGCATACCTTCCAATAGAGGTTTTCAGTGTGAATGCCGTGAAATTAGCGAAATTATTAGCGAAAAACTGTTTGCAAAAGATCCAGTGCGTATCTGTATTTGCGCTCTCGTCTAATGATTACATTTCTAATGTGTTTTCGCTTCAGTGACTAATCACAGACATGTTTGTTGATTTCTAGAATGCAATGGCCAATCACAGGTGTTTTAAAGGAACACTCCACCGTTTTTTAGAAATAGGGCTTATTCAACATCTTTCCTAAATTTAGATATGTGGGCAAATGCATTTTGACTCCTTTTGAATCCTATGTTGCCAGCTAGCATGTCCCGAGTAAAAGTGATCCCACCTAATTACTTCTTGTGGCCTGCGTATTCACAACGAATACAAATAGCGATGCAGATTAAGACTAGGCGATTTCCTAGGCAGATATTAACTTGGGACTATATTATGGGGAAGCACAGGCGAAGCACTATCTATATGCTATGCTAGTACATAAGCAAACTAAAGGCTGATTTATACTTCTCCGTCTTGTCCGCAGCATGATAACCCTGAGGGAGGATTTCTGGGAGACCAATCACAGCACTTGTGGTCCGTGTCGAATTGACGCATTGTTACATTTTTGGAGAGGTTCGCGTCAGGGTACGTCGTAGTCTATGCGTACTACACACAGCCTACGACGTAGCTGTGCCGTACACTCGACGCAGAAGTATAAATTGGGCTTAATACAGACATAAACGTTCATTATAATGGGGTTCAAACATCTTTTTTATTTATATATATATATATAGTGATTGTGAAGGAATTGTAATCAGGTGCTAAAAGAGAACCACTTGGGATCCTAACTGACACTATTTTGAGGAGAACCTGATTTGTAACCACACCGGCAATTCCTTTCAAAAAATCCTATTGTCACTGGCGCACAATGAATTTTGAGGTAGCTTCACTTCCTGTCTCTTGAGATACCGTCATCTGATCGTTTCGTTGGAGGCAGCATAGGTGTATTCTCTGCTGCTGTTGATATCCCACAATCCTGTGCTTTCCATTCTGTGACAGTTGAGCTAAAAAGTAATTATGGCGTCTGAAAGTAAGTGCGGTAAATGTACATTTTTGACCAATGTTTTCCACTTCTGATGTAATTTCTAGTGAGAAATTAGTATTATAGTAATGTAAAATTTGGTTGGTTATCACAAAAGCTCACTCTATTTTACTGTACCTGTACATCATTAAACTTTTACGCTGACTCTGATGCCTGTCCAAAACTAGACTCCTGTTTCGTGAGGTACCTTTGTGCGCAAACGCCGCCCGCGAAGTCATTGGCAGTGAGCCAACAAGTCAGCTGCCTAAGCGTTTGGATACAGCAAATCAGTTGTTTCCCTCATTGCATGGGAAATGAAGGCCGCATTGGGAATTGGGACAGCCTTCAGCCTTCGAATGCGGCCTTTGAAGGCAGCCTCTAAATTGGGATGCAGCTATTGTTGGAAGTTGTTGCTAAACAGTTAACTTTGCACCAGTAGCTGGCCGCATAGCTACATCAATTAATTAAATACATCTTTTAGGCAAATTAGCCTATAAAATGCTAGAGTGTGATCCTGACTGGGCGCCATCATTACATCTCGGGCACACAGAAATTAAACCACGGACACTGGAAGGTTTAACCGGAGGACAGAGAAAAAACAAGCTCTAAAAAGGGACAATGCTGCACCTGCACCACTGGATCTAGCTGGCCAGAGATCAGAGATGGTTAAGGCTGAACCACCAGATGATGCTTCACAGATGGATGAAGCTGGCTCAAAAGACAACACCGTAGAACGGCAGGAATGTGGTTTTTGTAGCTGCAGGCATGCCGAATTGAACCGCCTGTTAGAGGAGAACAGGAAACTGAAGGAAGAGCTCTCTCAAAAGAAGATGGAGGAGGATTTTTTGAAAGATGACAACGTGAAGGTCACGTACTACACTGGACTTCCATGTTTTGCTATTCTGATGGGTGTGCTGGCACAACTCCTTCCCTGCCTGCCACAGACCAGCCAAAAACATTCACCGTTTCAGATGCTCCTCTTAACACTGAATCTGCCAATCCTCTTGCATACCTCTTCTCCTTAGATCAAAAGACTATGTCCGCCACATTCAGAGATACAATAGATGCAATGTTTAGGCATTTCAACCCTTTGGTGCACTGGCCAGAGAGACACTGCTTGCAAGCCACCATGCCACATCAGTTTTTAGAGGCTTTTGGCAATCGTGTAGCAGTTATTGCGGACTGCTTTGAACATTGGAAGAGCATCAGATCTCAAAGCTAGAGTGCAGACATTTTCCCACGATACAAACGAGCACACCCTCAAGTATCTCATTGGCATTACACAACGGGGAGCCATCTCTTTAATTTCCCGAGGGTGGGGAGGTCCTGTCAGTGACGAGCTGTTGCCTGGGGACTTGGTGTTGGCAGACCGTGGATTTGACACCAGGGACTGTGTCGGTGGACTGATGTGTGCAGAAGTGAGAGCAAGAGGACCTACCAGGTTGGATGCAAAAGATGTTGAGGAGACACGCCAGATAGCTCACCTCATAGTCCACGTAAAGAGGCTTATTGGATGCGTATGCACAAAGTACATGGAATGGTACCTGTGAGCATGGTACTCCCATGTCAAGGCGAGGTCATGACATTCCTTGAAACTGCAAACCATGGCATAAAACATGTAAACTGTGTAAGAATTGCATTATTCGTGTTGCATACCACCTGTTACCATAATAAATGACAAAAAGTACTTAAATTATGTATCTCTGTATTTATCCAAACATGATGAGGTAATTGTGTACAGTTCACAGTTTCTGCACAGAATCATGGCAGCGACTATTTGATTTTTACGCTAAGTGAAAAAAGCAATCGATTCTAATATAAAAATAGCATTATTTTCTTTGCAATAAGTGTTAATAAGTGCTGAGTTTATACGTCTAAATAGGGACAGATACTATTTGCTCCACAGTATTGTTGTACATTACATTTAATTATTATATTTATTAAAATTATTAAATGGATGCTGCCTTTTTTATGGCAATAAAGCCCACCTAACTCTAAACACTTTTTAATTGAGCACACATTAGACACTATTTCCAATTTTATTTTATTAATATTTTATTCATTTTTATTGAAAATAAATGCCTTTCTGATCTGATGTGTTATGGGAAAGTGGAGTAGAGCGAGTTCGGCAAAAGACTGATTCGAACACGAGTTTGAATGTGCCTTACCCTTATACTATTGATCCTGTTGGCAATGCAGCGTCTTTGGCCAGTTTTGTCTGGCCCAACCACATGTCAGTGGGCGGAGTTAATGTAAATAGCCCTTGCCAACAATGTGGGCTATTTGTGCTCAGTGTAAACTAAACACTTGACTCCCTAAAAACAGTTTAATTTTTTTTTGGCTATTGATAGTGTTTTCTGATTTATTAAGTGATAAAAAGAGATTTCTTGTTAATATGTTGTTGAAATACACTAGATCAAATCTAAATAGACAATAACTGGTGCAGTCCGATGTAAATTCATCTCTCTGGTTTGCAGATATTCATACTCCTGCACGGAAGGAGCAAACAAAGAGCTGTGGTCATCAGGACATCATCTCAAATCCTGCAGGAAACTGCTCTTCTCCAGTGATGGACAGAGTGAGCATCTTCTACTTCTTCTACATTCATTACAATGTTTATTACAGCGTTTTTCCAGCACTGACAATAGAGTGCTACGGGGATGATGTTTTTTTTTGTTTTACAGTCCAACCTGCAAGTTAAAATCACCCTGATCCCTCAACAACTTTCATCGGCTTTTAGATTATTGCAGAAAATAAGCTCTGTGACCAATAGTTTAAAGCCTAAATTCAGTTGGTATATGTAAAAAGCTAAAAAAAAAATTAAAAAGGCTAAAAAAACTACACTATAGTCACATGACTTTAATGTCACCACAGTTAAAGGGTTAGTTCACCCAAAAAAAGAAAATTAGCCCATGGTTTACTCACTCTCAAGTCATCCTAGGTGTATATGACATTCTTCTTCCAGAATACAATCAGAGTTATATTAAAAATGTCCTGGCTCTTCCAAGCTTTGTATTGGCAGTGAATTGTTCCACACATCTCTGGGGGTTTTCTGAAGCGAAGACATGTGTTTGTGTAAGAAAAATATTCATATTTAAAACTATATCAAGTAAAATGTCTTGCTTTTTTCATATAACTCTGAATGTATTCATCTGAAAGAAGATTGTCACCTAGGATGACTTGAGGGTGAGTAAATCATGGGCTAATTTGTATTTTCTACATGTTGTATTCTTAAAAAAAAAATTATTGTAAGTTTGAGTTAGAAGAGTTTAAAAATGTGATTTTAAACACTAATGGTTGGTTTCACAGACGTGGCTCAAGTCTAGTCCCAGACTAAAATGCATGTTTGAGCTGTTTTAACTGAAAGAGGCTTTGAAAGCTGACTCGTGAGTTGATTATTTTCTCTGTTCGGCTGATGATGTTTAATATCTCACACAACCTCTGTAGTCCCATTTAGCCAACTGTTAGAAACCGTGTAATGACATGTAAAAGCTTTACAAAAAAAAAGAGCATGTGGGGTATTACTGATGTATTTAATGCCGTAAAAAAACACATAAAATATCTTGAGCTTGTTAACCACAGACCTTATTTAAGCTGTTTAACCAAAAACGTATTAAAAAATAAAATAAAATAAAAAAATACCGTTGACTTTGAGATGATGAACCAGAAATGTTAACTCGTTTCCGGGTTTTGGACTACAAAAATGTCATCCCTGCAGCATCTGTATAGCAATTACCAGTGATGTATCTCCTCTCTGTTCTTCAGAACTGTTCAGCGTGTCTAAAGACAAGGCTGTTCACATCATGGACGTGGAGGCTGGAAAACTGGTGACCCGCATCCCGAAAGCACACAAGTATCTGATAGTCCTTTTTATTTTTATAAAGCCTTAAAAATAAATTCTGGCTGCATTAGTAAAGGTGCTGAAATGTTAGTACAGATGTATTTGAATGGCAAATTTATTAAAATTGTTGATGTTTTTTTAAGGGTCCCCATCAATGCCCTGCTGCTGGTTGATGAGAATATATTTGCGACAGGAGATGATGAGGGAACGCTGAAGGTTTGGGACATGAGGAAAGGAACATCATTTATGGATCTGAAGCAACATGAGGATTATATTAGTGATATCGCCATTGACCAGGCTAAAAGGACACTACTTACTTCCAGGTACTGTTAAAGGGGATCTACACTGCCAAGCCAAAAATAAAGTTGCTGTTTAGATTTAAATGTGTCTGTGATTGGATCATTATTGCAGTGATTATTATGCTTCTAGCATTTTATTTGTTTGGCAACAGTTCTAACCCTAATTGATAGAGTGTGTAGCTTTTCATTTCTTAAACAACCATGTAGGGAGGCCACATGTCCTTATTTAAATTAAGGATATTATTACTCAAAGCTGCAATGGAGGCGAAAGTTCAGAAGTTTCAAAAAAGGCACTTATATAGAGAATAAATGATGTAGAGAATTGACTTTGTGCTTTATAACTATGCAGACCTTTTTTATGCTCAAACAGCAACATTACACATTGAAAGTTAATGTAATATGAAAAAAGCATAGTATTTCCTTATTAAAATGTCTCCAACTAGTGATGTGTCTAAAGGTGGATACAGTGTTTGGAAAGGAAATGACACATTCTACAGAGCCCATAAAGGGACATGTTGTTGGGCGAAAAAATGTGAGATGGAAGAGGAAAAAAGTATATTTCAATGATTTTGCATTCTCTCGTAAATTATATATTTCAGTAATTATATTGTATATAATTTCCAGGCATAAGGGAGCCGCTATGAATATGCAGAGTATTGAAATAGCTTTTGAATGCACACTCCCTATTTACTTTCGCTTTCCAATACACAAACACTCATACTCTGTGTATAGGGAGCGGCGGTACTGATTTTACAAAATAAGATAGTTGTCAAATGCTCTCTGCCATCGTCCTGTCAGTCATCTCACCGTACAATCTTCACATGGTAAATGAAATCTGATGTACTGTAATGGAACTGACTACCTCAGGACACCTAACCATGTCCCTTTAGGGGCTCCTGTGCCTTTCTGAATTCAGAATTAGGTTTTGGGCACATCCATATCTCCAACCCATCGAACTGCTTTTTTTGGCTTGAAAGATGCATTTATGCTCGCTTTCCTTACACAAAAGGACACATGCCATAATGTTTTATATATTGCAGTGTTCTTCCTACATTAGGTTTGCAAATACTGAATCATATGATGTTTAAATGTGATAAAACCTGATGTTTTTTCATGGTTATATATCTATAACTGTTTGTTTTTTTATTTTCAGTGGCGATGGTACTATGGGTGTATTCAATATCAAAAGACGAAGATTTGAACTGCTTTCTGAATTCCAAAATGGAGATCTTACCTCTGTTTCTATTATGAAAGTAAGTCTAAACAATGTCAGTATTGCTAGTTATCTAACTAACATTTGGCTTTTTTCTTTGTTTCTGCCTTGTTTACAGTGTTGTGCTCTAGATAATTGAACAAACACAGTCATAAGAAACTAATATCAGCACTTGGAGTGTTGCTTTTCTAATCAAATGAACTATTGTATCCACCTTCATTTTCATCGCTGAAGCAAACCGTTTCCCTTGAGCGTGTGAGGCTATCGATTCATTAGCTGCTATTAATATATAAAAGAATAATGAAGTGCACTACAAAGCACTACAAGCACTACAAACCTGTTTTTATATTAAAATATGATAAATATCACTATACCAGTTTGCATAATAGACTGGTTTTGTACAGTAAAAATAACTGGAAGCAGCTGACAATGGAAGTCTCGCACTTTCAAGGTAAAAATGGATGTGGCCATGCCCATGGTTACGTTACAAAAGAGGTTACTAAACGTTAATAAAGTTTTTTTTTGCCACAGAGAGGCCATAAAGTTGTTTGTGGATCCAGTGAGGGCACAATATACATTTTCAACTGGAATGGTTTTGGTGCCACCAGTGACCGTTTCGCAGTTCAGGCCGAGTCTGTGGACTGTATCGTCCCCATTACAGACAGTATACTGTGTGCTGCCTCTACTGATGGAGTGATCAGGTGAGGCACATTCAGATCCGATATTTTGTTACATTTTTCTTTGTTCACGTTCTCATCCCACTTTGTTTGAGCATATACAGCGATCAGGCATAACATTATGACAGGTAAAGTGAATAACACTGATTATCTCTTCATCACTGTCACCTGCAAGTGAACATTTTGTCCTCAAAGTTGATGTGTTAGAAGCAGGAAAAATGGGCAAGCGTAAGGATTTGAGCGAGTTTGACAAGGGTGAAACTGATGGCTAGACGACGGTCAGAGCATCTCCAAAACTGCAGCCCTAGTGGGGTATTCCCGGTCTGCAGTGGTCAGTATCTATCAAAAGTGCTCCAAGGACGGAGCAGTGGTGAACCAGGCAGTCATGGGCGGCCAAGGGTCAATGATGCACGTGGGGAGTGAAGGCTGGCCTGTGTGGTCCGATCAAACAGACAATCTACTGTAGCTCAAACTGCTCATGAAGTTAACGCTGGTTCTGATAGAAACGTGTCAGAATACACAGTGCATTGCAGTTTGTTGTGTATGGGGCTGCATAGCTGCAGACCAGTCAGGGTGCCCATGCTGACCCCTGTTCACTGCCAAAAACGCCAACAGTGGACACCAGACGGATATACTATTATATACTGATATACTATTTTTTATATATCCACCAAATCAGCTTATCTTTGTAAAATGGCACAGCTTTTTTATATATATATATATATCTGAACATACACTCTTAACATCAATCAACCATTATATTATTATGATAATCAAGCACTATTTAATGATAGAACTTTAGTCATTAGAACTAAAACTTGGTAACCATGTATGAATGCACATTTGTCATTTAACTGAACTTTGGAATGGTGGTGGTGCTTAAGATATTGTTGGTCATTCAGTGTTTTTGTAAAAAATTGATAATCGTAATAGATAAGAATTACGATTAATAATTAGTATCATAAGATAATTATTATTAAAAGATAATAATACTACAAATTCAACGACTAATGTCAGTATATTTGCTAAAATTCAAACAGGGACACAAAAAGATGAGCAGCAGCCAATGAGATTACCATTTGCGCATTAGTTCCGCCCACTAGCGGAGAAACCAGAATATTATCTGCTTGTTCTTAAGAGCTGAATAATTCCAAATTAATAAATGTTATTTTGACAGGAAAATACAACAAACAATATATTTTCATGTAGCGCATCAATTCTTTGTGCTATGCAAGTCTCTCTCTCTGTGTGTGTGTGTGTGTGTGTGTTTGTGTGTGTGTGTGTGTTTGTGTGTGTGTGTGTGTGTGTGAGAAACATGCTCCTTCACACTAGAGTTTACGGTATGTCAAATACGGGTTCGCTACACATCCATTGAGATGATGAACTGAAATGGTACAAATCGCTTGACAGAGAATCTCTTGAGTTTTCAGCGAGACTATATCTATGCTAAACTTCTGAAATGTTTTATCCAATGGCTAATGATAGATATTATTTAGTCGCCCAGAGTGATGATTTAGTTGCATATGCAAGTGATTCACTTGCATTGTGGACGGTTGCACCAGGATGCACTTTGGGTCCTGTCATCCATGTGGATGTTACTTTGACACGTACCACCTACCTAAGCATTGTTGCAGACCATGTACACCCTTTCATGGAAACGGTAATCCCTGGTAGCTGTGGCCTCTTTCAGCAGGATAATGCGCCCTGCCACAAAGGAAAAAGGAATCAAGAATGGTTTGAGGAGTACAATAATGAGTTTGAGGTGTTGACTTGGCCTCCAAATTCACTGGATCTCAATCCAATCGAGCATCTGTGGGAAGTCATCCCACCCCATCCCAGTGGAGGCCACACCTTGCAAATTATAGGACTTAAAGGATCTGCTGCTAAATGTCTTGGTGCCAGATACCACAGCACACCTTCAGGGGTCTAGTGGTGTCCATGCCTCAATGGGTCAGGGCTGTTTTAGCAGCAAAAGGGGGACCAACAATAAGGGGACAATATTAGGATATAATTTCATAATGTTATGCCTGATCAGTTTATATGTATGTGTGTATAACATCAAATGAAATGAGTAAAACTAATGATTCAATTTTGCAGAGCCATCAGTATCTTGCCCAACCGTGTGGTGGGCAGTATCGGACAGCATGTCGGCGAAGCCATAGAGGAGATTGCACAATCTAGAGACTCACGTTTCCTGGCGAGCTGCGCTCATGATGAGCTGATCAAATTCTGGGACATCTCAAGCATTCCCGATATGAAAGTAACCGATTATCGACGTAGAAAGAAAAAAGACAGACGCCTCAAAGCTCTGAGTAATAAAGCTTTTGATACGGGACAGAATTTCTTCGCCGGCCTTGTAGACACAACTGAGGAAAACGGTAAAGAAGAGGAAGAGGAGGAGGAGGAGGATGGCGACGACGACAGTGACAGTGGAAGTGACTGAATATAATTTATTGCAATTACTTTTGCAGTATTGTGTTGCCATTTGTTGTATGATTAATGTATATTTTCAGTATTACATCTGAATCTGTATATTTGTATAATATTAGGTTTTTATGGCCTCAATTTCCAAATATATGCAATGCTGTCATGTGCTTGTTTGAGTTACGGCTCCTTAATAAATCAACACACAAACATTTATTGGCCAAAGAGTAGCCAAAGACAAGTTTACTTTAGTATTTCATTTGATTTAGTACTGCTTATGGTTTTCTAAACTGGAAATGTAATTATTAAACCGCATTTAGTTGAACCGTTAAACAGTTTGTGCTAAAAATCCAAGTTAAGGATGCAAGATATTAACTTTTGTAAGTGACTGAACTTTCACCTGAGGAAATCCAATGAACTGTCAACACAACATAAAATGAAGTAGCTTATTTATTGAACATTTTAAAAGAAAAACTGTATATTTTGTGCTTGAGGTATATTTTAACAGTGTGTGATATAGATATGATCAATTCATGCCAGTTTAAGTCTATGCTGCCATAAAAGCAAATATACCAAAGGAAATGATGAAATTCATGGTTGCAATAAGTACCAAAGAATAATTCAGAGATCTTTTAATTTTTAGCTAATCTCAGCTAATCTTTATACTGGCTGATTTTGTCACAATTATCTTTTTTTATAAGGCCATTCTTAGAAGGTTTTCAGGTTTACATTTTGTCTTGACTTGCATTGGGTGGGTTTTCTTTATATACCTTGATTGGCAAGCCAGATTAAAGTACACAAAAGATTTAATCCCAAATTAAAGTCCTTCCATTTTCGCAGGGGCTCGGACAGGTGCGCCAGCATCAGAGGAAGAAGCTGATTGGCTACTCTAGGCTGACTGGAGTAGATGGAAAGTCTTTGATCCGTTGAGGAAAGGAAACAAAAGCTGCCCCCTCAGGCCCAATTGTCAGAACTTCTCCATTCTTGCTCTCATCTTTCACCAGAATAAGGAAGGCCTTGGCAACTTCATCAACCCTGTAATGAAATTACAATCACATGACTACAATACCCATCATGTATACAAATTTAGATGTTAAATTCATAGTCTTGCTTTATGCATCTCTCTCTTGGGAGGAAGGATAAACGTGTAAACTCACTCCAGACAGCCTTGGTTCTCTATCATCTTCTCTGTAAAACCTTTCAATGGAAAGAAACTTCCAGTGTGCTCTTCTGAACTCATGAAGGACAGAAGACTGGTTTTCACAAACCACGGACAGAGGATGTTGATTCTCACCCCGTAGTCAACCATCTTGGAAACGGCCTGTTTGACGAATGCAATTAAAGAAAAGACTTTATCTTCCACAAAAAAGATTTGAATGATTTATGCATTATTTTTCACCACCCAAATTGAAGACAAAATACATACTGCCATGGCACGGCTAAATCCCACCACGCCATGTTTAGTCGCTGTGTAGATGGGCGCCATTGGCAAAGGCCCCAGACCTGCAGACAATATGCAAAGATTCAGTCAAGGCATGTCCTTAAAGCGACAGCATATTTCTGAGGTTCACTGGGGTCTAAAACAACATTGGACCCCACTGACTTTCATTGTATGAACAAAAACAGTGGAAACAGTTGTTAATTTGTGTTCCACAGAAGAAAAAGTCATCTAGTCAAGCCAAGTGACATACAAAAGAAGAACAAAAGCAAGTTGTCAAGTAGCCAACAATATTTGCAATTTACAATGGCAGACTTATTAGGCAAGATTATGAAGCAAGATAGAGAGGAGAAGTGCAGAGAAGAATTTTTCTTTGTGTGCAAGTGCTTCAGTTGCGTGTGAAGTGGTTAAGTGCTTGAGGAAGAGGTGTGTTTTAGCTGCTTCTTGTGAAAGATGTGTTGTTCTCAGCAGTTCAAGTGGATGTCTGCACGGCAGCTCATTCCACCAAAGAGGAACAGAGAAGGTAAAGGTTTTGGAGAGAGCGACTTTGAACATCATCGTGAATGAACATCTCTTGTTCAAATGAGTATATGAGGACAAAATGTTCATTTTTAGAGTGTCAGAATAAATCTAGGTCTAAGAATAAATTCATTACAACACTTACTATCTTTTAATTTTGATTTGACAAGTTCCCCTACCCATCCAGTCTTAAGAGTTAATGGTAAACAAACATGGCTTGCTGTCCTCAACGAAGGGTGGAACCTGAGGCTCCGCTCAAGCTCTGAGCTAAACCCCCTAAAAAGTGTTTAGCAAGGACAGCAAGCTGGGAGGTCAACTGTGAGTACTTCTGTGATATAAGGAGAGAAAACTTTAATGGATTTATTCCTTCCCATTTCGTTGCAGAATACATTTCGCTGTTGCACCGTTGGGAAATGTAAGGCAGGTCGGCTAACAAACTAGAGGTCTCCCTTGGGAGCTGAGGGAAAAATCACTGCTGTGCCAGTGAGAGAGAGGGTTTAGTCTGAGATCTGGAGGTCAATGGGTTGGGACATGGTTCCCGGGACAGGACGGTGAAAAATGCCAGAAGAATTTTCGCTGGGATGGTGCAATGACTGCTTCTTATATACGCTTGTAATTATGATTGACTGGACTGAATGATTAGGCTCCTCCAAACCTTTGATTGGAACTTCATTATATCTGTGTATTTATAGAGACAATGTCAGACCTGCCATAGATGCAATGTTGACAATGACTCCTCCATTCCCACCATTTTCCTTCTTCATATGTTCTAGAGCAAGATAAGTACCCTTGACCACTCCGCCCTGAAATGACAACATGAACAACAAAATGATCAGCTGAAGCAAATATAGATCAAACTACAGACAGACAGACAGACACACTCCTACCAGGTTTATTGCAATAGTCTTTTCCCAGTGTTTTTCATTGATGATCCCTGCATTGTTGCACACAATGTCTATGCGGCCAAACTTTTCTACAATTTTTTCCAAAACGCCTGTAAAGAAAAATGTGAAGCATTCATAAGATATACACACTCTCTTTCACTGTTCTTATTATCTACTGTGAAGTTGTTTGCCCTGTAACTAACAACTGATATTGCAAGTCATGTCAGTCACAGGGTCGTGTAATCATTTCCAGAAAATAAAACATCTTATCTTGAAAGACCTTTAAAATCTTCCTGTGATGAGACATCGGCAGCATAAAACTCAGCTCTGTCACGTCCATACTCCTCATTAAGTTTGGTCTTCAGTTCATTTCCCACTGATTTATTCAGAT
Source organism: Gobiocypris rarus (assembly GCA_023029165.1). Taxonomy (NCBI): domain Eukaryota; kingdom Metazoa; phylum Chordata; class Actinopteri; order Cypriniformes; family Gobionidae; genus Gobiocypris; species Gobiocypris rarus. Next base: position 12,665,826 of record CM040930.1, on the reverse strand, counting down.
CAATTAAAGCCACCTGTAATCAAATAAATCAGTGTTAACAATTATAGTACAGTAAAACACAGAATAGTAGACTATAGTAAAGTAGGTGTATCCCTCATCCATTTTAATGTCTTTTTTCTCAATGAGGATGACTTCTTGTTGGCCATATTATATAGCCTTCAAATATACACAAACCAGGCATAACATTATGACCACCTTCCTAATATTGTGTTGGCCCCCCTTTTACTGTCAAAACAGGACTCCAATAGATCCCTGAAGGTGTACTGTGGTATCTGGCACCAAGATGTTAGCAGCAAATCCTTTAAGTCCTGTAAGTTGTGAGGTGGGGCCTCCATGGATCGGACTTGTTTGTTCAACACATCCCATAGATGCTCGATTGGATTGAGATCTGGGGAATTTAGAGGCCAACTCAACACCTCAAACTCATGCTCCTTAAACCATTCCTGAACAATTTTTCCTCTGTGGCAGGGCGCATTATCCTGCTGAATGAGGCCACAGCCTCCAGGGATTACTGTTTCCATGAAAGGGTGTACATGGTCATCAACAATGCTTAGGTAGGTGGTACGTGTGAAAGAAACATCCAGATGGATGGCAGGATCCAAGGTTTCCCAGCAGAACATTGGCCAAAGCATCACACTGCCTCCGCCGACTTGCCTTCTTGCCATAGTGCATCCTGGTGCCATGTGTTCCCAAGGTAAGCGACGCACACATACCCGGCCATCCACGTGATGTAAAAGAAAATGTGATTCATCAGACCAGGCCACCTTCTTCTATTGCTCCGTGGTCCAGTTCTGATGCTCACGTGCTCACTGTTGGTGCTTTCGGCAGTGGACAGGGGTCAGCATGGATGGACACCCTGACTGGTCTATATGCAACAATGTATTCTGACACGTTTCTATCAGAACCAGCATTAACTTATTGAGCAGTTTGAGCTACAGTAGCTTGTCTGTTTGATCAGACCACACGGGCCAGCCTTCACTCCCCACTTGCATCAATGAGCCTTGGCCGCCCATGTCGCCGGTTCACCACTGTTCCGTCCTTGGAGCACTTTTGATAGATACTGACCACTGCAGACCGGGAACACGCCACAAGAGCTGCAGTTTTGGAGATGCTCTGACCCAGTCGTCTAGCCATCACAGTTTGGCCCTTGTCAAACTCGCTCAAATCCTTAAGCTTGCCCATGTTTCCTCCTTCTAACACATCAACTTTGAGGACAAAATGTTCACTTGCTGCCAAATATATCCCACCCACTGACAGGTGCCGTGATGAAGAGATAATCAATGTTATTCACTTCACCTGTCATAATGTTATGCCTGATCAGTGTAATATTAATATCTACAAAACAAAACAAAAAAGAAAATAAAAGCTAATATTTTATATTTATTCTTAAAATGCATATTTTTTATATTTTAATGGATAGAATATACATTTTAAAAGATTTAAAAATTGTGTCCCCAGTAGACTATTGCAGGTCAAACTTCCCAGCCGGCACATGACCGACCTTCAACGTCGAAATTTGGTTGAAATTAGGTCAGTTGTTGTTTCAACAGTGAAACGTTGAATACTAAACGGTTGAAGTCCTGTCAACACATATCGAAATTCAACGTTGAAATATGGTGAAATGGTTGAAATAGGTTAAGAAAATCACGTATAAATCAACGCTGAAATGTGGTACCTTCAAAAAAAAGTGTTTAAGAATAATAATAATTTTACACAATTAAAGGGGCCAATTTTACCACTTCTGTGTCAGTTTGTTACTACGTCGATATTTCATAAATGTTAAACCCATTTTTATTTTTTGTGCTCTGATGAGATATTGCAAGATTATACGAGACTACCCTATAACAAACACTGAAGCGGAGCTGAGTTCCCATGGACACGGGGAGAGGTTGCAAGCTGCAAGACGCTGCTGGGCTGTTGTTTCCACTGCTTTTAGGTAAGTTCAGCCGATAAATAATATCACACAAATAATATACAGGTCCTTCTCAAAAAATTAGCATATTGTGATAAAAGTTTGTTATTTTCCATAATGTAATGATAAAATTAAAATTTCATATATTTTAGATTCATTGCACTCCAACTGAAATATTTCAGGTCTTTTATTGTTTTAATACTGATGATTTTGGCATACAGCTCATGACAACTCAAAATTCCTATCTCAAAAAATTAGCATATAATGAAAAGGTTCTCTAAACGAGCTATTAACCTAATCATCTGAATCAAATAATTAACTCTAAACACCTGCAAAAGATTCCTGAGGCTTTTAAAAACTCCCAGCCTGGTTCATTACTCAAAACAGCAATCATGGGTAAGACTGCCGACCTGACTGCTGTCCAGAAGGCCATCATTGACACCCTCAAGCGAGAGGGTAAGACACAGAAAGACATTTCTGAACGAATAGGCTGTTCCCAGAGTGCTATATCAAGGCACCTCCGTGGGAAGTCTGTGGGAAGGGAAAAGTGTGGCAAAAAACACTGCACAACGAGAAGAGGTGACCGGACCCTGAGGAAGATTGTGGAGAAGGACCGATTCCAGACCTTGGGGGACCTGCGGAAGCAGTGGACTGAGTCTGGAGTAGAAACATCCAGAGCCACCGTGCACAGGCGTGTGCAGGAAATGGGCTACAGATGCCGCATTCCCCAGGTCAAGCCACTTTTGAACCAGAAACAGCGGCAGAAGCGCCTGACCTGGGCTACAGAGAAGCAGCACTGGACTGACGCTCAAATTTTGCATGTCATTCGGAAATCAAGGTGCCAGAGTCTGGAGGAAGACTGGGGAGAAGGAAATGCCAAAATGCCTGAAGTCCAGTGTCAAGTACCCACAGTCAGTGATGGTCTGGGGTGCCATGTCAGCTGCTGGTGTTGGTCCACTGTGTTTTATCAAGGGCAGGGTCAATGCAGCTAGCTATCAGGAGATTTTGGAGCACGTCATGCTTCCATCTGCTGAAAAGCTTTATGGAGATGATTTCGTTTTTTAGCACGACCTGGCACCTGCTCACAGTGCCAAAACCACTGGTAAATGGTTTACTGACCATGGTATCACTGTGTTCAATTGGCCTGCCAACTCTCCTGACCTGAACCCCATAGAGAATCTGTGGGATATTGTGAAGAGAAAGTTGAGAGACGCAAGACCCAACACTCTGGATGAGCTTAAGGCCGCTATCGAAGCATCCTGGGCCTCCATAACACCTCAGCAGTGCCACAGGCTGATTGCCTCCATGCCACGCCGCATTGAAGTAGTCATTTCTGCAAAAGAATTCCCCACCAAGTATTGAGTGCATAACTGAACATAATTATTTGAAGTTTGACTTTTTTTTTAATTAAAAACACTTTTCTTTTATTGGTCGGATGAAATATGCTAATTTTTTTAGATAGGAATTTTGGGTTTTCATGAGCTGTATGCCAAAATCATCAGTATTAAAACAATAAAAGACCTGAAATATTTCAGTTGGTGTGCAATGAATCTAAAATATATGAAAGTTTAATTTGATCATTACATTATGGAAAATAATGAACTTTTATCACAATATGCTAATTTTTTGAGAAGGATCTGTATATAACTGTTCCTGACACTTTCTTACGTGTAATTGACACACTTCTGCTGAATATTTACTTCAAAGAAATGATTTAGTGACTTTGAAAAAGTCCGTTAAATGATTTAGTGTCTTTTGCAAAAAGTCCGTTAAATGATTTAGTGTCTTTTGCAAAAAGTCTGTTAGCAATTCAACTTCAGAAGAACTCTTATTTAATGAAAGTTTGGGCTTTTAATTGCATCTATATCTGTAGATGAGATGTTTTGATAGTTTTGTCAAGGTTTTGCTGGCAGTTTGTCAATGGATGATAGTAAATTTATTTATTTAACCTAAAAGTATGCTTTTGCTGTGGGCTAACGTTACCGTTAATCGGTGACATCACTCGCTTATATGAACGCGAAAATTAACGTTAGCTGAAACTATTTCAAACACGTTTGGATCTATAATGGTAAACAAATATTGATATTAACTGTTCTGTTATTTCAGGGGCAACAGAAAATCCCCTCTAAAACAAAGGGGAAGCTCCAAAGATTTCAACATTTTGCAGGAAGCTGCTGACAGGAGGAAACACAGGTGAACTGAGAAATCTCATTAAATCATTTAATAAGCATTTATTTCACAATATATTTCACCATGCATCTGCAATTTTGTTTTGACTTTGACATCCAAACCAAAAGTGAGTATGTGCAATACTGAATTCTAAAGCTAAAATATCAATTATGTTATCTTATTTTTTTAAATTATGTTTCATTATATATATATATATATATATATATATATATATATATATATATATATATATATATATATATATATATATATATATATATATATATATATATATATATATATATATTATTGCCACCTCTGCTTTAGCTTGTTTCCTTGTAATAAACCTGGTATTTTATACTAAATGTCTTTGGCTCTGTGACATATTGCATGTTGTGTCCATAGATCCTTCCATGCTGATGGCCTGCTGAAGAGCTGAGCGGACCTCCTGTCAAAGGCTATGAACCATATGACTATAGTAAGAAAACCTCAATCATACAGTACACTACCATGGAAAAGTTTGGGGTCTGTAAGATTTTTACATGTTTTTGAAAGAAGTCTCACATTTTAAAATCATTAACCCCAGGTTGTTTGAGTGAGATTGTCCTTGAAAAGCCTGTAGGCTAAATAATCAGCTAAATGAGGTAACATATGTGACAAATATAATGTTATAATGCTTGCTGTTATAATCATTAATTTAACTATTATGATAGTAGGATATCATGGTCATTAATATATTTATTTTTTTCTCTAGGTCTGTTTAGAGTTATATCTGCCAGTGAGACAGACTCCATACTGTTCCACTCAAAGGTATATTTATTTATTTGTATAATTTTTCAGTGAACAATTTCTTTCCCTTTCGTAGATTCACCAAACATCTGGCTGATTACTGGCAATTTGGTAAGAGATTGTTCTCTGTCTCACTGTCACTTCTTTTTCTAGTTGATATATTAACATTTTGTGATTGTTTTTGTATTTATTTATTTATTTATTTATTATTACTTAATTTAATACAAATGTACTTAAGTTGATTTTAATTTAGTTAATACAAAGTATAGTTAGGATTGTGTATTAAAAGTGCAATGTTTCTTCATATAATTAGTGATAGATTTTGTGTTGATCTCAGCATAGAGTAAAAAATGGACATAGGTATTTGTTGTTCTCTGTGAGGCTGCAGTCCAACATATGGTTTTCAGTATGGAAGCACCCCCACCTATGGCAACAGGTTCTGCTGGGATTGGATGGAGAAAAGGTCCCTGGTTTTTCTGTTAAACGTATGAAGAAGTCTTGCAGGGCCTCTAGGTCAAATGGATAGCTGACCAGATGGCAACCATATTAGCCTTGTTTATGTAAAGATCTCACATTCCTTTACCATGAGCTAGATGATGTATTCTCTCTGTGGTTGGTTAAAACTTTTTTACCCCCTTTACATCCTATGTATATATTCTGCATCACTGGCCTTAATAAAATGAGACTCTTTGAGATTCTATGAGATTCTTTGAGATACTCTCCCTCAGCGCTGAGACTTGTTTATTCAACTGCCAATTCAGGATTGGGATGAGGCATTATACAAAGGACTAAGAACCTTTCAATTAGTAATACTATATGGAGCCCACAGAGGAAACATTATAAATCTGCATTGGAAGAACATGTATTTACCTTTGTTTTTATTTATACACAGTAGTAAAGAGAGTGGATAAGTGAAGAGAGATGGGACGGCACCAGAAAGGACCTGGAGATGCAACTTGGATCTTGGATCACCCAAAGCTCAACTACGCTATGTGTCCAAGCATTGAACAAGGCTTATCTCCTTTTACATATTAAATGTATTCACGGAGCCCTGGACACGACATGCAGGAGTAAAATAGTAGTAATTTGTTCCCTCGATTTATAAATCGTGACTTAGTAAATCAAGGGAACTAATTAGTAAATCGTGCTCACGATTATTATTTTTTTATTTTTTTGCATAGTGAATTACAAGGTGGCTGCCTCTGTCAAATTTGATACTGTCTCCAACTATTAACAAAAAACTCAGGCAGGCAGTTGCATGCTCCGAAACCCCTTTTCCACCAACAGTTCTGTTGCAGGATCCTGACCTGGCCTGTGTCCATTCTCAAACTGTTCCACGCACCTCCACTGCACAAAAGACCAGGTGGGAAATATTGGTACCCCCCCCTCTTTGACATCCCTCGCCAGTCATCACATTCATGAGCCCCACAGTCAACGCAAGTCAAGAACCCTGGTCCACAGCATCAACCATCTTTGGAGGAAGATGATTACTGCATTTCTTGCTTTAACTTTAAAACTTTCTCTTTTCCATAAGAAAAGTGTTCTTATGGAAGCCATGCCTCTCTAGAGGGACTGAGGTATATCTGTCTTACAAAATACTGTCTTACACTGCATATGATGTTCTCAAAATAATAATTATATATATATATATATATATATATATATATATATATATATATATATATATATATTAAAATACTTAAGAATTTGTGTTTATTAAGGTTTTTTATCTAGTTGAAAGGATGGTACACTTGAATGGGTTCAAAAATATTTTACTTTTTGAGCCCTGATTTAAGGTTTGTAATGTCATTGTACAAAATAAATCCTTGTATTTTCATATTCTACAGGATTTTAATATTACTTCTAAATATTGCAAGTTTGAGATGTTTTTATTTGTTTTATACAGTATATTTAGATTAATAAAATGAATCATTGTTTTATTGTTTGTTATTTGCTGCCATTCATCAACTATTTTAATTTATGTACAGTACTTAGTATTGTCATGTTCATACAAACGCAAACTAGATGGTAATTTAATGTAAAATAATTTTCATACATGTTGGAGGTATGAGGGTGAACCAACGTTGCATTATCAACGTTGATTCAGTTTGCAAAATCAACACCTAGTTCAACATTAATTTAACCATAAAGACGGTGAAACCACGTCGCGATATCAACAGTGAAACAACGTCATAATATCAACGTTGATCCAATTTGCAAAATCGAAAGGTAATCCAACGTTGATTCAACCATAGTAGGCTACCTGATGAATCAACGTTGACATGCAGGCTGGGTTACTTTTAAAAACAGGACATTCTGAAGAAATCAGATAAGAATCTTTGAAGTGTCACGAGTCGACTTAGTAGGCTAATGTCTAAATGAACTGTAAAACCGTTACTATTCAGTGTTCAGGCGTACGGGTGACTGACAACAGCGCCTACAGTCACAGAATTTAGTAGGCTGAACACCGCGGTCACCAACGCTTATCACACACACACACAAGTATTACACCAGACATAAGCAACGCTTGTGCAATATCTGTGTTTGCAATGTTAGTCCAACCAGGGTTTTTGTTTGTTTATTTGTGTGTTTGTTTGTTTTTTCAGAAATGATTTAGCCGGTTTCTTAAAAATTATTTTTATTTTTCAAAAGCAACGAGATTTTTAAAAGGTCAAACGTTACGAAAGGACATCGAATTGTTTATACTTATAACTTTTCATACAGTTTGCCTGCTATCCAGAATGAGGCGGGGGTTTTCTGCGATGTATTAAAACAAAATAACTTTGTTGCTTTTCTAAGGTCCAGTGTGGTTTTAATATTTCCTCAGTCATTATTAGACGACAGCCTACATTCGTATCTGGAACGCTTTTACGCGGAACTCATAGCCTTTTGACAGCCTTTGAGTCTTTACAGCACTAGATTTTTTTAAGATGCTTGATTTCGGGTAGGCTAATTGCGTTTTATAGCCTACAAATACAAACCAAAAAAAAAGTTTTTTTTTTACCTTTGACCCATTTTTCAGAAGTATTTCGACAAAGCTTCTGCCCAAACCCTGAGCTGCTCCGGTCACAACAGCAACTTTATCCTTTAAATCCATCATCAGCCACACACCTGAGAAAGAAACACAACGCGTTTAACTGAATGAGGTAAATAAGTGACGCGTCAGGATAAGAACGCTTCTGAAACGCGATCGTCAGTTCCTCGATGTTTTCCATGAAAGCACTGATGATGCTACACTTTTTTCTAGACTCATGAAACCAGATTTTTTTTTTTTGCAATGTTTAACTGTGCGTCCGGACAGCGTCTACAGTGACTAAATAGTGACTAACTACCGATTTATTGAAAAGAGGCAAGGGTGAATGGGTGGAGTTAACCACAAACACTCGGTTGTTCATCGAGCCTGTGAGCTATAGTTCTCCACAAGACGCATTTGTTTTGGGTGGTATGGGCTAAATGTGATATGAGTGTTGTTCAACCATCAAAGATTCTTATGAAAACACTCTGTATAAAGAAACCTGTGTATTAGCCTATAAACATCCCCATATTTAGCATACACTTTTTGCGCTATAGCAGCCTTTACATTTGTTCTGTCTTTATGATCATAAATGCTAATTTAACGTATGTGCTTATTCACGCTTTTTCAACATCTAAACTGGCTGAAGATTTGATACATTTAACAGAACTTTCATTACATATTTACAATCACACACACGTTTGTGTTATTATATTTTAGTGAGGAAATATTTTAGTCTTTCATGGATTTTATACCAGGTTAAGGATACTTTCTATCACCTAATCCAAACCCGAAACCTACCCATCACAGAAACATGTGAAAAACATATTTAAATGAAAACACACACATAATGATTTTATACATTCTATCTTTTTACACTAACCCTGCCTATCACAGAAAACTGTCAGCATTTTTACATGTTCACATAACATGTCTTAAAATGATTTATAAGCTGTTTTCCTCACAGGGACCAAAATGTCCCCACAAGGACAAGGATTTTGGATATTGCCATGACATCATCCACCCCCCACCCCCAAATAATGTAAGGTTTTTTTTCTCTCTAAGAATCAGCTCTGGGCTCTCAGTGTCATATTCTGAAAGCGTAGCTAAACACTGGGGTTTTAACACTTAAGCAGCAAGTCACACTTTTTTTCAGAGAAGTGACAGCAGAATTTATACATGTATTTTCAAAGCAAAGATGAAGGTCTGGTTTGAATAGAACATATTAATATGAGTATATGATATTAAAAGATACAATAGACAAAAAGATCATTCATAAATGAATTATTACATTTATGAATGACTGGGAACACTTCCCATAACACCTGATGTAGCCTACTCGTTACATCATCAGAAGAATGGCATCTACGCTAATGTTAGTGTCTCTGTTTTATCCCGAGGTCTACTGCAGTCAGCCGGATCCAGGCTGTATCCAGATCAGACGGTGGACCTGCACCCAGATGTGACCAACACATGACCCTGAAGTGTCTGCAGAGACCGTGTCATTTAGACTCCCCCTTAAGCTGCCTCATCGACACGGCATCCTCAATAAACCTGTCTCCGGCGTGATGACTCCAATTGTTTGAATAGTCCTATAATTCTTTAAATTGATATGTCATCCTCAAAACAACCCGTCTCCAGCGTGTTGCCGCCGATCTTTCGAATATTACTCTTTAGTAATTGTTTAATCAATACGGCATGCTCAATAAAAACCTGTCTCCGGCGTAATGACTCCGATATTTCAAATTATTTATTTTTAATAATTATTTAATCGATACATCATCCTCAATAAACCCGTCTCCGGCGTGTTGCCTCAGATCTTTCAAATATTCAGATCTATTATGACATCTGACCTTTAAAATTGCCAGAATAATAACAATACGCTGTTTGTTAATTGGCCAGAGGAGAACTGGCACCCCGACTGAGCCTGGTTTCTCCCAAGGTTTATTTTTCTCCATTAGGTCTCCTGATGGGGTTTTGGTTTCCTTGCCACTGTCGCCTCTGGCTTGGCTTGCTCAGTTGGGGAAACACAATTTTTCAAACAAATTTCAAAATAAATCTAATTATTAAACTAAATTAACCTTATAGACCAAATTACTGATCTAATCACTGATCTAAAGCCCACATTGTTACTGTATGATAATCGAAATATATTCTGTTGCATTATTTTTCTGTTTAACACTGTGAAGCTGCTTTGAAACAATCTGCATTGTTAAAAGCGCTATATAAATAAAGTTGACTTGACTTGACTATTACAAGTATATGTTTGAAAGGATTAATCAAAGAAATAACCATAAAAAGATAAATCATATTGTAATCATAAGCATTTTTATTTTCTTACACACCACCTGTAATGGTGCTTTCACAATCTGGTGAACCACATGTGTTATAATCATATCCTAGATGAAATGTCGTCATATCCTATGCCGAGATGTTTTACATCCAGCGATGACACATGGTTGCATTCAGCTCAGCCCTTAAGCTCCAACATGATTCAAGCTATTGAGGAGGAAGCTTCCTGATGACTAACAGGTTGCTGTTTTTTAAAGTTGATTTTAAGAGTTCAGGGATGTGTCCTGAATGTATTTACACACTGACTATATTTACAAACCAATAGATCCAAGGGTTATGATGACAGTGAAATGTAATCATTGAAAGGGATAGTTCACCTAAAAATAAAACTTCTGTCATCATTTACTCACCCTCGAGTTGTTCCAAACTGTATGAGTTTCTTTGTTCTGTTGAACACAAAAGAAGATAGTTTAAAGAAAGTTGGTGACCAAACAGTTACTGGTCCCTGTTGACTTCCATAGTATTTTTCTCATACCATGGAAGTCAGCGGGGCCCATCAATTGTTTGGTGACCCATCAAAATATCTTCTTTTGTGTTCAACATAACAAAGAAACCCATACAGGTTTGGAACAACTCGAGGGTGTGTAAATGATGACAGAAGTTTTATTTTTGGGTGAACTATCCCTTTAAGTGAACTGCGAAATCTGACCAACTTCATCTGTGCGTGATTATGTTCCAATTCCTGGAAGGGGCAAACAAGGGGCTTGGTAATGATAATGAACACCAGACAGAACTTCAAAGGCAGAGTATATAGTCATTTTGGTAAATTAAAGAGGAGAGGCTGCTTTGGGTCAAACCATCTGTCTAATGTGTTTATGGAAATAAAAGCTTAAATATTGGTTCACACGTCAAAATCAAAATGTAACATTAGCGTATATATAATACATCTATAAATGTGTATTTTATATACAGCTCTGAAAAAAAATAAGAGACCTGAAAAATTAGCAGTTTCTCTAAATGTATTATTTAGCCCTGTCTGTTCCAGTAAAATTAATTTTTTTTATTTATTCTAAAAACAACTGCAACGTTTCTTTCAAATTTCAAATAAAAAATATTGTCATTTAGAGGGTTTGTTTGCAGAATATGACAATTGGTCAAAATAATGAAAAAGATGACATGGTTTCAGACCATGCAAAGAAAACAAGTTTCATTTTTAAACAAGCCAATACTAATGTTTTAACTGAGGAAGAGCTCAGAAGTCAATATTTGGTGAAATGACCCTGATTTCCAATCACAGCTTTCTTATATGAGTCTTCATTTTGTGTGTGGCTAAAGTTATGCATCCTTCACAAAGACGTATCTGGCCGATTCTAGCCTTACTGAAGAACCACCGTATCATCACGATCCTCCACCAAATTCCACAGTGGGTTCGAGAGACTGTGGGTTGTAGGCCTCTCCGGGGTCTCTGTCGAACCGTTAGAGGACCAGATGTTGGGCTAAAAACTGGACTCATCAAAGAAAAATCAGAAGAAGAAACAGAATCAGGCAGATGCGTGACTCAAGCCACATATAAGATTATCCTGAAAGAAAAATGGTTTCCTTCTGCTCTGACAATGTTCCCCAACTCAAAGGATTGTTTTTCACAGCAGGACAATGCTCCAATCCACACAGCCAGGCCAATCAATGTGGATCATGGAGGACCACCAGATCAAGACCCTGTCATAGCCATAACAATCTCCAGACCTGAACCCCAATGAAAACCTCTGGAATGTAAACAAGAGGGTTACCAGCCATTAAATAAAGACAAGCTGCATTTTTTCACCAGGAGTGGCATAAAGTCGGCCAACAGCAATGTGAGCGACTGATAGGGAGCATGCCAAGACGCATGAAAGCTGTGATTGGAAATCAGGGTTATTCTCTTCCTCAGTTAAAACTTCAGTATTGTGTTGTTTAAAAAAAATCATATAAATTTGGAATCTAAAAACATAGCATCTTTTTTTGTTTTGATATTGTGACCAGTTGTCACGTTCTGCACAAAAAAAAATCTAGTTTGTCTAGTTTGAATAAATAAAAAAAAAAGGAAAAAATAAATTAAAATAATTCATATTAGGCTTACTCAAACAGATAAATATGAATAAGGGACTGCTGATTTTACAGTGGTCTCTTAATTTTCCAGAGCTGTATATATACATACATGTATGGATATTTTGTAATAAAACCGTAGCCTATTTTATAAGTCAGACGTAGGCCTATTATTTAAATCAACCTACACACACTGATAAATATTCACTGAAGAAACGTGTCGCATTAAGTATTGCATCACTTATTTAAATTATAATATAATAAGTAATTTAAAATAAGTTAAAAAATAAGTTTGAAAAACCATGAAATTAGCATGTAATTCCATCGTGTAAACACCTGAATAAAGAGGCATAAGACAAATAATCCTAAATAACGTCTCACAGCGGTTTCATTACAAGCCAGTTAACAAGAAAACATTTATTTTATATTTTAAAGTAAAAGCACGCAAAAGGTGTACGAGGTTGAATTTATTTCTGGTACAGTCTTCTTTTGATCCCTCGGTTTGACCAATCAGCTCTTGCGCTGTGGTTGCGTCAGCATGACGTATTTATGAAAAATGGCGGCTACCCGCAGCAGTGAGTTTGGTGATTTGGTTCAAATTAAAAAGCAACTTATTTCTATTATAGCGCAGTGTAAGGAAAGAGGACTCGTCCACAGCGTGAAATGGTAAAAGCATTTATATTCATAGTGTAAGACATATCAAGAATGCAGCCAGTTATTTATTTAATTTCACTGTATTAATGGGTGACAGTTAGCATGACCGCTAACACAATGAAATAAACAGAACATATGTCTTTATCTCAATACCTAGTGATCTGCCTACATAGACAGCGTTTATGCATGTGATTTAGGCGTGCCTGTGACATGGGATTTCATACACTAACTCGCACCGTGGTAATACCATGCTGTTTGACGTACTGTTGCACCTCAGTGGTACCTATTTACTATATTCTTTGAAAGAACTTATTGTACCATGTAAAGAATAAATATGACCATCATTCAGCATTATAGTAAATAAATACTATAGCATTACAATGGTCCAAGACACAAATTTTACTGAACATATTGTTCTGCTTCGTTTAACATTGTGCTGTATGTTTTATGTTGTGTGTGTGTTTATATATATATATATATATATATATATATATATATATATATATATATATATATATATATATATATATATATATATATATATATATTAGTTTATATATATATATATATATATATATATATATATATAAAAACTAATATATATATATTAACTAATATTGTTAATCACTCTAGTATGATGATTTGCCGACCCAAAACTTTTAAACGCTAGTATAATGTTGCAAAATCTTTCAATTCCAGATAAATACTGTTCTTTTGAACTTTCTATTCATCAAATAATCCTAAAAAAAATGTTTTCAACATTGATAATAATCATAAATGTTTCCTGAGCAGCAAATCATCATATTAGAATGTGACACTGAAGACTGGAGTAATGATGCTGAAAATGCAGCTTTGCATCACAGAAAGAAACTACATTTTAATACATTTAAATATTATTATTATTATCATTATTTTTAATAAAATAAATGCAGCCTTGGTTATCAGAAGAGACTTCTTTAAAAAACATAAAAAAATCTTACCGTCCAGAAACTTTTGACCGGTAGTCTGTTTATAAATAAAGTCCCTTACATATATATGAGGTTTTATGTATTGCTCTGCAGTGTTTAAAAAGTTGACAGTATACCTGTCATATGTGTTTTAGGGCATCTGAACTGGCTTTTTCTTTGGATCCCCTTCCTCTGAAAGAGATCCCTCCACCACTGGAGCTAACTGAGGTCAGTCTGGAGTCTGTCTTGCTTCCGGTATAAAACAGTTGAGAGCTGGCGTTATGATATTTTCAGATGTTAATAACAGGTGTAGATAATCTGTTTTGCCTGAAGACATGCAGGTGTAAACATTGACAGTCTTGCCTTTTCTTCCAGGAGGACGCCCAAGATTTGGATGCTCTTTGCCTTGCCAAATCATATTTTGACTTGAAGGAATATGATCGAGCGGCATATTTTCTCCGTGGCTGCCGGAGTCAGAAAGCATATTTCCTGTATATGTATTCACGCTACCTAGTAAGATGTTTCTCTATTGTGTTTTTGTAAATGTTTTCTATCCCTTCTCTTTGGAGATGAAATGTGGCTGAACCTATTTTTTCATTCTCTCAGTCAGGGGAAAAGAAGAAAGATGACGAGACAGTCGACAGCCTTGGTAAGAGAATGCGTTTTAAACAGCGCCTCCAGCGCAGACGTCTCCACTGCTCCCATCATAAGCATGTATTTGGTTGCAGGTCCATTGGAAAAGGGTCAGGTCCGAAACGAAGCCCTGCGAGAACTTCGGGTGGAATTGAGCAAAAAGCATAGCACAGGAGAGCTGGATGGATTTGCGCTCTATCTGTATGTATCAAAAGTAATATTATGTCCATTCAAAAGTAATATTATTACTCCCGACCAACAGAAATTAGTTACACTACTAATACCATTTATTTATATAGCGCCTTACAAGTTACATTACTTTTCCATTACACCCCAAAATTTATAATTGTATCATTTTTGCAGCTTGTAAATCATGAAAGTTAGAGATAAATGAAGAATACTGGCTCAAACTGATGACAAGCCACATTTTTTTCTTTTTTAATAGAGCAGCAACATAGAAAAATCTGCAATCAAACATGTTGGCAGAATAAAAAGAGGCCAACAAGCACCAGCACATTTAATCTGATGATGAAATATGTTTATACAGTAGAATGATATGTATCTGGCAACAACAATTCGTGGAATGTGGTCTTTGAATGTTTGACTTAATTAATGACCTAAAAAATATTACAGTAGACAAAAAGACCAGTAGACACACAGCAACAATTAAAGGTGCACTGTGTAAATGTTAGGAGCATCTAGTGGTCAGGTTGTAAATCGCAAACACCCACCGCTCACCCCTCCCTTTCGAAGCACATATAACCCTTTTCCACCAGAATGTACCGAGTGCTAGTTCAGAGCCAGTGCTAGTGGCAGTTCTGAGTTGGTTCGACTGACGAGCCTTCTAAGAACCGGTTTGCCTTTCAATGGGCTAGAGTGCCACCAAAGAGCCAGGTCTTACGTCACTTTATATGTCTCATCTTTCGCAGCAACGCTAGCGAGGCAGCGGGAAACACACCAGGCTTGTTTGAGATGCATCGGCGCTGTACAGACCGATCCGCGCATGATATCAAAATACCGCATGAACGATTCAAAAGCATAAGGAATCGTATTCGCTCGCTGCACTTTGATGTCATACGGCGATCGGTCTGCACAGCACTGATCTCGAACAAGCCTTCCATCATCAATGGCGAACGTTGCGTTACTATTGATACTCATGGCTTTACGATCCTACATCGGCAACAAAACACAGCAAATCCAATGCATTCACGCAGCTCACCGTGATTTGTATAGATGGAGATGACAATCGAGCAGCTATTAGTGCGATTATCTGCTATTTCAAAAATGGCGGCCACAAAGTTTGTGTTCGTCATATTGGTCACGTAACCCCACCCCCAGACGCAAGCGGTTCTTACTTCTAAACCAGCAATGATTTGGTGCTACTTAAGAACCACTTTTCCTGGTTCGGAGCTGGTGCTTTGGGTGTGAAAAGACAAAGAACCGATTCGAAACTAGGCTCTGGCTCTGAACCAGCACCAGCACTGCCGTGGTGAAAAAGGGGTAATAGAGAAGCTACAGTGGCCGACACAGGACAAAGATGTCGTCTGAGACAGCAGAGAGTAGCTAGCGCTCTGTAAGGTGACCTGCGGTGCATGTAGATAGAAATGGCTCATTCGAAGGTAATAAAAGCATAGCGGTTCATTATGTAAGGTCTTTATACACCACTGAAAACATAGTTATGCATATTATATTGCATTTCTGTCAATAGATCCTCATAAATATTACACACTGCACCTTTAAGATAAATTCATTTACCCTAAGTAATATACTATTTGCATTCATGTTTAATTTTAAACTCGTTTTTTTAGCCTATTGCTCATCACTAGTTTTACACTGCTCAAATCTGAATCTCATCAGGAGAAGACAGTCTGTTGGTGACATCACGTGTACACGCATGATTATGAAAACTGATAGGGATGATTGGATTTTTGAATTTCAAATCATTAGCGATTGTGACAAAAGTAACTAGTAACTAGCTGTTTTTGGGATGGTAACTGTAATATTATTACTTAAAATGTATTAGTAATCAGTTACACTACTAGTTACCAGGATAAGTAATATTAATACTGTAACGTGTTACTTTTAGCTTGTTAATGCCAACACTGTTTGGGGTAAAAGCATTACAAGTAATGTGTTATGTAATCAGATCACTTTTTAAAAAATAACTAGTTAAGTATCGCATTATTTTTTAATGTACAACCAAACATCGGAGGTACTTTTTCAAATAAGTAACTCAAGTTGCTTATTTTTCCCATTTATTGACTGACAGCTCTCCTGTCCCCATGTGGAGAAATCAGGAGAATGGAGCAGATTATGGTTATTGTTGTTCTATCTCACTTTTCACAAATTCAGTATTCCTCAAAATGAATAAAGTTTGAAATGTAAACTTTTTATTATGCAACCCTGCAAATAAAATACACAAATATATGTAATGTATTTAATCTTACTTTATTAAGCAATGCTTTTGCTGCTGACCTTTGATCCAATTTACCATACTAAGCAAAAATTACTTTCAATAAACAGCACATTTGTGTTTAATTTTTAGTTTTTATTGCTGAAGTAAGCCTGTTGAACTTTCTTCTCCTGCATCGTATTCTTCTGTTATTCAGAACGGCAGCACAGCTGAAAGGTTTGTTTGAGCTGCAGCCTCTACTGTACAGACGTGAATTTGCATTTCCTTCAGCCTTAGGCTTATTCATGTCACTATTTTTGTGAAAGGGTCTTTACATTTGCCAAAAAAATAAGTTTTTATTTGTTTGTAAAAAAACAAACAAGCCCAGCACAGCTGAGGAAAAGTAACGCAAAACTAAAAAGTTACACAATTAGTTACTTTTTTTAATGAGTAATGCATTACTTTTAAAAGTAACTTTCCCCAACACTTGAGTTGTGACCCCAAACATGGGTTGCAGGTCTGGTTTGCAAATAGGAGGAAAATATTTGAGAACCACTTGTTTAAAACACTGTGATCTTCTTGGACTGCTTGTTAATTTTTTGTTAATATAATCTTGTTTTTCATCAGTTATGGGGTGGTTCTTCGGAAACTGGATTTGCTGAAGGAGGCGGTAGAGATCTTTGTCGCTGCGACACACGCTCTCCCTCTGCACTGGGGATCATGGCTGGAGCTCTGCAATCTCATCACCAACATTGAAATGGTACATCTTTGTTCCAACCAACTGTGCTCTGTCATGCTTAAGTTCATTGTAGGTATGCGGAAGTGGACACTCAAATACAATGATATTATCTTCTCTGTTCTGTCTTCCTCAGCTGAAGTCCCTGTCTCTGCCAGACTGCTGGGTTAGGGATTTCTTCATGGCGCACATGTACACTGAACTGCAGATGATCAAAGAGGCGCTCCAGAAATATCAGAGCCTTATGGAAGCAGGGTTTGCCAAGAGCACCTACATCATCTCCCAGATCGCTGTGGCTTACCATAACATACGAGGTGACGGTTATTTGCTGCAAACAGTCTTTGATTGGATCATTATTGCAGTGATTATTATGTTTCTAGCATGTAATGTGTTTGGCAAACAGTTCTCCTGACCCTAAGTGATGGAGTGTGGAGACACATCATGGCCATATTCCAGGATGACAATGTCAAGATTCATCAGGCTCAAACTGTGAAAGAATGGTTGGGAAAAGCATGAAGAACCATTTCAGACTTTAAATTCATGGAAAGTCTTTGGGATGTGCTGGAGGACACTTTACATGACTCTTGCATTGTCAATATAAGATCTTGACCAAAAATGAATGCACCTCTTGAGGGAAATAAATGTTGTGATGTTATTTTCATCAAGAGGTGCATCAATTTTTGGTCAAAATTCATGTGAAAAATGCTCCCTCACAACCATTCAATTTGAGCCTGATGAATATTGACATTGTAATCCATTGTCCATCAAATTAATTTAAGTGTTTAAAAAAACAAGACGAAGAAAAGGGGATCTTTAATATTTGTTTTATAATGATAGCACTTTACAATAATAACTAATGGGACCTTGTTGTAAAGTGTTGCCCAATTTTTTTTCCCCAGATATTGATCAAGCCTTATATCTGTTTAATGAACTCCGGGAACAGGATCCTTTTCGCATCGAAAACATGGACACCTTCTCCAACCTGCTTTATGTCCGGGTAAGAAACTTCTGATCAGGGGTTTAGAGTCGGCCGGAAATGAAAATTCATCCCTGAACACTATTTTCTAAATGTATGTTATAGATCTTAAAGTGAATGACTCATCCATGTATATAATTCGTTTTTTAAAGAGGGCCACAATAGCTTGATCTTCCAGTGAAAACAACAGACTTGGTTGATGTATGCAGGACTTGTCCAATGATTTAATCATCTTAAACCCGCCCCTTTCTTATGATTGACAGAAAGGACAATGTTTAATTTGACAATTGTTATCTTTGGTTATGTGATGCTTAGTTGAGTGATTAAAGGCATCATGAAATCAAAATGTGCAATTCTTGTTTTGTTTTTTTAATTCACGTGCCCTTATAATCTTGAATCAAAATAACTTCCCCTCCCTATTGCAGTGACATCTCTTCTTTGATGTGTTTATTGACGCGAGGGTGGGACAACCTGTCACTCACATGACACACTGCAATAGGAAACCACAACTATCCAATCAATTCCCCATGAACAAAATCAAGTTCTGCCTTCATTTTTTTCACTCTAATATACATCACAATAGGGAAGAAGAGACGATTACAACTTCTGTTTTATCCTGACATTAACACTAAATACATCATAAAGTGATTTTCTATAATTTCTAATCAGGCCAAGGATAGAGTGCCCATACAGTTGTCTCAGCCAATGGAATTGCTTTTGGGTCCAAGGGGGATTGGACTGTGCTGGGGGATATTGCAGGATATCAGAACCATATGGGTTTTTGAGTCAGATTACAATATTCCAGTCAAATATTAATGATGGATTACCTGCTGATATTATATTAAACTATGGAAGATCTAGGATAATATTATCTACTAAAACTGCCATTTTCGTATTGTGTTAAGATCCTCTGTTTGTTTGTCTTGTTTTTCAGAGCATGAAACCAGAGCTCAGTTACCTGGCCCATAATCTGGTGGAGATAGATAAGTACAGAGTGGAGACATGCTGCGTCATAGGTGAGGATGAGAAAGAACAGGGAATGGAGTTATATATGGGAATTATGAATTAAGTATTGATAGTCACTGTACACACTTAGACAGAGCGTGCGTCTCAATTAGCTCTCTAGTTCAGTAGTCAGGGCACTGGTCACTGTCAGGGAGTCAGCCCATTGACTTATGTCCTGATCAGTGCCCTGACTACTGAACTAGGGAGCTGATTTAAACGCACGCTCTGTCTAAGTGTGTGATTCTTAGGGGGGATGTAAAGTGGACACAACGTTGATGGTCATAAGTCTGGTTAAAGGGATAGTTCACCCAAAAATGAAAATTACCCCATGATTTACTCACCCTCAAGCCATCCTAGGTGTATATTCTTCTTCTTCTTCGGATGCTTACACTACGTCTGACGAGCCTAACTGGTAGTGTAAGCATTTTGAACTGTGGCCAGAACTTTACTTTATAAAGTTTTAAATATGGATATTTTTCTCAAACAAATGCATGGCTTCGCTTCAGAAGGCCTTTATTAACCCCCGGAGCCATGTGGAGCAGTTTTATGATGGATAGATGCACTTTTATGGACTTCAACACAGAAATAGCCATCCACTGCTATTATAAAGCTTGGAAGAGCCAGGGCATTTTTAATATAACTCTGATTGTCATATACACCTAGGATGACTTGAGGGTGATAAATCATGGGCTAATTTTCATTTTTGGGGAACTATCCCTTTAAGTGACACTATTGTCAGTGTCAGTATCGGAGATCTGGACAGGTGATAAGAGGATGCTACTGAATTGAATTTTTCCGTGGGTGTGCATAATCAAACAGTACCTTCCAGTTAAGCAAGTTTTTAATTTCTTAAACAGAGACGAATAACGAATATTCGTTCAGAAAAAAACGAATAAACTTGCAAAACAAGATAAAACAGCCTGAGGAGGATGTAGCCTATTATCACACATCCTTGAAATTGAACAACATTGGCCATAAAGTCACTTCTGAAAACTGTTTGTCTTGTTGTCCCCGCACAGGAAACTACTACAGTCTGCGGTCTCAGCATGAGAAAGCCGCCCTGTATTTTCAGCGTGCTCTGAAGCTGAATCCACGCTGTCTGGGGGCTTGGACCCTCATGGGTCATGAGTACATGGAGATGAAAAACACATCAGCTGCCATTCAGGCCTACAGGTACCAGGGACGGGATTTTTCTATATGTACATGGATTTCCATATATTCCGACCTGAAATGTATGAAACCGTGCCAATGTATAAAGCAGTATATGTATAAATGTATATGTATGTATATATATATATATATATATATATATATATATATATATATATATATATATTAGCATATAGTAGAATTTTTCTTTGTGACATTCACCCCATAACTTGACTTTATTCATTTTATTTTGGACCAGAAAGTCGTACTGAAGTGTTGTATTCATGTTAAGAAAAAATGTATTTAGTATTGTCTCTTGTCTTTTAGACATGCAATTGAAGTGAACAAAAGGGACTACCGAGCCTGGTATGGACTCGGACAGACCTACGAGATCCTCAAAATGCCTTTCTACTCGCTCTACTACTACAGGAAGGCCCATCAACTCCGGTGAGAGCATCGCATACATGAATCATTTAGTCTGTTTAATGCAATACTGACCCGAGAAAGATCACTAATGCTGTGTTTGTATCAGGCCGAATGACTCGCGCATGCTCGTAGCTCTTGGTGAATGTTACGAGAAGCTGTCTCAGCAAGTTGAAGCCAAAAAGGTGAAGAGTTATGATTATTCAGCACTGGAATAGATAATCTTCTCTCAGGATGTGAACTTGTGGTCCAATGATTGTATTATCTTTGTTTGTGTGGGTTCAGTGTTACTGGAGGGCTTATTCGGTTGGGGATGTGGAGAGAATGGCTCTTCTAAAGCTGGCAAAGTGAGTGAGGTTTTGTTCAGGATTGTGTTTTCTGTGAGTATTGATAATGGTCATCGTGTTTTGGTGAAACTATGTGTTTGCTTTTAGGCTTCACGAGCAACTGAATGAATCTGACGATGCTGCACAGTGCTACATAATCTACATCCAGGATATTTTCTCATGTGGTGTAAGTCACTGGATCTGATTTGATGTTGATAGTCACATGATTAAAGCTTTTAGACTGATCAGATGTGTGTTTCTGTGATCTCAGGAGCAGCTGGAGCACGCTGAGGTGAGCACTGCTCTGCGTTACCTAGGCCAGTACTACTTCAAGAACAAACTGTACGATGAGGCGTCTCTCTGCGCTCAGCGCTGCTGCGACTACAATGACGTGAGTTTCTTTTGACCAATCCACTCAGAACTTCCGGTCATCACAGTTCATTATAACAGTTCAGATGAATTAACTCTAGATAATAAAGTTAGCAGACTTTGATGTTGACTCAAGAAAGTCTAGCCAGAAAGTAATTAAAAAAACTTTGTTTGCAGGTTTTAAGGATTTTTAAGATTGATGTAGTTTTAAAAACTTGGAGTTTGAAGATTTTAAAGCCATGCAATCTGTAAGACAGACTGACTAACAGACAGACATGCTGCTTCTCATTTCGAAGGCTGCGTCCTCCGGAGGTTCCATTTGAAGGCGTTATACGTCATCAAGGATGTCAATTTTTTTATAAAAAAGTAACCTTACTAAAATTGACTGTTATTCATTGTGAGGTTTAAAATACTGTAATATATTTTTCTTTGCAATCTAATGGTTACTTTTCTTAAATGGGACCGCCTCGATGACGTGTGCATTCTTCAAATGAAGGCTTCGTAATGAGACGCAGCGTGTCTGTCTACAGATTGCATGGCTTTAAAGTGTTACTTTTTAATTGTCAATTGGTTCAAATGTTTTAGCACATTGTTAGCATGTTTGAACATTTTGCAGGCATGTCCTTGACTAGTTGTTAGGCTTTGCTATTAAAACCGTAAGTCTGATGAGTTTGAAAAGATACAGCACACTAAAGTCTCGTTCAGACTGCATATCCGATTGGAATCTGATCATAGTGTAATCAGCAAAAAATCACATTTCAGTCTGATCGCTCTAATCAGATTTTGCATGGTTTGTCACTTTCTCACGCCACGTAAAATGTAAACATCATCGGATTTCAATCGGATATGCACAAAAATCGGATTTGGACTGACAGTCTGAACAAGGCTTTAGTGTGTCTCCACTTCCTTCCACTGTAGAAAAATGAAGCCAAAATATCTCAGAAAGTGCGGTTGACATTGTGATGATAACCATATTGTTCCGAATACTAGACAAAAAACCGGTTTGTCTTAGGGCGTTTTCACACCTGAAAGTCTGCACCAAGGTCTGAACCAAAGTTAATGTTTTGATACATTTTATAGATTCTGTTGGTTTTGGTTTGGTTTCGCACTGCAGTTATGCCAGCGCACTAAAGAACTTTACATGACTTACTAGCGTCCAGTCATCATCAGTTATGTGGGCTGCATCTTAACATTGATTGGTTTGTTAGCAGACGTGCGTCTGATGTCAGCGTGTTGTCAATTCAGCAGGTAACTTTGACAAGATGAATGAAGTGAACAGACGCATATCGTTGCCACTATGCTGTTATTGCTATGGCAATACTATCTGCAGCACCTATTTTCGAGGCTAGTTCAAATTCACCAAATGAATGTCCTCGTTATGCGAACATTTTATCTGAGCCGACAGGAAAGGAGGAGAAATTAAAAACCTTGTCTCCTCCTTTCCCCATGTACTACCACGGCTCATTTTCCTTGCTATCTTCTGTGACAGTTCTGTCTTCTTCTGTTGTTTTTGGTACGTGGGAACCACCGGAACTTTCTGTAAATGGCCTGAAAGTCCGAACCATACAGACAATGCTTTCATACTAGCAACGAACCGAACCTTTGTTAAGTTTGATCCGGACCAAGACTATCTCCTTTCGTCGGACCAAATTTTGTCTGTTTGGTCCGAGGGAGGTTTCACACCTGTAATTTTGATTCAGACCAAACTGAAAAGTCAAGGTAGGTGTGAAAACGCCTTTATATTCAGGGTCTAGACTTTTACATGTCAATAATACACCCGCAACAATAGGTGGCAACGAGTGTGCCAAGAACTACTGTGTGTCAGAGTATAATGTTAGAAGATTGCGGGTGCAAAAACGTATTAAAAAACGCTAACAGTCAAAGAAAAAGCTTACAGGCTAAGAGCCGCATGACTGTCATGTTTGCGTGCCTCGCTGACAGGACCAAACTTCCTCCGTATGTGATTTTAAAATCTAAGGGCCGTACACACCAGGATGAATATCGGCGCGCGTTATTCGCCAGCGTTTTTTAACGCGATTTTTGTGTTCACACCCAAGCGATTTTTGCTGATGAGCCAAGTGAACATGCAAATTCATTCCCTGACATTAGATGCGCTTAATATAAAACAGAAATACCCTGGTACACAAGGTGGCGCTGCGCAACTTTACGCTTCTGACACTCGCTTTTCACTCAGAAGAAGAGAGCAAGTATTTACGCTTGTCAAAATCATACAAAGAACGAGACCAGCAGCTCTACATTCATCTTGCCTTACATCTTCCTCGTCTTATTTCTTCCCGGCAAGTAGACGCTACTTGGCGTATATCTTCTTCGCCGTTACGTTTGTGTGCAAGACCGTTTTGTGTTTGAGCGCCCCCAAGTTGTGTTTTACTGTAACTTCAGAAGCTCCAGACACGTGAGCAAAAGCGGCAATCTCATTGGCCGTATAGTTTTTGATGCGGTGCGGCAAACCAAAAAAGCGAACCAGAGGCGTTTTTAAAAAAATGACGCTTTTACGCGTGGCGTTTTTGCGTCGGTGTGCGCACTCACATTGGCGCCCTTTGTTTAGTCACGAGGCGTTAAACGTCGGCGAATATTGCATGCGAAATTCGTCCCGGTGTGAACAGGCCTTAAGACTGTACCCAGATTTCACTTTTACCGTTAATGAAATTTTTTTAGTTTTCAATAGGATAGCCTAATTGTTATATAATTCAGATGGGCTAGAGGTTATTTTTATGGCGTGCCAAGAAGTTATTTTTAAATGTGATTGGTACATTTTACCAGTATTTACCATACTTTCAATTAAAAAAAAATGCAAAATATAAAATATGCAATCTAAACAAAATGTTCTTTGTAACATACAAGATTTGGTCTTCAAAAAGCTTTTTTCTAAAAGATACATCTTGAAAAGCGAGGGTTTGTCTTGTATTTGGAACAATACGGTTCATAATTCGGAGCCCGATTCGGCACAGTAGTGATCTTAGGTGAAGTCTCACGGTCCCGCCCACACAGCTGTCAATCATGACTGCGCCCTGTTTTTATAGCATCAAATAACTAACTAAAACCAAACACTTGAACATACATCAGTGTGATGTAAAAAAAAAAAAAAGTAATTGTAATTGGATTTTTTAGTTTGGCTCACATCCTGTCCAGTTACATGGGGAGGGTGTGGTTTATGACCTATACTGCAGCCAGCCACCAGGGGTCGAGCAATGTTTTGGCTTAACTTTTCAGGGCATGAGCCGCACACTTGGCTGTATCCTACAGCAAGGACTACCATGATGCCCAGGTTTGGGGAAAAATAGCTTTAGACCAATAAATGTCCATTTCTTTAACTCAATATAGGCAGTACAGAATTTCTGGAGCTTACTTTCTCACTCCTAAGACTCACACTTCTAGTCAAACTTGTTTGCTAATTATTGCCTTACAGGCTCGAGAGGAAGGCAAGGCTTTGTTACGACAAATCTCTGCGGTGCGAGAGCAAGGAGAGCCTTCATCTACAGACTTGTCTTTACCCTGCGTCTTCAACCCTTTGTCCAACAACACCACTCCAGTTAGGAGAATATCTCCACTCGATCTGTCATCCGTCACACCCTGAAACACCCTTTACTTGGAACATTAAATATTAACGCAGAGGCCAGTTCAGCTTTACTTTCACGTATGCCACATTGTAAATAATTGCTTGTACAGACAAAGATGGCCATTGTGTGAAATAATAAAATGCTAACACATTGATGGTTGAATGTTTTATTACAAAACTCACCCATATAGTTTTGTTTATAGTGGAGAAAAAACAAGACATTCAAAAGTGACAAACATGACCAACCTTCTCAAACTCATGCAAAATGTGCAAAAGAGCAGCCAACGCAAGAATGTAGTGCTTAAATCTGTGCATTTGGCCACTTAAAGGAAAAAAACTTATGCTTATTTGGTGAAAATAACACTGAATTCCCAAAGAATCACACTCAGACTTAGCAATAGACAAAGCAGCAACAAATGAAGTATTAAAAACAAATGAACTAAGAAGCACAGAATGGACTGGAATTATGCTCAGATTTATGTATAATACATTTGGAAAACACATGGAATGCAGGTTACTATTTGGAAGCACTACTTTTATCTTTGTATCTTGTATTTACAGTTTGGTTTGCATAATGTATACTTGTACATATGTTAAAATAAAAACGTAGAAACAGTAAGTGACAATAGTCAATGACCATGTTTTTTACAATGGAAAACCTTGAGCACAAAATGTTTTCAGAGGAAGAAAAAGCAAGAAAAAACATTGTCATCAAAATAAGGTCCATTAATGCGTCAACAAGGCCACCTGATTATATTAAAAGGCTTGTCTAAAAACATTTTAAAGACTGCAAGATTTAAAAGCTTCTTGGTTTTTCAGTGTACAGCTCTTAATATTTGACTCTGAGCTGGATGGGAGTGGACGGAGGAGAGGGCTGCCGTGAGCGCAACACGCGGGCGTAGGGGGTGTTGACATCGGGTCTCTGCCGCGAGGGGGTCTTTGAGGGTGTGCGGGATGGGAACAGCGAGCGGAAGAAGGGCCGTTTTTCGGGAGGCTGGTTTTCCACACAAGCCACCGCTACCCCGCAGCCCCTCTTCTTGCAGGAGCCGGGTTGCACGTGGGTCTGAGACGGCTGCGTGCTCTGGTACCGCGCAAGCATCTCGTCTTTCTTACGCAGGTCTGCTTTGACCAGCTGCAGGCTGGTGTGCAGCTCCACCAGCATTTGGTCCTACAGACGAAGAACACAGGGAGGAGAGGGCAGCGAACGGGGTTAGAGAGGCCAGAGGGCAAAAGGTGGGGTGGAAAACTGGAAATATCTGTGGTTAATTCTTTTCAAATCGCACCAATTAGATAAACTCTGGTTAAGAGTTTAGAACAAGAAACAGCATGTTAGGGAAGTAAGAGGAAGTGGTTTAGAGCAAGGGATACATATGTAAATTTTTGCATCATTCTCATGTCATTGTTTGGGTTTTGTTCTTAGTAAATATGATCAAAGTCTTAATTAGAGTGAAAGGGGTTAAAGAGAGAATACAGAAAGAAACAAAGAGGGAAAGTGTTGGTGTAGTAAAGACTAACATGTCAATTTGTGTTGAATACTAGGGCTGGGTATTAAAAAAAAAAATGGAATTCCTAAAGTTTAATCAATTCTTATTTTTTATTTTTATTGATTCTTAAATCCCAAGAATCTTTTAGTCGATGCGGTCTTCATTTGATGAATGAACAGAATATTGCGGCGTGCCTTTGAGAAAGGTGCATTGTGCAGTTACTTTTGTTATGAAACGGTCTCATTTTAAATGATGTCCATTTTATTATGAAATTCACACAAATAGCACTTTTGTGGCGCTCTTTAAGGTGGCGTGACAGATTGCTGTAGTGCCTCAGTTTAAGTGAAGCAGCAGCGCACGTGAACTGATCATCTCTTCCGCTTTACTACAAGTTACAGCATGAAATAAACATGAATGAACATCAGAAGGTATGTTGAAAGATACAGTACAACTTACTGAAATCTGTATCATGTCACATGGAATCACTCATTGTTTTAACCACCAAAAGAGATCAATAAAACAGCTTGAAAAAAAATGTCCTGTAATGTTACTTTTACCCATTGGCTGGTATTAAAACATGGACATAGTGTCCGTGACGTCACCCATAGGATTCTGCAGAGCAGTTTTGAAGTTAAGTAGGGTTGAGCTGGCCGTTGCCATCTTAGCAACGCGTCACTCCCGTATAACAGAAAATGGGCAAAGAGGCGGGACATGGGCGGAGCGGAGGTGACATGACTAAAAGACAGTGGATAAATGGCTACCCACCTGTCACTCAAAGTGGCAACGCCCTTAATTATGCAGAACTTTAAGGCTTAATATAATGTAAATGAGTTATAAAAAAATTCACACCCTTACAGTTGTCATGAAGGGCAAAATTAGCCGTATAGACCAAAACTAGAATTTGTACCAGGCTATAGACATGTTTTTTTTTCTGCTGTAAAGTTGGGCATTTTAACATGGAGCTCAATGAGATTCTGCTCCCTTCTGGAGCATGTCCCTAGTGGTCAGTCGATGAACTGCAGTTTGTCACTTCTGTATTGCTTCAAGAGAGAGAGCGGGAGGTTGCCGCTTGCTTTTACCTTAAGGACACCATATATAGCCATCTATATTCCATTTCAATATTTATATTTTCTAAAAAAACTGTAGTAGAAACATGATGTAATTATAAAGTTATTTATACAAGTTATTATAACGTTTATTATAATGTAGATTGTTTTTTTTCTTGTTGAATTTGCCATGTACTGCACCTGATACATATCCAAATGAATAAAGTAGAATCAAAAACGGAATCAAATTGCAAACTTCTGAATCAAAATCAATACCCAGCCCTATTGAATACCCTCATTAATAGCTAAAAAACAATAATACTTTTACCTTTTTAAT
Source organism: Gobiocypris rarus (assembly GCA_023029165.1). Taxonomy (NCBI): domain Eukaryota; kingdom Metazoa; phylum Chordata; class Actinopteri; order Cypriniformes; family Gobionidae; genus Gobiocypris; species Gobiocypris rarus. The sequence continues at coordinate 12,637,515 of CM040930.1, read as the reverse complement.
CACAATGAACTAATGTAAGTGAACTCAAATCACAGCTAAAGATTAAAGGGCCCCTATTATGCTCATTTACAACTTACATACTTATAATTACATTGTTGTAGCTCCTGTTTCCATCCTGTCTGAATAGCGTTTCGTTTCATTAATACCCGTCTTCCAAAAAGAACATTTTGCTCTGATTGGTCAGCCGGCCTCAGTCTGTGATTGGTTTATTGCTTAGAGCGCATGTCAGGGGAGTATCAGCTCCTGAGACGCTGAAAATACTATCGTAACTATAGCGTCAGTTCTGTCAGCAAATGTTACATGGTGACATAAGCGCACTACAGGCGAGGCGTTTCAGGCAGGAGTTGAACTCCCTAAGGCGATGACTTTGTGGATGAAAACAATCTGCAGTGTTACAGAGCACAAACAGCTTTACATAATAGGTTCCCTTTAAATGTAATGTTCAAGCTAAACGTTGGTTGAATTTATGTAAACCTGATGTGTATTGGTGTTCATTACCTGTTTGGCGAGTTTGCTGTCTGCTGAGGAGAGGGCGTGACGGAGTTTCTCTCCGTCTGTGTTGCGGCAACATGCTCTTTCTCCCGACTGCAGCTTGATGCCCAACATCTGAAGCTCCATCCGCAGCTGCTTCAGGTTCTACACACAAAACACAAACACACTCATTACACACTGCCATGGCACACCACATTTCTCCATTAAGTGTAAAGTCAACAGTGGAGGATTGGACTTTGTGCCATCAAGCGCCTCCTGGAGGGACTGTTTACAACAGAAACACTTATTAGCTAGTAACACAAATAACCAAAGTCAACTACATTATATTTATAAATTGGCATCAGCCAAGATTAATAAATGCTGCAAAAATGTTCATTGCTAGTTCATACCCAATGCATTTAAGTTAAACTGAATCTTGACTACGGTGCATGATTACACAATTGTGAACATTTGCTATTAAGTTAACACGGTTAGGGGCCTATGAAATCTATATCTATAGAAATAAGGGCTAAACGATTGATCAAAATCGAATTGCAGATCGGCTTATGTGCGATTATGAAAGTGTAAAGGCTGTGATTTTAATGAAATAAATACATGGCCAGCGTGTCAATGAAGAGCAGCTCTGTGATTAGTAGTAAGCGCTGCTCCGTCTGAAAGCACTGCGATGAGTCACTTATAACGTGCGTTTGAAAAAAAAAAAAAGACGTTTAATAACATTTTAACTCGCGTCATATCGTCAGTCGAGTGTTTGATATTTCCATTTTGTGAGCTGATGTGGATTCTTATCACAGAATGAGGTACACAATTATTATTTTTATAATGTTCTATACAGTGATGAAGTCTGTCGAATTAGCACTGCATTATAATATACTTTATTATTAGGAAAATACCAGAGAAGGCTTGAAGAACTCACATACACAATACATTTTCACAGTCGTGTGTTTATTGAGTTCATATTGAATCAGTCAAACCATCTTTTTATCCAGCTACACAGAGATTTCCTGCAAACGTCATTATATTACTTTCTCTCTGAGTCATATGTGGCGGTTCTGCTCGAGGGCGCCCTCTGGCCTCCAGTATGACTCAAACATAAGTGTGTTTAGTGCCCGGCAGTGCTCACTCCATCCTATTTTGGGTAAAAAGTAGGAAAAGTAATACTTCTCTAAATAAATGTATATGACAATCCATGTGTTTTTCTCCAGTGTACAGGAGTTTTTCACTCCACAGTGGATTCATAAGAGGCTCATATTTCAAATTAAAGAAAGACTTGTTCTTGATTTTGCATACCTCCAGGCAAAAATTGAGAAATTGATATCACAGATTTTTATAATAACACTTAAATAATTTCTATGAAATCCACTCATTAGCTGCTTTTCCACAGTCGAGCCGAACAGTTCTTAGAATGGTAAGGAACGTTCTAGTTGTTTCCACTATTACACGATTACAAACAGTTCTCGGCATGGTTAGCTAACTGCTGAACCGTGACGTCGCCACTCAGGATGTGTCACATATCTGTAGCTGGCTAAGTGCGCTATTTGAGCGACAAACACAGAGTAATAATACAATTAAAAGAAATACCTGATCGCCCTCCATAAAGCAGTCGCTAGTTACATATAGCGCTTTTCCACCACACAGTAGCGACTCGCCTCGCCTTTGTTTGGTTTTCCATTGTGTAAAAGTTGTACCTGTACCTGCTTCCAGGTACTTTTTTTTGTATCCCCTCCAGCGAGGTTCTGAGCTAGCCGAGACGATATGTGACGTGAAAACACAGCAGACTGCTGATTGGTCAGAGAGAATCGTCACTATTCACAGTGTCATCATTGCACACGACAGACGGAGTATCCTGAATAACCCCGCCATTTTTAAATAGTTCGGCCAAAGATTGCGTGATACACACATTACTATTATGGCAACTCGGAAGAATACGGCGTGGTCAAATGAGGATGTGCAGATTTTCCTCTGTTTGGTTAGCGCTTGTCTCGTGTAGAAGATCGCTAAGTCGTCGCTATTTTGACCAGGTACTATTGTGGAGGTACTATCTGCAATGGAAAACAGAGCGAAAAGCAAGACAAGTCGAGCTGGTACTGGTAATGGAAAAGCGCCAATACTGTCTAACTTGTATTACCAAGGCAACGACTGACGCGTTTGAATAACACTCCAAAGAGTGGCCATTATCAGCCACACAGTGGAAAATGAAACCGTAACTGTACCAGCTGGCCCGGACCGGATCGGACCTTTTGGCCCCACGGAGCTTTTGACTTCAAGGCCCTTACACCTGGTATTAAGATGCATTTTGGTCAATCAGAAACAGAATAGACGAAGTAGACACACAAACAGAGAGCTGCTGAAACACAAGCTGCTGCTCTGACAGCCGCAAGGCCACGCCGAACGAGTGTGAATAAGAATAAGAGTGTGTTAGAAATCAGGAATGGTGAGAGAACATTGTGCTTGGCATGTTTTTCGTCTTCAAACGAAACTTACGTCTTCAGCCAAAGTTTAAAACCTGTCTGTCTAGCGCTCTTCCCATGACGTTTACACATTAGGTCAGTTGTGGTCCACACATTGGACCACATGATCATCTACACCACCAAATGCAATCGGGTCTAATGTGTTTTCGGCCACCTCTTGAAGTGGTCAGAAGTGGACTCAAAATGTTTTAGACCCCGTTTACACCAGTATTTAGCATCGTCCACTTGTCATCCAATCGAACAGGTCACATCTTAATACCAGGTGTAAACCAGAACACATTTTAAAAGCAGTATTTTGTTCAGTATTTCATGATTTGATTAATTCCACAGCCCCTGCTTTTGATTGAGCCTCAAGGAATTTGGCAAATTCCGAAAGAGCCACATTAGCAAACTTTTGCGAGGAAAAAAGGTACATTTTCTAGAGTGTAGCGGTGCACAAGACACCACTCATGAAGAAACCAAGCAGTTTTCTGTTGGCCACGCATCGAAATTTGAATGGATTCCTATTTAAAGGCTGTTTAAATTCCATTTTTCAATTGTTTTGCCATGTAAACACTAACTACTACTGAACAATCACAATCATTGAGAAACAAAAGCACTGACCCTCTGACCCTCCTCCAGTTTCCGCTCGGCTGTAGTTGTCATGGTGCCTGTGATGCCCGTCAGTGGGAGGTTCTCCTGGAAACGTTTCAGTTCTACACAAGAGTGTGGATTTAGTTGTTGTAGAAGTGCAGTCAGGTAAATAGATTTTTTTTTACTTGTAAAACTGAGTCTTTAAACTGTTACTTGAAACTTTTCCAATGTCACACGCAAAACTTACCCAGAGTTTTCAGGCGCAGTTCTGTTTGTTTCAGGTCCAGCTCCGCTTTGCACTGTTCCAGCTCGGCTTTACAGTGCAGGAGCTCCATGCTCTCATGATCCGTGTCTTGCTTGTGTGTCGAAGCCAAGCGCCGTGAGCGCCGGGGACCGTTGACGTCATTCAGAGGTGGGAAAATAGGAGCTGGGGCAATATCACCTACTTCCTTTTCCTTTTCCTTAAGAGCAGCAGAAAGCTCTCTGATCTCATCATCACGCTCCTTCAAGAAATGATCAAATCATAACCATCAAAATCACATCTTTTAATTGATCAAAATAGTAATAACATCAGCGTTGGAAACAATGGTATTGTTGCATTTCAATCAATACTATTTCAAACAGTAATAATTGTCATATATTTTTAATAATCAACAGTTTTTTTATTGTATTTTAAAATAATTAAACCTTTTTCTTATTAATACATAAAATGATAGCATTATAATAATAAATGTATAAACAAAATGATTATTAATATAAAATATTACATATTTTACAATACTATAATCTATTGGCACAACCCTGATTATTTATTTCATAAATAGTGCCATTATTCTTAATAATCAATCTGATAACAAGTGTAGACAGGGTTTTGGTTGTATTGTAACTGCTCCTTCACATCACTGACCTCTAGCTCTTGGCTGTAATATTTCCTCAGGCTGCTCTTCAGGTTGTTGATTTTGTTCTCACATCTCTTCTCCATCAGATCCCTCTCACTCTCCAGTGTCTCGCTGCACAAGGGAGCAACTTAAATCATCTAATTGTAACAACAACTTTATGCAGGGATGCAAACACATGTATGGTCAAAAAAGAGAGAGGTATCCATAGAATCCATCGCTTTATCCATAGAAGCACAAGGTACCTGAAGTCATCCTGCATGCGGTTGATGACCTCCATCATCTCAGTGCAGACCTCTTCTCGAACCATGGCCTCGAGTTCCTCTTTCTCCTGACGTTGACGCAGTACCTCACGCTTCAGAACGTCGATGGCCTTTAGGAGCGCCTGCCCAACATAACGAAATCCAGCTGAATTATGAAACATTTCTAGGGTTTAAGAAAGTTATGCTTTCTGGTGAAGTCATTTCATGAGTAGTTATAAATCAACAGTCATACAAGTCAACAGTCAGTGATTATTTAAATTTTTGGGCAAACTATCTTTGTAGAAACTGTCATTTACTCATACTCACCCTCATGCACCAGCTTTCATGTTTACCATGTGTGTCAATCATTGTTTAGATGTACATAAATGAATCCGTACCTCTTCACTAGAGCTGGATTAAACCACTCTTCATGTGGATTCGTTTTATGATGCCTTTATATCCTTTTTGATTATTTTACATTTTGGTTACCTGGACTTTCAATGGAGGGACAGAAACCGCCGTTTTAATTAAAAATATCTTAATTTGGGTTTCCAAGTTATACAGGTTTGGAATAGGGCTGTCACGATTTCTCGATTAAATGTGAGTACTCGATTAAAAAAAATCCTTAACTGTAATTTACCCGTGTCGAGTAACTGGAAAATACCGGAAGTGGCTTATTCCACTGATGAGAATACCTGAACCGCATCATTAGACCGTTTTCTAAGGCCGCACAATATATTAAAAACATTTAAAAACTATAGTATAGTGCTATTGTGAATTCACAAAGGCTGCGATTCAATGAAATTAAAATATACCCCACAGGTTTAAAATGTATTGACATGGTTGTCATTTAGGTGCGTCTATATCTCTGCATTATGCTGTGAGTTTAGGTTGCTTCATCTGGGAACACAATGTTTCATCAGAGTTGTAAGGTAAATAATTTATAAACCTACAGCAACACAGGAGAATACGTTCATAGTAACCCTCGCTCTGAGGGTTTTCATGTCCACATATTCCTGTTCAAGAAATTACAATGGCTGTAGTATTTCTATTGTAAAGAAGTTGCCAAATATTAAAGATTAAGTAAACATTTGAATTAAATGTTTGGCCAATATTGAACAAGGATTTGATCTGCAGTAAAGTGGGACAAAAACAAATACCAGGCCGTTGGCACCCCCTGCAGGCATTTGTTAGAATACATATTGTACACAAGATGATTTTTTTTATAATGTATGTTATATTATGTATTTGAACTGTGTTGTTCTTAAAACCATATGATTACTTGCTTTTGATACTTTATTTAAACCAAATATTATTGTCTCGTTGTTATAATATGCATTTAAGACATTTTAATGGCTACTGTTTGCTTAAGTTATTATCACAAAAAATATCCAATTACTCGATTAATCGTCAGAATAATCGGTCAACTACCAAAATAATCGCTAGTGACAGCCCTAAGTTTTGAATGACATGAGGGTGTAAATGACAAATTAAATTTCTGGTTGAGCTATTCTTTAGTTATCGCAAATGATTATTCTCTCTTATGATTAACCAAATTAAACTGGATTTACCTCAGGATCAAACATGGTGATATCTCCTTCCTCATCACTGTCCTCCTCATCCTCCTCCAGTAAAGTGGTGTCGTTGGGATGAGCTGGCTGCTCGCGAAGTAGGGACAGGATATACGCCACACGTGTCTTGCTGCACGGCCCATGTACCAGCTGAAATAGGAAATATTTGGGAATTGACATTGTTTACATGTGGTTTGGTTTGAGGAAAGATAAAAACGTTTTTCAGAGAAAGAAGCTTTTTTTAACCTGTGTGGCAATGGCAGAGAATTTGAGCGCTTGGAGCGTTTCGTCATAGGTGGAGGCACAGGGGTTGATGTTGACCACCATGCAAGAGCGCCCGTGACCACAGAAGAAACTCTGGAGGACCCTGGTTAGCTTGCTGTCTCTGAATGGAACGACCAGCGGAGGACGAGACCTGTGGCAATGACCGTATGACGTCACTAACTGTTTTGACAGTTGTTGGACAACTAGTGGACCATCATGACCCATCACACTGTAAATTGGGAAGCGTGTCACACTCACTTATTGGTTTGATTGTGTCTCAGAGCAGTGATGCAGCGCCCCAGTGTCAGCAAAGAGGTGTTGATGTTGTTTGCCTCTTTCATTCGCTCGCCGTTCTGCTGGGTTTTACAGCGCTCAGACCCCGCCAAATCACACACAGAGAGCCTGCCGGAGGAAATAGAGGATTCCAAATCAAATCCTTTTGAGGTCTGACCAGCTGACTATCACTTAGCAATTCTAAAGGGTTCAGTTCAATACACACACACACACAAAAAAAAATTTCAACACTTATGAAGAAGCACAAAGCAATGTGGAAAGACTTACTCGCTGATTCTGGTCACCTGTCCCAGCTCTGCTTGTGGCTTGACATGTAAAACACGGATAGTAAAGATACTATGGCTAAAAATTGAAAGAAAACAACATTCAATTAATGTACAATTTAATACAACGTTTTTGTTTAATGTATTTTTGCATTCATAAATAGCTAAATACATGTGAACTTTAAAAGTGGAGGCAGATGAACGTGAGCTTGCAGGAGCAGGGTTTAAGAGGACTAAAAGTTTGCAGAAGTCCTGCATACAACAGAAGAGAGAAGTCGATTTCTGCGCACAGAAGAAAGAAAAGAAACCTTGTGCTCAATTGAGGTGAACTGTTTTTTCAGATAAGACACACAAACTACCATACAAAATAAATCCCTCAATGTCAAAGTCATTCTGAAATTCCTGAACCATCAGAAGGATTTGATTTAATGACCTCCTAGTGGAGTGTCACATGATTGCGGTCCGAAACAGCAGACATCTCATTCGAACACACGATAAAAACAACAGCATTTATTGCATTTCATCTGCATGCCCTAAGCCAGGGGTCATCAACTATATTTGTCCAAGGGCCAGAATTTTTCTCTGCAGACACTGTAAGGGCCAGATACTCGTAATATAAAATATAATTCGAATTGTAGGCTATGTAGCGCCCCCTGCCCTTGACCTTAAAAGGGTGGAGCACCGGGTTCTGACAGATGTCTCCAGACTATATATTAATATTCCTCCAATTACACTATATGACAACGGTAACACAGATTAAATAGATTAATGCTCCTGAAGCAATATTCTTGTGTGTGTGAAAATTAACCCAGCCCTGAATAACCTCAAGCAAGGTATATAAAAACCTCAAGAAAGTATATAAAAAAATATGGAAAATAAGAAATACGAAATAAAATAATTATATGATTCAATAAAAGGGGATGAAATATCCAAACGACTATTGTGTATTGACCCCCGCAAAACGGTTCTCATACCCGCTTGAATAAGGCCGGCGACACACTGGCTGCGTGGCGTGTCTGTTTTTATTTCGGCTCCCATATATAACAGGTTGGAGTTTGCACACTGAGACACGCGGAAAATGCGTGCATGCTAGAAATAGAACCGACGCGTGTTCCAGCAACGGGAGAGTTCTCTGGCTAGAGCGCAGAACAGCGGAGTTTGTATGGACCGAAGTGCGTGTCTGAGCTTGTGTTTTGTTGCTTTGACATTGTGGAAAAATAGAATAATAGAAACAAAATGTATTAGCATTTTTACCCGTTATTATCAATCTAAATTAATTTTTTTACTTAAAAAAATTTCTTTATTTAAATTTCTTTTTTTTAGGTAGTTATTTAGTTTTTTCTTTATTTAAATTTAATTTTTCTTTATTTAAATTTCATTTTTTCTTTATTTAAATCTACCCTTACTGTGCCAATTTGTTAGTCAAAAAAATATTAGACTAGATTAAAAGTATTGCTTAGTTTAACAGACCTGTGTGTGTGCGTTTTATATAATTAGTGTAGTGTCCGTTCTCGGAGTATAAGCCCTGCCCGCGCGTGAGGTGCGCCGCTTCCCGCTCGCGCTGTTCTGACTGTAGTTTACTAAAAGTTTATTAATTCTGAATGTGTCGCGTCTCACGTGTCCATCTATAGGGCCTATTGCACCAAATGCCACTGCACTCCCTTGTGAAGTCTATTGGATGAACGGTTCTCGAAATAATAATAATGCAAACGGACATACAGACACAGATTCCTGCCTTTATTAGTGAGAAAAATATGTTCAGCCCCTCTCTCCGAAGCTTCCAATAGTTGATGTTCATTACTACCGAAGCTTCGGAGCTCAAAAAAATGGTATTCGGACCTGCCCTAAACTTTTCTATTCCTGAATTCAGTGTTATTCTGGGGGCCGGATGGAAATCTCTGGTGGGCCGGATTTGGCCAGTTGACGTTGCATACCCTAAGCAGTGTAAGTCATTAATGATGTAGGAACAAACGAGCTTCAGTGGCTTCCTCGATTGCAGCAATGCATTTATTACAGATATTTTGCACCAATTTATCAGGAAGTGACGATTTTGTTCTTTATGCGATATTCCAATTTTGAACGCACCTTTGTATCTTTCAGTTTCAACCCAGTTATGACATTTTAATTAAACATTAGAAGGTCAAAAATCTTTTGAAATGAAACATATGAATTAACAAATTGTTCAAAATAAGATCAACATGCATTTAAGAAGTGGAGTACACTTTTTATACCATTCTAACAGCCTCACTGATGCTTTAATGATGGCATAATAATGGGCATGATGACATTGAGCAGGTACCTGCGGCTGGAGTTGTGGTTCAGGTGAGTACTGGCAAAACTTTGGTTGCGTTGTCCAACTTTAAGCACTTTCCAGGCCTCTTCTGCACTTTGTACTTGAACCCAGGTCAGATCTAATGGAAGGATATGAATGATTCAATATAATTATGAATATATATTTAAGTCAGTGATTGGAAGTGGTCATTTCTGTGCTCTTCTGTTATTCTTACCCTTTACATACGGGTTTCCATGTTTGTCATCGCTGAGGCGTAGCGTGGCTCTCTTGCGGAACTGAAGTGAAGGCAGAGCATCCAGGAGATCATAAAGAAATTCATTGTAGATCTCATAAAACGAGACCCACACTGAGAAATGCACCCCCTCCTCAAGGTCCTCCCCACCACTGAGACACAGGCCATTTGTCTCCAAACAAATGCCATCTGAATCTGGAATACAAAAACTCACCTGCTTAGAAGAAATCTCTTGAATTTTACATTATGATTAAAAAATCATTATGAAAAAAATTCACTAATGTGACTGCATCTGATATGAGAGGTAGCTCGAAATTAACTGCACTCTCTTTGTTTGAGTGGCCTGACGTGTCAATATTGACACGTGTTCATTATTTCTGTAATTCTTTTCAGTATGATGTAGCTCAGGATGGAAAGTCAGATAGTTCCTCACCCTCCAGTTGTGTTGCTATGTGACTGGTTGTTGAGAGTCCACCGATGCCACTGTCCCACGAGGACAAACCTGCACGCAGTCTAGACTGATGTCCACCTGTGCTTTCCTCCTGAACAGAAGGAAGACAAATAGAGGCCGTCAAGGTCTGAAACTATTGAACGACAAAAAGGATTATTATATCCATTACTTTGTTTTTTATAGAAACACTGAATGACCGATACTAACTCAAGACTCAATATGACATCACACGGTTCACACGTAGAGTTTTGTTGAGCATTGTCTAAATACTATATATATGGCTGGGCACCAAGCGTCGATACTTTTACGGTATTGAACGAAAAACTTCGATACTATGAGTATCGAAAAATGATTTATCTTTCGGTGCCAAATTTCAGTTCCAAAAGCCAAGCGGCTGTGTCTGTGTGAGGCTGTAGCATACTTGCTTGCAGTGTTTCCCCTACAATGTATTCACAGCGACACAGCGAAATCTTCACATGATCAGTAATATCATGACATTCACTTACACACTGTAAAAGCACAACAGCTAACGTCATCTTGAAATTGTTTTCTGAAAGTATAGACTAAGTTCAGTGCATGAAATCCTCTGAGAGAGATTGCTCACGTGGAGCTACAGTGACAGTGGGCACTGTCACTGTAGTGGGCTGTGATATTAATCTTATTTTCGCTTCCAAGGATTATACAAAGAAGATATGAGGTAAAACTGTTATCAACTATATCCGCGTTCCATATAGCGCAAATTCCTTCCCTTCTCAGCGCGCAGTCATTTCTCCTTAAACAAACTTAACGTCAGACTCAGCACAATGTGTGATTGTTGTCAAATGCAGTCTCTACTTTGGCTAAATTGCAGGGCATGTTTGACAAAATTAAAAGCACTAGGTATATAATCTGCCACACAATAGACGCTGTTTCCAAGTTCAGTGCAGGCGTGTGTGTGTGTGTCCTGTACATACTGCGAAACGGATTGACTTGCACATTATGCGACTAAACCATCAAATACACAACAAAAAGCCTATATGTCAAAATTGCCGGCTTGAAGAGTATTCACTTAAACACAGTTTATCTTAAATGGGCTTAAACAGTTGGGAGAAATCAATGGGAGAATGATATCATTAGATCTGCATTCGGTCTTAAAAGGGCAGCGTCTAATAAATCTGCTGACTACTGAGCCAGTAATGTCAAACAACAAAAGGCAAAGAGAAAATTACTCGCAGCTCTTGTATGGATAAATTTAGCTTTAATCAATTTATACAGTGAAAACTATGCAGTGTTCTTTTACATTTCATTACTTTATTAGACTTAAAATTATTATATATTTTTTTATTCTTAAAAAGTTAAAAAGAAAATGCAATAAAAGTGTCTGCTGGCACACCCCTATCCAAAAAGCACAACCAGTTTTATTAATAATGTTACCCTGAGTGAGAACTGTTACTAGAATGTGTTTTAATTACATTTGTTTAATGTATTTTTTTTAATGAAGTGATACTCCAAGCAAGAAACTAAAACTGCCAGTAGGTGATGGTAAATGTCTAAATTCAAAGCACCGTTGTGTGTTGCTCTGGCTTTACAGGTAATATTTCCATTGGCAAAATTAAGCAAAAACAGACAATATTACATCTAAAATATATGATACAATATTGACTTATTTATTGAAATGTTTTATAAAAATCAATAATCACATTTGCAGTTGTGCTATTTGGAACAAAAAAAAGCAGTGATATTGCTTAAAGTTATCATGGCCCGGTTTCACAGACAGGGTTTAGATTAAGCCAGGATTAGCCCTAGTTCAATTATGACATTTAAGCAGCTTTTATAAACATGCTTTAAAAACATTACTGGTGTGCATCTTGAGACAAAACGGCACTGACATATTTTAAGATATGCCAGTGCAAGTTGCTTTCAGTTAAAACAGCTCAAACATGCATTTTAGTCTGGGACTAGACTTAAAGGGATAGTTCACCCCAAAATAACTCTGAATTTGTCTGAAAGAAGAATGTCATATACCTAGGATGAATTGAGGGTGGGTAAAACATGGGGTAATTTTCATTTTTGGGTGAACTATCCCTTTAAGCCTTGTCTGTGAAATGGGAGGTATTATATAATTATGAGACAAAATAACACTGGAGCATTTTTGCCCTGATATCTTGAATTTTAGGGCCATTCTATACTAGGTTACATCACGCCGTCACAAGTTGTTACCCTGCATCATGTTCGCCACCGATCGGTTGCCTATGCAGTGCTTTAAATAATTTTATTTGCATTATTTTTTCCATAAATGATTAATTAAATGAACGTTAAATCGACAGCCCTACTAAATGTGCAACTAATTATCACTAAGCAAATTATTCAACCATTCAAATTATTTGTAAACTCTCTGTTTACCTCTTTCAGCAAAGCATCACGACGCATTTCCTCAGCACGGACCTCACCAGCGTCCAGCTTACGGACCTCCTGGCTCAGTACAGGCTTGAGGTCCATGGCGGTGTACATCCGACCAGACAGCTTCAGGAATACAGACACTATTGCCCGTGGGAGCAGACCAGCCTCTCCACCTGCCCCTGTTGAATCAAAGCAACACCAGCACTCTTATTACTTTAGGAACAGGGTTCATACACATTTCTACCAATACATTTCCATGACTTTTAGACAAATATTCATGACCTAAGCTTCCATGAAGCGTCTATGTATACATGTCAAATAAGAAAAATCCATGTTCAAATGTCAAAACACAGCATATCTTTAACAAATTAATTAACGACAAACTATGTGGTTTAATACAAAATACAAAAGAAATACTGTCTGACCGTAGCAATGCATTAACACACATCAATGAGAAGCAACAATGTTAAATAAGTGTCCAGTAACATTGACAGTAACTTTACAAGGTGGCAGTGCCAGAGACAAACTTTTGGAATACAAAATTGGTTAACCAAGAAGATTTTAAAACAACTTTGCCTCCTATTTACCATTCATCTCATTGGAAGACCATCAGTCATTGAAAATCATCAAATCATCTTCCCTGGTTGAATTTTTATTTTTAATTTCTGCAATTTACACCTATACTAACTAAAAAAATGCCAGATGTTCCCCCATGCAAAGAGTAAGAAATTACATTTTCCATTATGGGGCTTCTGGCAATTGATTTCCAGGAGCATTTATAAGTGCAATTTTTAATGATTACCTGTGTTGTCATTTGTCAAATACTTACATTTAACCGATTACTTAAACAATTAGAATACTATATAGTCTGTTATAAATAAAATGTTATCATTAACAAAAGCCATCTTTACTCTGCAAAGGTGAAACAGAAGCTGCATCTGAAATAGCATAAATGTTTATTTACACAGACTGTTTAATGTTACTCAAATGATAAAATTAATTAACTCTTTACAGAGTCATTATTGTCAAGTAATGCTCTTGATATTGTAATAATGATTATTAACGTCGTCGATTAATAGATACATCAAATGTTTTTTGTATTTGGGGAAACTACACATCATATATTCTGCCTACACAGATAAAGGAATCTTACAACCAATTATGAATTATATTAATGCTTTTTATGCATTAGAAAATTCATTTGATCTTACCAGAATGATGAATTAATCATATTAACCGGAATAAACTAACGTTACACAGAAAGGGAACAGAGAATGTGACCGATTGTGAGTCTATCCATAACTTGGATCTAGCGCGAGTTTAAACGCTCTCAAAAACACTCCCGTTAAAAATCACAGAAGGTGACGATACTGCGACATTAATCTCTTACATCCAATCTGGACTTTGTTGTTTATGATGACAGGAGAATTTGCGAGTTTCAGTCAGAATTCAGACAGAGTGCGCACGCACTGAACACAACTCTTTCAGCGATGACTAATATGAACGCTTGGCCATCATGCTCGACAGAAGCGCGCACGTGTGATTGGATATAACGCTCAACGCTGCAAAAGGAAATCTGACGGAATGCAGCAGTCAAAGGAACAAAGTATGTTCACAAAGTTTGTTTAACCAATATTATCACTTAAACATATCTTCTATTACATTAATATTTTGAAATACATTTCCATGACTTTTCCAAAACTTTCTGGTTTATTTGTTTTTCCAAAACTTTTCCAGGTCTGGAAATTGCTATTTTAAAATTCCATGACTATTCCAGGTTTTTCCTGACTGTACGAACCCTGTAAGAAGTAACAACCATATCCAGTTTTATATAACATGCTGAAATCCAGAGCAGTGTGTTATGGCCGTCTTACCCTGTATGGTGTAGGTTTTGCCCGAGTTGGTCACACCATAAGTATAGAGGAGGCGGTTTTCTCCACGCAGAACATCTCGTACCATCTCCCTTATGGTGTGATCGTAAACCTCCTGCTGAGAGGTTTCTGGTCCAAAAATCTGCACAAAGAAAACATTTGACATGATGCTGCATCCAGGGTGAAACTTGTCAGTAAAAGGTCTAAGAACACTATCGTATTGGCCAGAGAAACTGGAGGAAATTCTCAATTAAATGCTATATTTGATGATTTCCTTAATAGTTGACACGTTACCTTTGTAAAGGTAAACTTGTGCAGGCTTTGAGAGACCCCTCTCTCAGCATTCTTCATGTTGCGTGAGTCTTTTGGCGCTCTGAGAAGCAGACTGTCCTCAGACTGCACATTTACACATCCCTGACCAGCACAAACAGATCAATAAAGATGTCATTGTTTGCCAACCAAGTCTTTTCTTCCTTTAAAAGAGTTTCACAAAAGTGCCAAATTCCTTTACCTGCTCCTCTCCCCGCTCCTTCTCTGCCTCGGTAAGCGGACGGATCCGTAGGAAAACCTTCAGCTTCTCTGATCCATCGTCACCGCTGCCTCTTCGGCTGACATCACTCTTGATCTGGACAGTCTGCCAGTCACAAAGATGAAAGATCCATTAAAGCGGTCATGAAAATGTAATGTGGTGGTAAACTAATTAAAATCTGAAAATTAGCTTCTGCTCTGGAATGGCGTTCCTTCTCTGATGACATCAGTTTGACGACTTGTTTTGAATATCCTTAACCATTCCCCTCCAACCGTCAGTCTACTATGAGTAAGGGATGGAGAGATGCGCTAAAATAAAACCCCGCCCCCTATTCAATACTGTTTCACTTGGAAATAAGTCAAATTTAAACACAGTTTTCAAATGTGTCTGGATTAATGTAGATGTATCCTGAATTTGAAAAAAGCCTGAGGTGAGGATCTAACCATTAAGCAAACAGTTTGTGTTGACCAGAGGAAACACACATGACTTACAGCAGTCTTTAATGAAAAGAATTATTGTGAGGGAGCCGCTTCTGGCAATGTGACAATCTAAGACATAGGAGTTGACTGAACAAACAGTAAGCATAAGCCCGGGGCAAGTATGGCAAGCAGATTTAACATTTAACAACACAGTATCATGCCCTATGATTTCTGTGATGCGGAAGACACAGAATCCAAACTTTGTGCCCAGTGTAGACAGCTTCAAGTTGCTGTGGTGCGACTTGTGCCCGGTGCAGACTGTGTCAGCCTGATTTAAAAAAAACGACACATTCCAGCTGCACATCGCCTCTTATTCAAGACAAACTAATAGGGTTGGGTATCATTTGGGTTTTTGCGATATCGGTTTAAGAGCCTGAAAACGAGGATGACATTAAAGAATGGCTTTTTATTTAAATTGAACAGAACAATTTATTAACAGTTTAAAGTATACTTAAATATTTAAACAGAGACAAAACACAATTTACTTAAATTCACAGTAAAACCTAATCCACCTAACCCAACTACAACAGGCCTAATTTAACACTAAATAACAGTTAAAGTACTAATAACAGCAAAGTAGTCTGTATTCTTGGTATCCTACAAACCAGCTTCAAGGTTTGTAACCATACTGTAACCAGCTTCAAACCATATTTTTTCATTATTTTTCTCAAAAATATGACCATATTCTCTGGCTAAATATTTTAGAATGCGTCGCCTTATTGTTTCCATGGTGATGCGTCATGCCTCTCAAATGACACACACCAGCCGCAACAGCGCTGTATGACAGCTCAGCTGTATCGGTTTTATTCCGTTATTTTTCTTTTTTATTCAAAATATTCACAAACTTGTTAACTATGTCATGAACTATCTGATATTCAGATTTTCAAATTTGTGTAAGTGAATGTGTTTTGTCATTTAAAACCCTTTATAATGATCATGTTAGTTGAGCTATAATGTGCGATGGGCGCCGCCATGTTAGTTTGTGCTTCAGAGAATCGGATTTGTTGGATTTACATCATGTAAATTCATTGTCGTAATTCAAGTAAACTCAAGTGACCACTGAACTGGGAGAAGAATAGAGTAAACTATAAAGTAACTTATATAATGTGTATCTGATATGAATAATGCACATAGTCAAATTATAACTCTCTGAAATGATTGTTATTGCCGCTTCCATAGAGATCGTTTTTTTTTTGCTAGTACTTACGTGCATTTAAAAGTCTGAAACCTAAAATAAACATTATGTGGTTGAAAACACTGAATTGTTTTTTTTTATTTAATTAAATGCATAAAGGAACAATTACCACAAAAACAAAACACAAAAAAACAAACACAAAATAGTTGTGATATGCGACGAGCGCGAAAGCATGTTTGAACTTAAGTGGGCGGCACCGAAAGCTGCGTTCTGATTCAGTCCGGTTACACCGGGTTTCGGTACCCAACCCAACAAAACGAAATTAACAGTTTGCTAGTCAACTGGAGATGCTTCCTTTGTATTTGATAAATCCATGTTGTGAGGGGTTTCAAAAAGCGGTGGTGAATATATCAAGCCAAGCTAAATTGGTGAGGACACCCATCCCATCAGCAAATTACACCTATGATTAGTAGATATTCCATTTTTAAACTTACATCTTTTTTAGTACTTATTACAATAGTAAAAAAAACAAAAACAATTCCATCATTATTGGTTATAAACTGACAAGTACTTATTTGTTAGATATTAAAATAGTACCTATTTATTACTTAATGTCGATTCCAATTATAGTAACTAGAGATAAACAAAAACAAACAAATGTATTATGTATTTGTCATATGTAATAACGCAGAACTAATATATAGTTTAATTACTAATATTACTGGTAAAAATAAAAAAAATCTTACAAGTAATGATTGGAATAGACACTACGATAATAAGCACTAGAATCTACCTCCTCTAATCTAAACCCTGTCTGTGAAACCAGGCCTTACTGTTCAAATAGCTTGCCACATGACATAATGAATCATTATGTTGTGTGCATCTGATTTCAAAGCATGTACACAGCCCAGATTTCTTGTATAATTAAAAAGACTTAAATATCACTCGAGTCAGCATGTGACAATCAATAGTTAATTGTTCAGCTCTGATGTTACTTTCGACAGAAACATGATCACTAATGCCAGACCTGAGCCTGCAAACATAAAGATGATTAGCCATCTAGAGAATTAATCTACCTATCTTACCTCTTTAATGGGTGTTTGAGAATCTGCAGCAGGGGTTATGACGGAGATCTCTGGCAGAGGGGACACAAACCGCTGCGATCTCATGAGAGCTCCAATATCAGCAGCTGTGGACTCAAAGACAGCCCCACACTCATCCTCATCAGACAGAACCCCGCATGGAGACGCCAGAGCCATTATCACACACCTAGAAATTACAGTCTGTCAGCACGTTTATGAATGGACAAGTAACGTTACTTATAAACATAGTCGATCAGCTAACGTTAGCCAGCTAGCTGCCCTTCAGTTCAAAGACGCTGTTTTGAGCTGGTTGTTAAACAATGAGACATTCTGACATGACTAACAACAAAAGACGAATTAAAGAAATAGGAAAGAGCATTTCGACAGGAAAGTAACATTTATTATACTGACCGGAAGCTGTGTTTGTTCTTTGCAGCTAGCATAGCATATTTGAAAAGATGTAGCGTTAAGAGTTATATTCTTACCTTGACTGGTTATGCCCTTTGAATGAAAATACGATCCAAATGTGATTTAACAGTTATATGAATGACTCCTAGAGCTAAGATAAATATGAGTCTGGAAAATCAGATCATCTAACGCTATCTTCAACACAGTTAGTAACGTTACTGTTACCAAACTAAACTCATCTGTCCACCTGCATAGCTACCCAACGGTTACTGAGACAACAACATATTCGAACACCGCGGTCAGTGCGCTTCACCAATCACAGCGCACCAGAGCAACTCCTGCCATCCAATCAAACACGCCGGAGGAAATACTTGGCTTTTGATTGGTCAACACGCCGTCCCTTCAACTCCCCGTGGAGGTGTTGCCACTTGCCAGTACTGACTACTGACATTTTTTGCATTTATGTTCGAGGTGTGTCTCTCGTCCAGTGTTAGCAGCCATTGCCAACAATACCAATGCCAATGTACTCCATGTGTTGACTTTGTCGTTAGATTTAGCGAATGTTTTGACCCCTTCGGAGTGTGTGTGTGTGTGTGTGTGTGTGTGTGTGTGTGTGTGTGTGTGTGTGTGTTTTGCACAACAGCTTCCCTTTTTTTGGTGTTGCACTTGCAACTACCCCTAGGTGATGTAAGCATGAAGAGATGTCTTTATGGTGTTGACTATATATAGGGGTCATTTTAATAAATTCAGCTATTTTTGTCTTGTGGATGATTTCTAAACATCTTCTATGTAAAATATCTTATTCAGGACAGTACTAAATAAAAAATAACATGCATTTTGTATATACCCTATAATTTTGTTAAAATACTAGCCAGCCAGGGGTACTTCAGCGCTGGGAAGATGAATCTGTATTTAAACTGTGTCATGTAGTAGAAATGTGAAATAAAATTATTTTTGAATTTGGAGCCTTCTAGACTGAGAAAACACAGAAAATGTATTTTTGTCTCATGGGGATGAAAGACAATTCCCAGAATGCACTTCGCTGCCCTACTCTTGGCACGGCTACTGGATTACTGGATCACTTGCCAACCGCTTTCATTTTCATAAAATAAGTTCAGTTAGAGACATTACAATTAAAAACTGAACGTGTCTGTTCAATATAATGTGAGTGAGCCGATTGTGTGTCACGGCACAAACGCAGCTGGAGTAAGATTACATTCATCACATGAGCTGAGGTAATCGCGGCTGCATTCACAGCGCGTATTCAGTCTGGTGCATTTTCAGTTCATGTCTTTGGAACCTTAACTTTCATTGGAATTCATTTGAAAAGTTGAAACACTCTCTTTGCTCTCCACCGCTCTCCGTAGCTCCCCGAGCCGAGTGCTGTGAGTGCGATGTTGAAAACATGTGGAAACAGCGCCCACTGCTGGCTGTAGTCTTTAGCCTCGAGTAGTATGAAGCTGCAGACTCGGAGCCTGCACCTACAGTCCCGCACTCAGAGTCCCATTCTCAGACCCCTCGATTTTTCGCGACAGCGCCTCCTGCTGTTCTGAAGATCGTATTACACCCTTTTCACAATGCCATTTAAAACAATAGGATGCAATACTACGGTCTTATTTCATTTAAAGTTTAACAAATAAATATACTCAAAATAACGATTTTGCAAACATATTTGCGTTCCCTGCTCAATGCAAGTGCCAAAAAATCTCATTGTGTTCTCTGACTAACAAATTACCCAGTAGATTTTTTTTTGTCAGTTTGGGTGGTAATTGAAAGAAAATAACTGATGGAAGAGATACAATTACAGATTGAACTTCTGAAAAATATTATGTGATATTATATTGCTACAATGTTTTTTTTTTGTTTATTCAAATTCCAATGTTTTTCTCATGTCAACTTATGCTAATGGTCTAATTAACATATACCTTCCTTACATTAAAAACCTGTTTTTTTTATATCTTGAATGCAAAGCAAAACTCAAATAATAAAAGACAAAACACCAATGATAAACAAGTCTGTACTTTATTTATCCTAAACATCATCTTGCTGTAAACAGGACAAAGCAAAGAAGAAAGGAAGAAAGAATTGTGTTAGTGACTTTAGTTTTCATCTTAAATTACATTAGGTAAAATAATAACTGTACTGTAATGAGCCATTTTGTTTGAATATACCTCAAATTTCTTCTGGATAAGTCAGAAACTCAACTGAACTTCACAGGTGTTCATTTTTAGTTTTCTTTTTCCTGAGGTAGGCCCAAACATGTTTGTCAATTAGATTTATTTTCTGTTATTGCCTATGTTTTATTTGTGAATTTATTTTTTTTATTTATACGGACAGGCCATCATTCATGGCCTATGTGAGATGTAGGCATACTTATCACCCTAGGTATGTTTGTAATTTGCATTTGCAAAAAATATATACATTTATTGTTACACATTATTTTTGACCATGGCATTCATCTTTTATTTTAGTGAAGTCAAGGAATTTGACAGAGAGATCACCAAACTAATGAAAAAAGAAGGAACAGTCTCCTACCAGAAAGTCCAGTTATTATTTTACCTAATGCTATTGAAGACGAAAAGTAAAGTCATTAACACAATTCAATATATATAAACAGGTTTTGTAATGTTAGGAAGGTATAATATGTTAATTAGACCATTAACATAGGTTGACCTGAGAGAAATATTCGAATTTGAATAAACAAAAATAAACATTGTAGCAATATAATATCACATAATATTTTTCATAAGATAGTTCAATCTGTAATTGTATCTCTTCCATCAGTTATTTTCTTTCAATTACAACCCACACTCTACGATCTTCTGGGTAATTTGTTAGTCAGAGAACACAATGAGATTTTTTGGCACTTGCATTGAGCAGGGAATGCAAATATGTTTGCAAAATCGTTATTTTGAGTATATTTGTTTGTTAAACTTTAAATGAAATAAGACCGTAATATTGCATCCTTTTGTTTTAAATGGCATTGTGAAAAGGGTGTAATACGATCTTCAGAACAGCAGGAGGCGCTGTCGCGAAAAATCGAGGGGTCTGAGAATGCGGGACTCTGAGTGCGGGACTGTAGGTGCAGGCTCCGAGTCTGCAGCTTCATACTGTTGTTAGCCTCTGACCAAAAACTTCTGGAATTTTTTTTTTTCAGAAATAAAATACATAATTCTCTCGGGGGAAAGTACGATAATTCAAATATACTCCCGGTACTGGAGAGAGAGAGAGAGAGAGAGAGAGAGAGAGAGAGAGAGAGAGAGAGAGAGAGAGAGAGAGAGAGAGAGAGAGAGAGAGCATTTTGGATTATTTATAAATCCATTGCTTTTTCCATAGCTGCATTTTTCATTAATGTTACTTACTATACATTTTCTATTTAGGCCTACTACTGCTTTGTACAAGCAACCTATGTTAATCTTATCTTAGCCTAATTAATGTACCGGTATTAATATTGACAGTTGTTCATATGTTAGTCCACAATGCATTAACTAATGTTAACAAATACAATTTTTGATTTTAATAATGTAACTGCTGAAATTTACATTAACTAAGATGAAGTAGCCTAGTTAATGAAACCTTATCGTAAAGTAACCATTTTTTCCTATTTATAAATGATATAAAACATACGTCTTTACTCTTTATGCTTATTCGTTATCATTATATTTTTATGTAAATAATATTCTCCGGGACATTCTGCCTCCTGGGCAGCAACTTCTATCTCTGGGGCACGTTTCCGAGTTCCCAGCTGGGGTTCTTCTCCTCCTTCGCTATATGTTTGTACTTGTTGATCAGTCTTTCGACATATATCACACTTTGTGCCAAGAAGTCGTCTTTCTCCTCTTTTACTTGTGTCTTCACTCGTGGCACTGGAACTGCGCCACTATGTGGAGGAAACGGCGCCAAACTCCTGACTACAGAATTCGGGACGAAGCCATCAGGAGCGATAGGCCAATTAATTTTCGGCCGGCTTGGCAGCTTTATGTCCGGTTGTTTGGTTGGTGGACGCGGAGGATGTATTTTTTTCACCGTTTTCGCCGGCGTCACCACTGTCTTCTTTCTGCAGCAGGACCCCCGATGCTTCTTATTTAAGTCCGGCAATTTCGGTGGGCGAGAAGTGTTTTTCTCTCTCACCGTTGGCATCTTGATTCGTGAGTCACGAGAGATTAGCCCGTGAGGAGCAGCAAATAGGCCTACCCAGCCACGTCCGTTAAAATCTGAGATTGACAAAATCCAAAATCTTTAAAAGTAAACAAAGCGTTTAAACCTCGACGCTGTTCTGCTGCAGAACACAAAACGATTTGTTTCAGAACTCTGAATGAACTCACTGCAACCTGAATAATATTTGTTAAATATTTTTTTTAAAGGCTCAAAAACGCCACGTGATTCATGCAGTAGAATCTCATGAGTGTGCACTGACCATAACTCTTTAGCAAAAATGAATTGTAGTTTTCAAGCACATTTTAAAGATATGCTTCACAAAAGAGCATATTTCTATCATTGATTATGTCAATTTAACTCCCATTTCACGTTTATGGACTTCAAGGCTTAAAAGTCTTCCAAGCTTGTTGTACAACTGTTAGGCCTACTGTTGAAGAATTCAGAGCCGCATAATACTAGTATAGGCTATCATTCATAGGCTACTTTGACCACATTTTTTCTACGGCAGAACTAGTATCATGCTAGTAGGCTGCGGTTCAAAATTAAGCATATAAAAAAATTTGACTAAAATTCGGCCCAGGCAAACCCGGCCCATGAGTTCCCCATGAATATTTTTGCTGGGGTTGGGGCCTTAAATTGAAGTAAATAAACTAGGACAGGGACAAATATTGATGGATATTAACGAATTTACTGCAAATGCAGATAACAAACTTAATATTTCACTTTTGTCAAATTTCATTAGATCTATTAAAAAGCTCATAAAACATTTAAAGAGAAAAAAGCTTAAGCCTTAATTCATGGTATCCAGACTTTAAAGATGTTTTATTTTTTTATTTAATTATCCTAATGACATTTTAACTGAGTTTAACTTTAACTGTAAGATCATGGTAGTCACAGGTAAAACCATGCTCTTCATAGGCATATGGCATATGGTTTCTAAAATAAATAAACTATTTGTAATTAAAAAATATTGTAAACACATGTAGAAAATACGAAAACAGCCTCTATAAAGTGATCTATATTCTGCAATATTTAATGTAAATAATAATAGCAACATTTTTAATACCAAATACATTTCTTCCAAAACACCAAATCACAGTTAGTTGAAGTACCCTATGTGAGCTAAACGATTGTTAGATTTATTCATCGTTGGTAGCATGATTTATTGTAAAGTTTTTTTTCTCAGTCAGTCAGAACAAAAACCTACTTACTTCCAAGATGTAGAATCTGTGATTCCGAAGTACAGTATCCACACCAGTACGATGAATGAACGACAGCCACAGATACTACTCAAAACATTAGATTAATCCGCGCTGAGGTGCCGTGCACAACCCATGTAAAGATGATAATGCCGCAAACAACTGCAATTGCAGGTTTCAATTCATGACCTCGGAAGCTTTGAGACAAAATCAGACAAAATCTGTAAATGTCCAGATTTATCAAAAGTTATTAGGCTGATTAATAAATAGGCTAAATAAAATGGTAGGCCCAGAATCCCCCATCATCATGCAAAGAGAGACAATGGACTGTGAGGATTTTAGTTTTCTTTGATATGCATGCTGCATTGCTAGTGACTGAAAATATTAGAGACAAAACTAAGTTATTATCCTAAAGTTAATTTTAATCAGCTCTTTTTGATCTAAATAGTTCAAATTATTATTATTCTAGACTACAGCATGGAGAAAGAATCTGTGGGACAAATGCAAGAGACAAGTGTTTGGGACATGTGTATGACTCCAGTCCTAAGTCTGATTGGTGTCTTGGGGGCTCCATAAAAGGAGAGAGTATTAGGAGTCAAACAGGCTCCTGAGAAGAAAAGAAACGCCACAGTGTCAATGCAGAAGAGCTGAACAACACCATCATCGTGAAAGACAGAGGATGAGCGTGAAGAAATGACCGTTTTGGAGGTATTGCTGTAGATCACTGGATACTGTTTCAATAAAGAGACAGGTGAGTTTGCTGGGCCGAACTCCTAACTTAGTGTTTCATTGTTGGACTTTGGAACTACAATAAGTTTAAATGCATCGGTTTTTGTAATATAATGTGAATGTCTTATTTTATTTCTCTTTCCCAGATTGTCTGTATTTCTTGGGCTGGATCAGGCTGGTGAGTGAGATATTCTGTCCTCGGCTAAACTTAGTCTCGACAATTGTCTCTGTCATGGTGGTGTACGATTACAACACAGCTGGTGTGAGAAGTACTATATATAGATTCATGTAGTGACCACAGTGCTGACAAGAAGGTTAATAAACAAAAACAAACTTGAAAAGAATTGCAAAAGCAAGATTGTGCAAAGGATCTATGCTGATAATTACTGAAACCCAAATGGGTACTAAAACGGTTATTAAATGAAATATTGTCTTATATTGTACATCTAAATTAGTATTCGTCTGTGCTTTTGGAGTTTGTTTTCGTCTCAGATCCATGAGCCCCTTCTTTTCATGTTGCCATGGGCAACTACAACGCCGCACTTACTGCTGGTAAGACATCATAAGACATCTTCATTCATCTACCACATACAAATAAGAGTCAATAACTACATTTCAAACTTTTTAAATAATATAATCTTTCATGTATTTCACCAAATTGTGCTTGGTATATTCTCTTAAAATCATATTGTATGTTATGTTTCTCATTTTATTATTAATTATAGCATAAGATATTTCATATATTTTTTCCTGCGGTACTCTATTTTCCCCCTGAACTATGTGTCCGTTATTTCCCACACTTTGCGTCTCTCTCATCGCAGATGTTGAAGATTTCAAGTCCATTGTGTCAACTCTAGAGAACCAGCGACAGCGTATTCTGACTGAACGCAACAGACTGGAGAACACACTCTCAGTTAATCATGTCAGTAAGTGAATTATTAGATATTAAATCATTGCATGAACAAGCCGTGGCATTTGAGTTGTCATACATTTTAGATAACAGGGAAAATAATCAGTATTAAGAAAACTTTACATAAAGGCGTGTATTTACCAATGAGTTCAACATCAGATCATTTCACACACTGTTACTCCTGCTGGGAATGTGTAGACAGAATGTTTGTCACGTTTTGACAGAGAGTCTGTGTCAGGATGTCCTTGAGTTATATTTAACTTTGCAGTGTACATCTCAGTACATTGCAATGACTAACAGTGTACAACAGTGGTTCCCACATTTTTTAGAGTGGCGTGACTCCTGAGGCATTTAACATTCGTCTGCGTACCCCCTCTCCCCCTGCTGCAGTCACACCTTTTCTATTAAGGGACCATATTTGTCCCCTTAAATTGATTTTCCAGTATTTTTTTTAACTTTATAAATAAAATAATGTTTTAAATACAAATTTTTAATAGAGAAATATGCAATGAAATATGAGATGCAGGAAAAAAAAGGTCAATGCTTTTGAAATTCTCTCGTTTTGCGCTTGCGTTCGCTTGCGAAAACATTTACCTTCTGCCGAGAAACTTTGCATTCGCCATAAAGCATTTACCTTCTGCCGAGAAACTTTGCGTTCGCTTGCGAAAGCATTTACCTTCTGCCGAGAAACTTTGCGTTTGCTTGCAAAGAGCTCAAAAGTACGGAGCCCCACACATGACATGCAAGAAAAATAAGGTAAATCGTGCGCACGATTTACTCATTCGTTCCCTCGATTTATAAATCATGCGCACAATTTACTATTTCGTTCCCTCGATTTATAAAGTGTGCGCACGTTTTACTAATTCGTGCCCTCAAATTGCTAAATCGTGTGCACGCTTTACTAATTTGTTCCCTTGATTTAGCAAATCGAGGGAACGAATTAGTAAAACGTGTGCACGATTTATAAATCGAGAGAACGAAATAGTAAATCGTGCGCACGATTTAACCTACTTGTTTTTTACTGCATGTCATGTGCGATGCTCCGTACAAAGGTTATGAGAGCAAAGTCAAAGTTTCTCTTGGGAAAGTAAAGGTTAGTTAGAAAGTAAAAGTTTTTCGGGGGAATGCAAAACATTTATGAGAGAACACAAAAACATTGACTTATTATTTTCCCTCCCATTTCTTTTTTTTTTCCACCACCATGTCTCTTTAAGGGCTCCGTACAATGATGGTAAAAATTATGTGAAACTTTTAAATATTAAACTAAAACCGCCTGTAGGTGGCGGTAAGTCATTGTCTCAATGAGTCATCGAGTCATTTATTCATTCATTCAGTAATGAAGCAAGTGGCTGCATTTAAAAATGGGTCATTGAATCACTGAGTCTCAAGATTCATTCAAACAGGGGCGTCACTAGGCCGATTTTTGGAAAAATGCGTCATGCTTCAGCTTAAAGGCTAAAATACCTAGCTTCTGGCGGTCAGCGTTACGCGAGTCCTTGACCTTAATCCTTGATGCATGCATATTGTGACGCAGAAGCACAAAGGATAGAGCAAAGCGTGGCGTCGGGGTTACTCTTTTAGCGTAAGTCGACTTGCGTACCGCTGACCGCGGAAGCTAGTTATTTTAGTCTACAAAATTTTAAATATGGATATTTTTCCATATTGCGCCACTTCGCTTCAGAAGGCCTTTATTAACCCCCGGAGCCATGTGGAGCAGTTATATGATGGATAGATGCACTTTTATGGACTTAAAGGACAACTCCGGTGAAAAATGAACCATGGGGTAATTAACACATGGTTACCAAGCAGATCGTTCTCTGGGAAACGTTTTCATGAATCAAATGTAAAGAGTTTTATCTCTTAAAACAGATTAGCTTATAACGCTAGTTTATGGGGCACAGAATACATACAATTAAATCGCTAGTTAATACCACTAACAAGGCTCAAAATAGCCGCACACTAACACGGTAGCATAATGAGGGTCCCTACAAGCATTGAGAACGTTGTAAATGTACAAACAGTTTAATAAGAAAATACTTTATAAAGACAGTACATTAACGCGTATACAGACTGGAGCCATCTTACAATACAGTCTCGACGAGTCGAGCCACGAACGCTGTGCTAAGTGAGCTGGTCAATGGGAATTTAGTTTGTGATTTTTTTTTTTGTGAGTTTTTAATTAATTTTATTTATTTATTTTCTCTGTTGCGTGCAGTGCTTTCTTCCGGAAACAACGGACCATATACTTGTATGAGATTCCAAGTCACAGTTCATCACTTAGCACAGCGTTCGTGGCTCGAAATGGAACTATAAAAGAAATGGAAATAGCAAATTAGTTAAAGGGATAGTTCACTTAAAAATGAAAATGTGATGTTTATCTGCTTACCAGGGCATCCAAGATATAGGTGACTTTCTTCAGTAGAACACAAATGAAGTATAATGCATGTGAATGGTAACAAAATCTATGCACAGAAAAATCCAAATTAAATCCTGCGGCTCGTGATGACACATTGATGTCTTGAGACACGAACCGATCAAGCGCCATGACTTCCGAAGAGTTAGGTCTGTACACGTAAACTACACCGGATTGTGTACATACCTCACACACTGGAAGTGATGGCACGCTGAAGGCTGTTGGACATAGTGGTGTATTAAAGGTAAAAAAATGATATAAATACAGATCGTTTCGTGTCTTAAGTTATCAATGTGTCGTCATGAGCTGCAGGGTTTAATTTGGATTTGTCTGTGCATGTTTTTTTTTACTGTTTTTTTTAATCTCATAGATTTTTTTACCATTGAAATGCATTATACGACTGGCAGACTGCAACGGTCTGAGTTAAAAATCTTCATTTGTGTTATACTGAAGAAACAAAGTCACCTATATCTTGGATCCCCTGGGGGTAAATTTTCTTTTTTTGTGTGAACTATCTATTAATAAGTGGTCTTCTGCAACCATCTACTGGTTATAGTGGTAATTTCATATCATGTTCATGTTAAACATGTGTGTTTTTAACCAGGTGACAGAAATCCTCCACTAAACCATGGCCCGTGTTATCTCCATGAATGAAAATCTACATTCTTAATGAATATTAGCTGGTCATTTTAAAATTATTTGAAATTAATTTAATATTCAGTTTGGGAACCACTTATGTACAAATAAGTGTGAATGAATTCCATAATTAAATTGATGACTATTTCTGGAAAAAATTGTGTTGTTGTGTTTGTGGGATGAAACCATATGAGATATATTTTAGAACATAAAACTGAAGTTTAGAGAATAAAATCTCATCCTTTATGAAGATATTGAGTGTTTTGTATCTATTAGTTTTCCCTTTGCAGGCTGTCGAGGAACAAGCAGGACAGGAAATGAATGAAGTGAATCAGGAACCAGACTTGCTGGCCCTCAAGTTTCTTTATAGTTACACAGAAGAACCCAAAGACACGGAAGTAAGTTTATTACAAAAAATCTGGGGCTCCCAAAGTTTTCAGTCAATCAAATGCTTTAGAAGTAAATATCTATTTAAGGGAGGCCTGAGATTTAAGTTCATGATTCTCTGATGTTGGTTAATGGTCACATGACAAGTAAACAAACAAAATATATGGGGTCAGATTTACTAACAGCTTGCACCAATGCAAACCCTCTTTTTGGCATTAAAAACCTACTGTCAGGATTTACTAAAGACACACAGTGAAACATTTCTGCTGAAAAGGCATGGACAGGGTTATTTTTGCGGCTGACCTTATCACATATGCATTTGTAGAAGTGTCCCTTTCAGACGCAAAATTTATGGGAGGAGATTTAAATCACGCAAGGTGATTTACTAAAATATGCGCTCGTCAATTTACTGGTATTTGCGTACTGGTATTTTGCGTATTTGTACCTTTAATTGTGTTCTTCACACTTGGTTCACTCTTTACAAGAACCAACTGACACAAACCTCCGGTTTCACAGACAAGGTTTATGCCTAGTCCCAGACTAAAGTGAATGTTTGAGTTTTAACTGAAACATTTATATGTCAGTGCCATTGTTTTGTCTCAAGATGGACACCAGTAATTTGTTTTTTTATCTAAGGCACTTTTATAAAAGCTACTTAAACGCTCTAATTAAACTAAAGCCTAATCCTGGTTTAATCTAAGCCCTGTTTGTGAAACCAGGCCAACGAGTTATATTTGTCTTAAATTCTACACTTTCAAACATTCAAACTCTCAAATCCTACAGGTTTTATTTAGTTTCAAATGTGTGTTAAACTCAGGGCACTTGCAGAGTTTGTGAGAAGCAGCATTTACTGTGAACCGATCAGCTCTGCGTATAAATGAACACAGCGCCGCTCTTCACTCTGAAACATGTAGTTCAACAATACTGACCATATACTTCTTTAAATCACAGCCTTTGATTTGTTATAGGGTTAGTTCACCCTACAAGCTCTCTGACCCCTCCATAGACTTCAATGTTATTAGCACTTTCAAGGCCCAGAAAGATAGTAAAGACATTGTTAAAATAGTCCATGTGACTACAGTATTAAATGATTAGGATTGTCCCTTAAATTTTTTCTAGGAGCCTGTCAGCAACTGTACCTCTGCTCCTGCACCGGCGGTTTCCTCTTCTTCATCTTCTGGCACAACAAGCACGACCCAGCTCCCTGCGTATCTCTCAGCATTATTAGCAGCTAAATCCCGACCGGCCCTTCAGGGCCCAGCCACTTTAGAGCAGATGAGAGCAGAGCTCCGAGATCTTCGCGATGAACTGGATACGCTGAAGACTCAGCAGAAGTTAGTGCAATATGGATACATGTAAACTAAATAAAAACGTTGAGATTCTTATCCTTATATTTCAGTAAATATAATGGCATTGCGTTTCAGAAAAGAGATCAAACTGCTCATGAACGAACTGGATGAAGAAAAGAAGATGCGGTTGTCACTGCAAGTAAGCATTAAGATGAGTCAAGAGCCTCTAGATCAGGGGGTTCTCAACCCTGGTCCTCAAGGGCCACTGTCCTGTAGAGTTCAGCTCCAACCTTGATCAAACTCACCTGCCTGTAGCTTTCTAGTAATCCTGAAGAGCTTAATTAGCTGGTTCAGGTGTGTTTGGTTGGAGCTAAACCCTGCAGGACAGTTGCCCTCGAGATCCAGGGTTGAGAATGGCTGCTCTAGATGTTAATTCAATATTCACAATTTCATTCATTACCTTATTTAATTGCCTTAAAGTGGACCTATTATGCTTTTTTACATTTTCAACCATCTTTAGTGTGTAATGTTGCTGTTTGAGCAATGAAAAAATTCTGCAAAGTTATAAAGTCACTTCAAAGCGTGTTAGTGGAACGCCTCCATTGTAGTCTTGAGTTTTCTTAGAGGATTGAACATGTCACAATATTCCTCATTTAAATAATTCCCACCCAAGGCATATGCAAAATAAATGGGTGAGGCCTGGTTGAAACTCGCGGTTATGTTAACGGGGGTGACATTTCTGACTCGAAGCGGTTGACCAATCACAACATACTGGTCTAGCTGACCAAAGCACATTGTGATTTTCGGAAGGAGGATCTTCATAGAGACTAAAACTAAACTGAGCGTTACAGACAGACTTCTGGGAAAAGAAAAGAGGAGCTGCAATAATGTAAAATATGTGAAAAATGGGTTTTGTTGAACATAACACACAATAGTACGTAAAAACAAACTCAAGACGTTGAAAAAGGGCATAATAGGTCCTCTAGCAGGAAGGTTGGTGATAATTAAACCGTATATATCGCTGACCCTCTCACTTGTGCTCTATTTCACTTTAGATTGAAGTAGAACGCCTTAAGAAACATATGTCCAAGTGAGCCAACTCTGAGGAATCCATCACCTGATCAAAGCGGTCAAACCACACAGATACGCCACAGTGGGTCTCAATTAGCAAACTCAAGAGTGCAAATGAAAACCGTTCAGAAACTGAGGAGGGACTCTTGAGAATTTGTATTGGGAAATCATATTGTGTTAATGCCTTAAACTGTTGCTACATGGGCAATATAAAAAAATGTTTTGGGTTTTAAACCTTGGAAGATGACCTATATAGTTTTGATCAAATAACTTTAATGCTGAGATGTCAGATTAATGTAAGATATTTCATTTAATTCTTTATGACCTTTATATCTAACAAAGTCTTCCCATTTTTGTGCAGGGGATTCTAACGCTTTTATGAATACTGTTCATAAGTTTGAAGTCAGCAAGATTTTTAAATATTTTTGAAAGAAGTTTCTTATGCTCAACAAGGCTGCATTTATCAAAAATACAGTAAAAACATTATATCATTAAATATTATTATAATGTAAAACTCTTTTCTTGTAATATATTTATATGTAATTTATTCTTGTGATGGTAAAGCTGTATTTTCAGCATCATTACTCCAGTCTTCAGTGTCACATGATCCTTCAGAAATCATTCTAATATGATGATCTGCTGCTCAAGAAACATTATCAATGTTGAAAATTATTTTTGTGGAAACATATTTATTACTTCCAGGATTCTTTGATGACTACAATATATAAAAAACAGGACTTTTAGTAACAATGAAAATAAAAATTGATGGGATCAATAATAAAAAAAAAAACTTTAATCTTACAAAAGAAATAAATTATTACTGACCCTGAACATTTGAATGGTAGTGTATAGTGAAATGTATTAATATTGCTATTATATTTACATATATGGGCACATCATGATTTCATTTGATATATGCGGTGAGCAGAAAGTCAGCTGAAGCATATGATGTAAAAAGTTCAAGGTGTTTTAAGTTAAAACACTGAAAACCAAAGTAATAACATAAATACTGTGACTGGCATACAGAGGCAAAAACAAGAAAAATATATATTTACAAAAATATTTATTTACATTGCATTGCATGAAAAACAAAGTGTAGCTGTTCCTTCATGAAGAATAAAACAATAATCAGTAAATTATAATTCTGAAGGGACAAACCCTGAAAGACAATGTGTTGAGACCAGAAAAACAACTTTAGATCATGTTAAGTTAAACTCACAAATGACAGCTATGTCAGTAACCGACTAAAAGAGGCCGTGGAATGTCTTCGTTTGGGAGAGTCTGGATCAAAAGTTCGAGTCGTCACAAGGAATCGGTCTGAACGTCACCTCTTTATTATTCTCCAGCAGAAGATCATATCGACACAGAGGCCTGTGGAAAAGCAAAGAAACAATTTTAATGTGACATTTATTTGAATGAAACCATAAGATCCTTTGCTTTGTGGCTGCCAATTGTTCAGAGATTGAGATGTGATGTGTATTGACAAGTATGAATGTAATCTTCACGTCTGAAGAATTTATGTGAATAAAATGCTCTGTTTTGAGAGTACTGCTGATTTCATTTTTATTGGTAACGACAGTTTGAATTTAGCCTGTGACATTTCCCAATCCCATGTTTGACGTCGATGATGAACATTTTGGGATTTACACTACCATTCAAAATATCTTCCTTTGTGTTCAGCAGAACAAAGAAATTCATACAGGTTGAGGGTGGGTAAAGAATGACAGCATTTTTTTAAAAGAACAAAGTGTAAAGAACGTTTTAATAATCTAAAGAACATGTTCCCACTATAATGAACCTTTAGTGCAATGGAAAGGCTCCATGGATGAAACC
The DNA here is from genome assembly GCA_023029165.1 of Gobiocypris rarus. NCBI lineage: Eukaryota > Metazoa > Chordata > Actinopteri > Cypriniformes > Gobionidae > Gobiocypris > Gobiocypris rarus. Next base: position 12,604,968 of record CM040930.1, on the reverse strand, counting down.
ATTAATGCAAATAAATAACTTTTTTTATTTTATTAGTATTTTTTTTAAATGTATGATTTTTTTATATTTTTATGATACATAAAGGAAATAGATACATAAAAAATAGGTAATGATGGAAGTAGTTAAAGGGTAACTATTATGCCCCTTTTTACAAGATGTAATATAATATGCAATATAAGTGTCACATGCTCTGTGTCTGCCCTTGGACTTTTACATTGAAGTGTTTCCTGTGCTTTATTTTGTAGGTCTTTGTAGTTTTTCATGTTGTTTAGTCTCCCCGGGTGTTTCCCATTTACCACACCCCCTTGTTATCTTGTTAAGCTTGTCTGCCTGTGTGTGTGTGTATGTATATATGTATATATGTTTGGCCCAACCAGGCAATGTTAGGCGGGGCTAGTGCGAATAGCACTTTCCAACAAGGCACGCTATTTGCACTTGGTGTGAATAGACAGTATTTATTATACCATGTTGTAAACGCCCATTTTTGAGTGAAAGGAAAAACATGCTGTTTTTGAACCCCACCCGCTTTCCAGAAGAGGGCGCAGGCTTTACAACTTGCGCTTGGGATACTCTGCCAAAAACTAAAACATCTGTTTGGTTTTGATTATCATCTCTATCGCGGTCACTTTCACATTTACATGACATTGCAGTTCATCATCATTAAAGTTTATTATCTGCATGCGTTTTAATCAGCCATATCAGTATAAACTTCTGATATATGGCTTTCTGAGCGCACACACCGAAGCATGTACACAGAAAGCTGGATTTCAGACAGCGCGTCCTGCGAGTATTAAACTAAATCTAAATCCAAAATTGGCCCCTAAACCCTGATTCACTATTCTCCGCGTTAGTCCACTAATACAGTTCACTTGAAGTAGTGAATGAAAACGAGTGCGTGAAGTCGGACAGCCGTTGAGTGCACATCGGCTGTACGTTATTGGGGTGCATTGTGGGATTGAATGAGTGCACCCGATAACGTCCACTATGGTTTCGGACACCACTACAAATGGCTGTATGGGGGCGATTTCGAATTCAGTGTAAGTTTTGTTTCACGTCTTATTGCGCTTAAACTGTAAAATGCACTGTAGTTTTTACAGTAACCAAAATCTGTCGTCTGGCCAGCAATGTGAGAAAAGCAATAAAGTCATCAATATAGCGAGGTAAAGAACATTCATTTTTAAGAGTGTACAAAATGCAAAGCAAACTTTGAGAACACACCTGAGGTTGTTCTGTATAGGAGTGAGGCGTATGCTCAGCAGCCGTAGTTTATTGCGTGGCCGGAGTCCTCTTTCTGGACAGAACTTCAGTGTGATCTCTTTAACAGGCTGGATGTCTCTGTCAAACTGAGCAAGTATGCTGGTCTCCACATACTTCTTAAACATTAAGGATTTACTGGAAAAAAGGACGAGAAACATAAGTATAAGCATATATATATGTTTTAGCATATAAAGATAAATGTCAGATATGAGACTTTCATGGACTTACTGGTTGAGCTCAACTTGTGTCTCTTCCTTTCCGTTGTGTAATTTAATTGTTAAATATCCCCAGTGCAATTTCTGGTTCCATGTGACAATATCAACCTTGTAACCGAACTCTGATGGAGTCAAAGATTAAATAATGAGAGAACAACTGAAATCGCATTTTTGTTAATACTACACTACCAGTCAAAGGTTACAAATAATTACCATTTAATTTGTAGCGGCTTGACCAATCAGACACAATTATTCATTATATTTATTGAATAATCCAGCAAAACTCCCTCTCCCAACAAGCGTGTTAGAGTTCTGTGAACTTGAAACAGACAAATGTACCCTTCCCATACAGTAGATCCTAAACACCCTAGTATAATCACTTGAGATTTGTACAATCATGTATCCAGTTTTCTCATGTAATCACATGTTCTTTTAAAGTGTCTTGCCTATGTGTTAATCTAAACTCTCTGGGCCCTATCATACACCCGGTGCAATGCGGCAGCAGGTGCGACGCAAGTGTTTTTTGCAGCCCTACGCAGTTATCATTTTCACGTCCAGCACCAAAATGGCTTAAATAGCAAATGCACTCGTGCCCATCTGTTTGCCCATAGGCGTGCTGTGTGTTCAGAGGTGTGTTCAGGCGCATTGTTGGTGTGTTGCTATTTTGAGGCAACTGAAAACGACTGCACAAAACAAAAACCTGGTCTAAAGTCAATAGCGCAGTATTTTTGGTGTTATTTAAAGGGTGTTCCACAACGTACACTGAACACTAAAACACTAATATTGTAAATATTATTACAATTTAAAAGAACGGATTACAAGATCCTTCAGAAATCATTCTTTTATGCTGATTTATTTTTTGTGATTATTTGATAAATGTGACGTTCAAATGATTTATTGTAACATTATGAATGTCTTTATTGTCACTTTTGCTCAGATTAATGCGTTAATGCTGAATAAAAGTATTCATTTTTTTGTTGTTATTGTTGTTGTTTGAATGAATGGTAACGTGTCACTGTTTCCAAATGTTAAGCAGCACAACTGTTTTCAACATTGATCATAATAATAAATGTTTCTTCCGCAAATCATCATATTAGAGTGATTTCTGAAGGATCATGTGACACTGAAGACTGGAGGAAGGATGCTGAAGATACAGCTTTGCATCACAGAAAAAAAACATTTTAAAATATATTAAAATAGTAAACAGTTATTTTATTGTAATGATTATTTTAATTATTTGTAATATTATTTTAATTATTTTTAAAATAATATTACAAATAATTAAAATAACATCACAAACATAACTTTTTTACGCAATTTTGGATAAAATAAATGCAGTCTTGTTGAGCATAAGAGACTTCTAGAACATTAAAAAAACATAATTATTCCACATTTCGACTGGTAGTGTATATCATACTGTATGACCAACAACAATAAATAATATGCACATTGACCATGTAAGACTATATGGAATATACTATATGATACTTTTAAAAATGTTACATTGCATGACCATTTCAAATGAACTGCTTAACAAATCTGGTCACAGTTGACAATAATAATGAATGTAATTGAAATGCACTTACTGCAGAAGGGAGCAGCTTTATTTGTTTGGAAATATGTCCTTGTTTGTCCAAGCTGGACCAGTGTCTCCCTCCAGTGTACAACATCGTAACCTAGGCAATGTAATGAATGATGCATGTCTTAGAACAGGCAATTCTTCAAATTAAACTCAGTGTTTACTCAGTGTTTGGAGTTTACCAAAAATAGGACATCCAGTTGAATTAAACTTCCCACAATCCATGCACATCCCATCTAGGAAGTCTGAGTAGGATTCACAGGGGTAGGCAGTAATGGGACAGGAGCCGTTCACAGAACTCATGTAGAGAAACACTGACCTCTGATGATCACACTTGAAATACTCTGATCCTGATGAAGATTAGAGAAGATTTGTAAAAGAAGTGTGTGAATAAAACATAAAACAACAGACTTCTGCAGTGTATTATTACACACATTACAATATAGGATGTATAGAGCAACTTATCCAATAATTATATTACAGGAGAACGCTGAGTATATAGTAAGCCTGATGGATTAAGATATTATTTTTATATTGTTAATAAGAATGATATTTTGTAGTATTATAATGTTTATAATTTATTACTATTTTTTATTATACATTTTACAAAATGTTGCAATGTAAAGCATATAAAAATAAGTCAAAGATTAATGATTGATGTATATTTTACCTTTATTTTGACAAGATTTTTAAAGGCAGGGTAGGCAATTTATGAGAAAATACCCATGTTCATGTGGACAGGGCCTAAGGGTACATTTACACAACAACGATATGCTTAACTGAGTTTTCAAAGTTTTTTCTTTGAGTTTTCCACGTACAGATGAAGCCATTGTAAAAAACGATTCCCATTCACAAGGATCCACATTAGCAACTAAGCACACTGTATTCTGCTACAAGGCCATTAGATGGCGATGAAACACTATACACTGAAAAAAAAAGATTTGTACTGCTTGTTCAAATTGCTTAATTAAAATGAGCTAAAGCAACACAGTTGCTATACATTTTGTCCTAACTTAATTTGATTGTGTTCAATCCACTTAAATTAGTCAAGAGAATAAGTCAAGTTGAAGTTTAGTTAATCCGTTTGTGTTGAGATTACATGAATGATTTGTGTTGCATTTACTGAAACTGTGCGGGGCTACTTAGTTCCTAGCATGCTTTGCATATGCCTAAATCAAGAGATAATTAAATGTTGTAACTTGTTATTTTATATGTAAAAGTGTTATTTAATGTATTTTTGAGCAAGATGAGAAAGGGGGAGGCTTGATTTGGTTTAATACTGTTTAATAATCAATAATTTTGGAATTATTAGAACAATTTAAATTTCACTGGGTTACCACTGTGGAGAAGAGTGGAGCATTTGCAGGCTGTGGATTGATACAGCTAAAGTAATTGCAATGCTTAGCATTTAAGATGCTAATACATGCTTTATCTAGCTGAATGTTTTTCAACTATCTAGTGCAGTAAAATAATTCAGTTGTGTTACATTAAAGATTATGAAACTGAAGTGAATGAATGTATGAAATTTAAGCCTGAATTATGTCAAGGAGCCATTTAAAATTCACTTTGAGACCACTTAATTGGGTCACTTAAAATGTGTTCATTCTATGATGTTGAAGTTACATGAACCAATTAAGTATCATAAACTTCTGTTGATCATAGAGCTAGTTTTTTTTGGGTTTAAATCCAATTTTTTATCCTGTTGGGTATTTGTTTAGAGAACCAGTGTGATGCGAACTGCCGGCAAAGTGACGTCATGCCCATACTGCTCTATTACAACTCTGCATAGCCTAACATAATGTGCTGTTAATGTGTGATGTCTGCGCGAGCAGGTGCGTGAAGGTATGGAAATACAAATGTTGACAGGCAGGTAGGACATCGTATCATTGCATTCTGACCGAACATTTTTTGGTCCTGAGACTTCCACAGAAGATATATGTACATGTTTTAATATTTAGACCACTTGCATGACTGATTGCTATATCAGGATGTGAAGAGTTTTAACCAGTATAACAGTGTTTATAAAATTTGCTTACCCTACGTTTCAAATTTTTTTTTTGTGTGACTATTTTCCATTTAGGTTACATTATTAAAATGATATAAAAGCTGACCTGAAAAGATGCTTTTGGGGCATCCTGGCTGGTCTGCTCCACCGTTTGCATAGTAGTCGATGTGACCCAGGAGATTGCGATAGCCCAATGCTACAAGACAATGACAACAATGAATTCACTAGGCCTAGATGTTCTTTTTCTATTATGTATGTGGTGTTTGCCTTTGCAAATGTCAACAATGCAAGACTGCTGTGAGTGGTTTCAAGGGTGTAACTTCCTGAACCGAATCAAGAGCCCCACTTCATGATAATGCTCAATGATGTGTGAGAAAAACGCACCATCCATGTCTGTGTGTAGAGCTTCCACAAACTTGGCATCAGTGGGGTCTAGACGCTCACTGGGAGGCTGACCATTAAACTGTGGCCCTGCTGGATCCAGCGCTGATTAAAACAGAAGATGCAACATTTATTTAGCTGAACATATAATACTGAAATTGATGATGGTTTAAAGCAGGGGTCCTCTATTCTGACCCTTGATGTCCACTTTCCTTCAGATCCAACCCTGATCAAACTCACCTTCCTAAAACTTTCTAGAGCTGCTTCCCATTTTGCCTGCTTATTATACTAAACCCTAAAAATATGAGCTCTTTTTGTTAAGAAAAAGTACATCCTTTTGTGTGTGTAGCATGAAGAGCAGACAAGCTTTTGGACATGCTATCATGCCATTGTCTTTAATGGACGCTCTGTCGCATAGTTACATTCATCCTGTCACCGTAAACTGGTCTGTCAATCATCTTGTCACAGTTAGCATCCTCCACATTTAATTTACTTTCATTTTCTACTATATTGGGGAAAAAAAAAAGTACGTTGATGTGCCAGTTGTGGTTCTTTCATGCGGAGAACTTTCCTCATATTTTTGCATAATGATGCATTTAAAAGATGTTTATAAAAGTTCACATTGTTGTTGCAGATGAAATATAACACAGATAACAATAAATATTTCTTATCAGGTTAACCCTTAAATGGATACCTCAGGTCTTTAATGACCCAGGACGTCATTCACTACCCTCCTCCTAATTATTTTTTAAAGTTAGAAATCAACCTTCTTAGTATTCCTCATTCAATTCATTACAAACAATATAACAATAATTTTTTTTTATAAAAGAATGCCTGTTTTCCCATTAATTTTTTGTAAAAATTGTATAGGGTCGCTTACGACCCGAGGTGTGTAACAGTGCAAGTATATTTTTTCTGCACAACAATAATTGAATCTTTAATAAGTCTAACATTTAGTCCACAAGGTGGCGATGTCTGACACACAATGATGAAGTGACCTGTCACTCATAGTTACCGCAGGCAGAACACAAAAGAATAGGAAGTATCATCAGCAAAACTTGAAATGACTCAGATTTACTGCAGAGCAAGTGCTGAACACAATCATATAGTGTCACTGTCACTCGATGGTGGATCTGGTGAGAAGCTGTCAGTAATCTAAATATCGAACATGTTTAAAACATATAGAACATGTTTAAAATGGCGAATATGTGCCAGATGCTGAATGTACTGAAAAACATCTGCCTAAACTAAACCCTTCCAGGTAGAGATCCAGCTGTGTTGAATATAGATCGCTGAATATGTAATAATGATTGGTGAATCATTCATGCATTTAAGGGTTAAATGTAGATTATAAGTCACAAACCCCAAACCTCTCTCTTTTTGTAACCAATGGACTCGCACATCCGCCATGTTTGATTTGGTTTAACTATTTTTATTTGTGTTTGTAGTTCTGAACTGAATCCTCCTCCAAAGCGCAATGCATTGTGGGCAATATGCATTCATGACCTCGAGACTAGATAATACTATAATGCTTTATTAGCTGGTTGTCCTGCATCCTCAATAAACAAGCTACAGTTAGTCCAAAACGCAGCTGCTAGAGTTCTTACTAGGTCAAGAAAATATGATCATATAACACCAATTTTATCATCTCTACACTGGTTACCTATTAAGTTCCGTATCAATTACAAAGTATTGCTACTGACCTATAAAGCCCTAAATGGTTTAGCTCCAGTGTATTTAACGGATCTTCTATCGCCCTACAATCCATCGCGCTCTTTAAGATCACTAAACTCGAGGCTTCTGGTCGTTCCTAGGATATCTAAGTCCACTAAAGGAGAGAGGGCATTTTCACATTTAGCTCCTAAACTCTGGAATAGTCTTCCTGATATTGTTCGAGGTTCAGACTCGCTGTCCCAGTTTAAAACTAGATTAAAGACGCATCTCTTTAGCCAAGCATTCACATTATAATTACCTTTTTATACTACAGTTAAATCGGATCAAAAGCATTAATATTCTGAACAGCAGCTATGCTAATTATTTCCCATCTGCTTTTCTGTTATTATCTCGGGACACTAGTCCCGAGGTAAATAGTTCGTCAGCTCCAGTTTGTATCCAGCCTCTCATGGCGACTTCAGATGCCCCAACACCTGTGATGAGACGACTGACGGCTGTGAAGACGACTCAACGCGCTGTTATAGCGGCCTAAAATAATACATGATTGATTAACTTTTTCTAACATTTTTCAATGTACATTTATAAAATGCACTTTCTGTAAAGCTGCTTTGAAACAATGTGTATTGTGAAAAGCGCTATACAAATATATTTGAATTGAATTGAATATTAGCCATTAGAGTGTGCGCGGATCCACGTTTTCGAAAATCTACTGGGAATAGAAGACCATCTGGGGAATTTTGGGGAACGCTTATTCTAATCTCACTAGGATGGATAGTCTGGACATTGGGCCTGAAGGCATTGATTACCTCTTTCAGGTGTGTTCGCAGAAAGTGGAAGTTGAGGGCCAGAGTTGAGAACCTCTGGCTTTAGTAGATGAATGAATGAATCTCACCTGTTATTCTGTCAATTTCACCATTAAAGTTGGCCCCAGTGAAACCTGAAATGTGGGCACCTAGACTGACGCCTATCATGTGAATGGAGCTCAGACTGGCCCCATTTTCCTGTAATGTCAACCGTACAAACAAAAGAACAGCCACTAGTTAGGCAGCTATATTACATGGAAAATTGAGAGACCACACTGCAAAAACAAGTACAAATTTGTTAGTAAGCATTTCATTTTGGTTGTTTTTATTTTCAAATATTATTTTGTTTAATGCACTTCACTTTGTTAATAAGAAGTGGATTAAATGCTCTCTCTCTTTGCATTATTATATCATAATGCTACAAGATTATTCTATTCAAATCAATCTGATGAATGAGTTGGGTCAAAAGTAATCTAAAAGTAACCAGATTATAATGTGCAATTTAATAGATTATATTACAAACTACAATTTTAATATCATGTTCAGTAATGGATTCCAGTTTGTAAGTAATCTACCCAACATTGCATATAAGCATGAATATGTCAACATAAGGATTGCATTAAAATAACAACTTGAGCAAGTTAATGATTAACGCACAACTATAAAATGTCTGCATGCTTCACCTGTGCACATACAAACCTACTGCCAATGTGCAAGACTCCACATGACCACAGAACCGTAAAGGGCTCAGATTATTTACTCCGAGGATGTTTTTTTTCCCTTCGTCCACTATTCACCCTCACTCTGAACCTTAGAATTAAATGTACAAGTTTTTTACTTTGCCTAAAAGTTTTCTGTCCTGTGTTTATGTATTATTTATTGAAATTGTGAAAGGCTAGTGTATTTTTTATTAGCAAATTAGCTGAACATCAAAGCTGTTTGCTACTTGCTAATCAGTTTTAACACTGTCACTGAAAAATCTGTGTTCAAATTTGTACATTTGTAAAGTTGGCATGAAATAAACATTTACCTTCTCTGTTTTGTAAAATGCATGTTATAGATTTTATTGTGAACAATGTCTAGGTTTAAATTATATATTTTTTTATTTCACCTTGTAATTTTTAATCAAATCAGCTTGATCTTCTGGTGAAAATGGTGACAAAAAATAACCTGGCTCTTTCAAGCTTTATAATGGCAGTGAATGGCGGTCCCGAAAAGTCCATAAAAGTGCATCTATCATCATAAAAGTACTCCACACAGCTCCAGGGGATATTAAAGGCCTTCTGAAGCAAAGCGATGTTTGTGTGAGGAAAATGTTACTGGCTTAAGTAATGTTACTTAAAACGTTACTGGCTTAAGTAATGTTACTTAAAACGTTACTGGCTAATAACTAGCTTCAGACTGGTCACGAATTTTAAGTCTTAATCAAGAATTGTTAAAGAGAAATTACTTAGGATTTCGATATAAGAGAAGAGGAGCTTGAGTTTGTTGCCCAGCTTTTTTTTAACTGTGAGAGGCGTCATAGCTTATACAGTGGGTACGGAAAGTATTCAGACCCCCTTACATTTTTTTCACTCTTTGTTATATTGCAGCCATTTGCTAAAATCATTTAAGTTCTTTATAAGATATTGACAGAAAAACACAGAATTGTTGACATTTCTGCAGATTTATTAAAAAAGAAAAACTGATATAATCACATGGTCCTAAGTATTCAGACCCTTTGCTGTGACACTCATATATTTAACTCAGCTGCTGTCCATTTCTTCTGATCATCCTTGAGATGGTTCTACACCTTCATTTGAGTCCAGCTGTGTTTGATTATACTGATTGGACTTGATTGGGAAAGCCACACACCTGTCTATATAAGACCTTACAGCTCACAGTGCATGTCAGAGCAAATGAGAATCATGAGGTCAAAGGAACTGCCTGAAGAGCTCAGAGACAGAACTGTGGAAAGGCACAGATCTGACCATGGTTACAAAAAAAAAATCTGCTGCACTCAAGGTTCCTAAGAGCACAGTGACCTCCATAATCCTTAAATGGAAGACGTTTGGGATGACCAGAACCCTTCCTAGAGCTGGCCGTCCGGCCAAACTGAGCTATCGAGGGAGAAGAGCCTTGGTGAGAGAGGTAAAGAAGAACCCAAAGATCACTGTGGCTGAGCCCCAGAGATGCACTCGGGAGATGGGAGAAAGTTGTAGGAAGTCAACCATCACTGCAGCCCTCCACCAGTCGAGGCTTTATGGCATAGAAGCCCGACGGAAGCCTCTCTTCAGAGCAAGACACATGAAAGCCCGCATGGAGTTTGCTAAGATGGTGAGAAATAAGATTATCTGGTCTGATGAGACCAAGATAGAACTTTTGGCCTTAATTCTAAGCGGTATGTGTGGAGAAAACCAGGCACTGGATTTCCAGGAGTGAAAAACTTGTTGCATCTTCCCCAAAAAGACTCATGGCTGTATTAGATCAAAAGGGTGCTTCTACTAAATACTGAGCAAAGAGTCTGAATACTTAGGACCATGTGATATTTCAGTTTTTCTTTTTAATAAATCTGCAAAAATGTCAACAATTTTGTGTTTTCCTGTCAATATGGGGTGCTGTGTGTACATTAATGAGAATTTTTTTACTTAAATGATTTTAGTAAATCGCTGCAATATAACAAAAAAGTTAAACATTTAAGGGGGTCTGAATACTTTCCGTACCCACTGTATATCGCGTCAGGGGTAACTCTTTTGGCGTAAGTCGACTTGCGTGGGCCGTATCTGGAAGCTATTTATTTTAGTCTATAAAGTTTTAAATATGAATATTTTGCTTACACAAACACATCTCTTTGCTTCAGAAGGCCTTTATTAACCCTGTGTGGAGTACTTTTATGATGGATGGATGCAGTTTTTGGACTTCAAAATCTCAACCCCCATTCACTTCCATTATAAAGCTTGGAAGAGCAATGTTTTAAAAAAATATATATAACTCTGATTGTGCTCGTCTGAAAGAAGCACCCTGATTCAGGGTGAGTACATCATGGGATAATTTTCATTTTGGGGTGAACTTATCCCTTTAAACTCCACTCCTCCACAATCCCCTCTGCAAGCTCGCACTTATTTGTGAATGCAACACCCGCATCTCAAGATCCAATCAACAATTGGTGGATTAGGCCAAGAACAACTCTACACAACAATGTAGGCTCACCCACTTATTAATTTCTTGTAAGCCCACTCAGAATTGGGCTCCATCTGAAATCACATATTTCCCTACTATATAGTATAAGTATAAAGAGTAGTATGTCTGAATTCACAGTACTCATAAAAGAGTACCTGGACGACCTACTACTTCCACTGAGATTCTGAAGTGCGCATCCAGTTGGTACTTGAGGCCATGGGAGAGGATAGGTCAACATGACATTCTACACACATACTATACAGAAGTACCTACTCAGAGAGTATGCGCAGCCTATGGTAGTATTTTTGTTTGAAAAATTATACATCTTAGATTGCACTAAGAATGTTTTCTTTTACCTTCATTTTCTTGATGAGCTCAGTAAGATTGTCAGCCACCTTGCGTGTTTTTCACGACTTTCCAGTAGTTCATATTGGTTGCACCACGGTTCCAATCCACCACGATAACGTTCATGTCACGCCGGTTCAGAAGAAACTCCACAAACTGGTACAGCCACACTGGGGGTGAGCCGGTGGGCCGGTAGCCATGGATGAGGAAGGTGGTGGGAGAGCTGAGGTTGAAGTGAGGATTGCTGAAGGGCTCTTGGTGGGAGAGCAGATGACCACAGAAGATGTTGGCCCGTGTGTAAAGCAGCAATCTAACATCCAAAGATGTCCCAGCAAGGGAGTCTCTAAAGTTAAGGTCTGTCATTTCCTCACATTCTTGAGCTTTAGGGAGAAAGAAAATGTTGGATTAGGGAGAAAGTAAATGTCATAAATGTAATGGCTTCTTAGGTAAAGCAATTCTTTGTAGTCAAGTCATATTACATTTTAATACAAGATACAAATTGAATGGCGATCAATGCATTTGAATTTGATTAAAATAATATGATTATTCTGAATATTTAATAGGAGACCCAGATCCATTGCTGACCTCTAAATTTCAACATATGAACAGAACACTTTTTGATAAGTATTCTTCCAATAGCATCGAAAATTGCAGAAAGGAAGTTTGTGACCAATTAGTTTCTGATTATATAGTCCAGGTGATATGTTCACTTTTTCATAAAAGCATGAAATTTGGTACACTTGTACAGTTTAGGGCCCTGAACATTTTCAGTAATGGAGCCTTCACAAAAACACCTCTTGGTCGCCATGGCAACCTTTTTACTTTCCGCCATAATTCAAATCTTCTATGCCTTCACTAGCTGTGACACAGCATCTGCATCTCCAACCAGGGGCAAGAAGATAGCATGGGATTACCTGGAATGTGGATGACATGGCAACTAAGGCCAAACCCTCCCAACTAAGGATGCACTGGTGCAGTACTTCAAAAGAGCAGTGTATAAGGAGAACACTGTTGAGGACAAGCACTTGAGCTGGAAACAGACTGGGATTGATTGGACCCAAGCATTTGGGGACCATTGTGGTCAACTCTTCAACAGCCGAGCCAGACCACCCTTGTGGCTGCAAGAAAGAGTGCCAGTTGGCACTGCAAATGTAAAAAAAGTCTCCTTAAAGTGCACAGCTCTGTGCAATGTGGAGGAGACTGAGAAGGAGACTAAATAATAGGTTCAGCAACAACAAAACAAACAAACAAACGTGTTTCTGCAAGTAAATCTTTGTTTGACTTTCTTTTTAACCTATGTTGCTACAGTCATATTTAATATTCTACTCTTTACAGTCACTGTATTGTCAGGGTTAATGAAGAAAATGATTAAGCTTTTTAATCTCTATATACAACATGCATTCAACAGACATGATATTATAAAGTCTAGCCTAGGTTCTCAGATACTGTGATTTCATCCTCACCTGTTCACCTGAACAAATAATCATGTTTTATATGGTATCATTGTAATCTTTGACCATCAAAACATGGGGATAAACATCACATTTTCTGTATTATCATATTTGATTCACGAATGATTCACAAAATACATCATTTGATGATGGAAAGTAAAATGGTTGCCATGGCAACCACAAGGTGTTTTTGCAATGGCTCCATTTCTGAAATGTCCTAAACTGTACAAGTGTACCAAACTTCATGCTTTTATGAAAAACATTATTTTCACATATCACCTGGACTGTTAAATGAAAGTGAAGTAATTTACATCCAATGGAATTTGGGTTTCTAAAAAACTATTCTACAGAAACGTAGAATGTTTTTGTCGAACAAATTAAAAGTGCTGTGTTTTTAGAGCTCGCAATTTCCAAACTTCAGAATTTTAATTTATCTGCTACTGCCTTGACTTGGATTAAATCATACCTGCATAGGAAACAATGAACAAGAGTGGTTAATAAGTGTTGATAAGCTGTACTATAGGTGTCCCTCAAGGGTCTATATTAGGGCCTGTTTTATTTAGTATTTATATTAATGATCTCCCTCAAGTATGTCCAGGAGTTAACGTTCTAATGTTCACATTCTAATGTACGCAGATAATACTGTTCTTTTTACTCATTCAAGAACTAAAGAACTTGCTGCATGCAAACTGACATCTGCAAGGACGAAAGTCTGGATTCGTTAAATAAGTCTTAATGTAAGCAGTTTTTAAAACCAAGCTTAAATGAACACTCCACTTTTTTTGAAAATAGGCTCATTTTCCAACTCCCTAGAGTTAAACAGTTGAGTTTTACCGTTATATGCGTAATATCATTGCGCCTGCTCCACCCATGGTACGGCAGCAAAGTTCCTTGATTATTATGCAGGAATGAGAGTATAGTTCCTAGCCATCTTGTCTAGAAAAATCACACTTTTCATTTTCTGTCTGTCTTAGTGCATGATGTAACAATAAGATGTAACGATATACATTTTAAATAGGAAAAATATTGAAAGTCTTTGATCATTTTTTAGGAAGATGCTAACGGTCAAAGATGCTATAAGGCCAGATTTACTAAACAGAGCAAATTAGCTTGAGAGCGCAATAAAAAAACAACAAAAAACAAAACACTCAGATTGAAGTTCTGCGTGTGATCTACTGACAATTCAAATTTATACATTTCCATAATGACCAACACAATCCACCAGAAGCAAGGCAAATTACTTCTGGTTTAAGACATGCTTTGCTTGGGCAGCAAATAATGACGCAAATACTGTTATATCTTTGCTTATACCAGCTAAAGACATCGAATAAATACCAGTAAATTGACGAGTGCAAACCTTAGCAAACAACCTTGCATGATTCATTTAAATACTTTCCTCCCATAAATTTAGTCTGAAAGGGAAACTCCTACAAATGCAATAAGGTCAGCCACAAAAATAACCCTGTCCACGCCTTTCAGCGCTAATTGATCAGTGCGTCTCTTATGTAATCCTGACGGTAGTTTTTTAACACCAAAACAGTTTGTAGTTTGCGGCTGGCGCAAACTGTTAGTAAATCTGGCCCTTCATCTGTATCTTTGTCTTTTTGTAAATACTACAGCGAAGTAGAAAACTATTTTACTAAATAAATTATTTTGGAGACACTGTAATTCATTCTAACGGTCTAATCAGATTCAATGTTCTATGCTAAGCTATGCTAAAAGTCCAGATCCGGAGATCGGTTGAATGGATTTGAAAATGGTAAAACTCGAGGGGAGTTTGAAAATTTTCCTATTTTCATAATATTTTGAGTTTCTGTTGATTTAACCAATCTCCTTCATTGTATTAAAGCTGCAGTCCATAAGTTTTGCCTCTTTGTCGCCATCTCAGTTTGAAACCTGTAATTGCAATTATTTACGCAATTATCGTCTTTACATGGGTTGTGCATTGGCGGATGAATCTAATATTTTGAGGAGTATTAGTGGCTATCAGTCACCACACCGGTGTGGAATTACAGATTCTACGTCTTGTAAGTATGACTTAAATGATAAGTTTCACTGGAAAATGTCATCTGAACAAGCAAGTAACATGTCTGCCACTTTTGTTCTGACCAAATGAGAAAAAAAAGCATTAAAATAAATTGTGCTACCAATGGTGATTAAATCTAATGATCGCTTAGCTCATATCACATCAAACTGTGCAAATTATTATTATTGTTATACTTTGTTCTCAAATTGTTTATATTAACAACATCAGCATTGCATGGCTATGTGTATTTAGTGTGTATTAGTGTCACCTGTTAGATTTTGATTTCAGTACAGTCTTTTGCTTTTGACTATGGCTGAATCTCCAGTTGTCACTGATGATTGTCGTTTGGACCTTTCTGGATTATAAGCCGCCATCAATATAGTAAATTTAATTATTCCGGCTGCTGTGAGGACAGGCTGTACCTTACCATTGTGAATTGGAACACTGACACAGTTTTATTTTGGGTCATTTTTAACCAAAAATAAAAAGTTACGGACTGCAGCTTTAACTCAAAATTTTAAAGTCAATGTATTTCACTTCAACTCAATTTAAGTTAAACCAACAACCATTATTTACAGTTCGCTTATGTCAATAAATGTCCCTGATCACAATCTAACTGTTGGTCTGAATGTCAGCATGGTTGTGATTTTGTTGTAGGAAACAGCATGACAACTTTAATACAAAAGTAAAAAAACACAAAGCAGCATCTCCTAGCAATATACCATAGCGTAGTTTCATTCCATGAATGAGTCAGAGTTTTTGAATGCATTGGTGGAGTGAATGATTCAATGACTCACAATCATTTGTTGCCACTTATTGGTATATTGATGTAACTTCTAAAAAGAGTCACTGAAAAATCCTTAACACTAATGCACATATGGAAGCTTGTATCCACCACAGGAAAAAAAAGAGAGATAATTGCGAGTTTACATCTTGCAATTGGGAGTTATAAAGTCAGAATTGCGGGATATAAAGCCACAATTGTCTTATAAAGTCTAATTCTGAGGGAAAAAAACAAAAAATAAAAAGTCAATTGTGAGATAAAAACTGCAATTACTTTTTTGTTCCGTGGCAGAAACAAGCTAAACAAATGAATAAAATGTATTAATGTCATCTAATTATCATACGATGCAGATTGACAAGTAATGTTTACAAGTAATTTTAAAAAGTGCCTTAGAAAAAGCTTTATATTTTGGGAGATTAGGCTATGATATGTTTTTTTTGACATTGGTGTATACGTACAGGAACTTGAGGGCCACTGGATATTAAATTACCACTGGAATCTGATACCATCAATGTACTACAGTCCTACTTTTTTATAAGAGAGACACCCGAAAGGAGTACAATGTAGTCTACAAATGGCCTAACATGTTCTTTTTACATTTACACTTAAAAGCAGATAGAAATCAGTGGAAAATGTGTGCATGAGTATTTTTAGGAAAAGTGGGAATACTGTTACAGTACATCTGTGGAGCCCACGCATGGAGCTATTTTAACATTTCAAGAGAACTTATTAAGTAACACACCTATCATAAATGAGACAGCATCCACTGTGAGTTATATAGAAACTGTTTTTTTTTCTCACAGCTGACTGTCTTATGGTGTTTTAGGCCATGATGGTTAACCACAGTGATGTGAGCATTTGAAAGAATGTCATGTGGTTATGAAACTAAAACAGTTTGTTACAACATTACCTTTGTACGTGTCAAACAGCATCAGCGTCATATATATGAACGTCCTGTAGAACTGCAAAGAGACAAAGGCATGACAAAAACATAGGAGCGGATTTCACAACGTTCACATCTTAGCAGCTTTTTTTCCTCCCACTTTAATGTGGGTGAAGTGTTGCAAACTTCTTTTGCTTTCTTATTACTTGCTAGTCATTTACAACTATTTCACATTTATTCTGTGGAAAGCCACGCATAACATATTTTCCTCATGATGAAACCATAAGTTTCCAGTGAGTGACCCCATCAGCACACATTCACATTCGGTTTCAATGAAACTCAATACTGTGCAATATGGGGTGTGTGTATCATTTTCTTTTTATTATTTTAGTATTACGGATATACTATTATAGTTTTTATTAATATTTATTTTTTCTATTTTAATTTTAATTTTTTAAATGTTTTTGTGCAATTACATTTTTTTTATAGTCTTATTAGGTTTTAGTTTATTTCGTTTTTGTTATTTTAGTACTTCAGCTTAAAATAATGAAAATGAGAAATGTTGCCTTGACAAAAGCTGAAATAAAATACTTTTTAATATTTTATTTCAGTAGATGTTTATTTTATTTAAAGTAATAATAAAAATGGCTGTCAAAAGATTAATCACGATTAATCACATCCCAAATTAAACTTTGTGTTTACATAATGTGTGTGTGTGTACTGTGTATAATTATTATAATATATTAATAATTATATATAATATGAATACACACATGTATATATATATAAAAAAAAATATATATACACACATACATATATATATATATATATTTAAGAAGTATTTGCATGTATATACTGTATATATGTATTTATTTATATATATATTTATTTATATATATATATATATATATATATATATATATATATATATATATATATATATATATATATATATATACAAAATATCATTAGTTCAGCATTAAAACCATAGAAGTCAATGGAACGCCCCACCATTAAACAATAAACTCAAACAAACAGTATGTGTGTGTGTGTGTGTGTGTGTTTTGGAAAGTCATTGTGAGTTTGTGCATGTTTTAGAGACTAAAGCTGAAAAGAAGACAAACTGGTTTTAACCTGTTGTCATGAGGAGAGTATAAGAATGTGCTTCCCAAACAAGCAGAACAAATCACATTAACATTTACATCAGCTGGGCTCTCAATTAAAACAAGTGTATGCAAAATAATATGCACTGAGTCTGACAAACCACTAATGTAAACAGTCACACAAACGTATAGTACCATGTACTCATCACCAGTGGACATAAACATAGCATATTCAAACAAAGAGCATGTTATTACTATCTGCAACAAGGAACATTTGCCATGAAATGAGGAGACATCTTACCATGTTGGAGGAGTAACCAGACATTTATGTCTGACAACGTCAGGGTAGCTGATACTTCATTTGAAGACACCAGGAAATAGTAAGGAGACACACATACAGACCGAGCAACTCCTCCTTGACTGCTCCACCCACCTTCCTACAAACATTCACCTACAGGTGGCACATTCCTGAAATCTGATCCTGGTTGTCTGTCCTACCTGTTGAAGAAATACAGGACTCAACAGGACGCTTGAAATAAGCCACAATAGATGACTGCTGTGACGTTACACCGAATTAAACATGTGTTTTGAGTCTCAGAGAGTTTGGTTGACCAGCATAACTTTGGAAAACTAAACAGTTAAATATATAAATTGTTCATCAATAATAAAATGTATATGTAATTAATATATTATATAATACAATACATTATAAATGATACATTTATACCATTCACTGTAACCTGATTATACTTCATTTTAAAACAACATAATTATTATTATTTTTTAATTGTAATATGTATTTGGAATTCAATGTTATTTTTCTTTTATTGCCTAAAGAAAAATCAAAATAGCATGTTTAAAAAAATAATAATTTCACAATGACTCAATCAAGGTAATTGTTTTGTGTGGATGAAGTCATTCCTTAAAGAGGTAGTTCACCCCAAAAAATAAAATAATTATTTTGTCTAGCAGAAGAAAAACTCAAACAACTTGAGGTTCAGTGAATTAAGACACTATTAAAATTTTTGGGTGAACTATCCTTTTAAGTTCACAGGTGAAGAGTCGTCGCAGGTGTCGTTTGAAAAGTGCGCGTGTGCTATATTTATTAACAATGCCACTTTCGATATTGATGTTTTGCTACCGTCTGCAATGACTTTACGTCCAGATATTTTTAGGGGAGGTATCGCCATCTAGTGACTGCCTGTGGTACTGCGCTGTCGCAATTCAGTTATTCATCACGACAAACCAAACACCATAAAAGAGTGCAGTCTAACATCAACCGGCAAAAATATCAAAAACCTCCCATTTCAAACCTTTAAATTCGCTTTAAAGAATGTTTGACAGGGACAGAGATCTCGACAAGACCATCCTCGTGGGAAACATCCACAGCTGTGTGACGGAGGAGATTCTGTTTGAGTTGTTTCTGCAGGTGAGCTCATCATCATTCACCTGTTCAGAGTCTTACAGAGAGAGATTATTTATTTATATGCAGTGCTCATATGATTCTCTTGTCTTCTTGACAAATCGGTTATTGCATCCCATATTACTTGGGTACGTTTACTAATGTTTAGAGCAGGGTTTTTTCCCATTCCCTTAGATGCCATGTACTCCAAAGATCATTCTCGTGTGACCGCCTAATATTTTTAAAGGCGTCTATCTTTTATAAACACTCAATTTATACACTGACAAAAATAATAAAAAATAAAATAAAAATTGTGTGTTTATATATATATATATATATATATATATATATATATATATATATATATATATATATATATATATATATATATATATTCATCTTTGTTAACATTAGTTAATATAAATCCAGCTGTTCATGGTTTGTTCATGTTAGTTCACAGTGCATTAACTAATGTTAACAAGATTTTAATAATGTATTAGTAAATGTTAAAATTAACATTAACAAAGGTTAATACATTTTCATCATTAGTTCATGTTAACTTATGACCATTATTCTAAAGTGTTACCTATATTATTTGTATTTATTATATTATTATAATATCTTTGTCCACTCACTATAGTACTGTTAAATGTATTATTTTTTATTTTTTGGATTTGAATCAGATTTTTATTTATTTATAGTAATAAATTTTTATTTAATTATTTTTAAAATTAATTTAAGATATTTAATAGATAAACAGTGACTAATATTTTTAATATTAATTTTAAATCTGATTTATTAATTTATATTACTCTGATTTATTTAGCCTGTTTAAGCTATTTAATAGATAATAACTGCTTAATATTTTGTATTCATTTATTTATTTGAATCTGATTTATTAATTTATTTTAATATTATTATTTATTTAAGCTATTTAATAGATAATAACTTGCTAATATTTTTTTATTAATTAATTCTAATCTAATGTATTAATTTATTTTAATATTATTATTTAATATTATTATTTTATTTATTTATTTAACCGTTTTTCTCTAGACTTTTCCACAAAGAATAGGTACTATAGTGAGAAAATCTCGCTAGCAAAGCAAACATATACAACCTTGGAAAGCATGTATACGGCAAGAAAGGAGAGAAACATTTAGAAATGAAACTGTTAGAATGTTCGGTAGACTTGACTCATTTTTGCTTTGTCTTTTTCATCTCTGAAATTCTCCGGGGACCCCTTAGAACCTTCTGGAGGTCTCCGGACCCCAGTTTGAAAACCCTGGTTTAAAGCATCATGTTAAGGAACTAATGTTATTTTAATCATTAAATTAAACTGCCAGAAACAAATTGGCCTAAAATTTTATCAATTCATTTTTAAAGAATAATTTCTGTTTGAGACATTTTTCCCTTTTAGACCGAACATTAATTAATTAATTAATTAATTAATTAATTAATTAATTAATTAATTAATTAATTAATTCATTAATTCGTTCATTAATTAATTAATTAATTAATTAATTAATTCATTCATTCATTCATTCATTCATTCATTCATTCATTCATTCATTCATTCTTGTTGTTGTATGGTTATTTGATTATTTTTATTAGTAGTAGTAGTAATATTTAAATTGTAATGTATTATGATTGTTGATCATTTGTTTATTTTTATTTACTTATTTTAAATAATTGTCATTTAATAATTTTTGCTGTAGTGTGAAATGTGTTTGGTTTTTTTCATACACATTTTATATATGATTGACTTACCAGGCTGGGCCAGTAAACAAGGTGCGTATATTCAGAGATGGACAGCAGGCACCTTATGGATGTGTTTATTATAAGCATGCTGAAGCTGTTGCGTATGCAGTTGAACTTCTCAATGGAATCTGGCTCTATGGGCAGCCAATCAAGTTACAACGCAAAATTGGTGGGTATCTTTAAACATCAGTGTTGATTTGAAGTCAGACATGTTATCTTGAAGGTCAACAACAGAATGCTTGTGCTCTGCTATTTATAGATGGCCATTATCACAGACATCACATGCTTGCATACCACATGGAGAATGGACTGATAGCGAACAGGTGTGTCATATTACAAAAAAGCTACACTAAAGTGTCATGCACTTTTGCCGTGCTTGTGTTTATGGCAGAGTGTGGCATTTATGGGTATTACATAAGGGCTGCTTTTTTGCGGGTTACTAATCACTGGACCACCGAGGTATTTCAGGAAACAAGGTCAAACTAAATTGGTTACATAGGTTATTTTTATTAAAAGGAAGCCAGTAAGCTATGTCACACCAGAAGTGACATGAATAAGCCTAAGGGTGAAGTAAGTGCTAATTCACATATGTACACTAGGGCACAGCTCAAACAAACAGATGTGCTGCTTGATTGCAGAAGATAGGTTGTAGGAGAAGGAAGTTCAACAATCTGGCTAAGCCCGAAATTGCATACTCTCTTGAGTAGGTACTTACTATAAGTAATTTCTAGAATGTGTGTAGTAAGACTGTAATCTGGACGTACTACATTCGCCATGTTGTCATTAACATGTGACCTACAAGCGTCAGTTACGTCGCTTCATTTCCATTCACAAATCCTCTCCTGTGGCCTCAGAACTTTAGAATCTCGGCGGAAGTAGCTCATCTGGGTACTTATGAGCACAGTGATTTCGGACATATAGTATTTTTTTTGTCACATACCGTTTTTCGCATATTATATACTCTGGCGTTCAAAAAACTTAATTTAACGGTTTAAAAAGTGCATAAGGAGACTGGAAAACTTATCCATATGAATTGAATAGAAAATTTGGACTAAACCACTCAACTATGGATTAGTTTTTACAATCTCTTTATAAACTTTATGAAGCATCAAAGTGTCAGTTGCGCAGCTGTCAATGGAGGGACAGAAATCTCTCAGATTTCTTCAAAAATATCTTTATTTGTGTCCGAATATGAACGAAAGTCTTATGGATTTGGAATGACATGAGGGTGAGTAATTAATGATAGAATTAACATTTTTGGGTGCACTATCCCTTTAATCACAATTTCTCTCAACATAGGGACAGGAGAGCTGTCAGTAAATAAATGGGAAAACAAAGTAACTTACGTTACTTATTTGAAAAAGTACATTTAAAGGTAATGCGTTACTTTACTAGTTACTTGAAAAAGTAATCTTATTACGTAACTTGCGTTACTTACATTACGTTACTTGTAATGTGTTACCCCAACTCTCTTGATAAGAAAGTACATAAAGTGTGTAGTATCATAATGTGCCCATATGAGATATGTGCTTCCACCACATGAATGTGTTAGCATCTAACTAAATTCATTACCTTAAAATTTATTTTTACTTCATAAATTCAAAAACATTTTCTACAATTAAAACATAGTGAACTGTCACAAGCTAGTTTTCTTTTGCACAAGGATTTGTGGGTATTATTTGCTCAAAAAGCATTCATAGATTAACACTTTATGATTTGGCACATGCAGGTCCTTCTAAAAAAATTAGATTATTGTGATAAAAGTTCATTATTTTCCATAATGTAATGATAAAAATTTAACTTTCATATATTTTAGATTCATTGCACACCAACTGAAATATTTCATGTCTTTTATTGTTTTAATACTGATGATTTTGGCATACAGCTCATGAAAACCCAACATTCCTATCTCAAAATAGTAGCATATTTAAAACGACCAATAAAAGAAAAGTGTTTTTAATACAAAAAAAGTCAACCTTCAAATAATTATGTTCAGTTATGCACTCAATACTTGCTGGGGAATCCTTTTGCAGAAATGACTGCTTCAATGCGGCGTGGCATGGAGGCAATCAGCCTGTGGCACTGCTGAGGTGTTATGGAGGCCCAGGATGCTTCGATAGCGGCCTTAAGCTCATCCAGAGTGTTGGGTCTTGCGTCTCTCAACTTTCTCTTCACAATATCCCACAGATTCTCTATGGGGTTCAGGTCAGGAGAGTTGGCAGGCCAATTGAGCACAGTAATACCATGGTCAGTAAACCATTTACCAGTGGTTTTGGCACTGTGAGCAGGTGCCAGGTCGTGCTGAAAAACGAAATCTTCATCTCCATAAAGCTTTTCAGCAGATGGAAGCATGAAGTGCTCCAAAATCTCCTGATAGCTAGCTGCATTGACCCTGCCCTTGATAAAACACAGTGGACCAACACCAGCAGCTGACATGGCACCCCAGACCATCACTGACTGTGGGTACTTGACACTGGACTTCAGGCATTTTGTCATTTCCTTCTCCCCAGTCTTCCTCCAGACTCTGGCACCTTGATTTCCGAATGACATGCAAAATTTGAGCGGCAGTCCAGTGCTGCTTCTCTGTAGCCCAGGTCAGGCGCTTCTGCCGCTGTTTCTGGTTCAAAAGTGGCTTGACCTGAGGAATGCGGCATTTGTAGCCCATTTCCTGCACACGCCTGTGCACGGTGGCTCTGGATGTTTCTACTCCAGACTCAGTCCACTGCTTCCGCAGGTCCCCCAAGGTCTGGAATCGGTCCTTCTCCACAATCTTCCTCAGGGTCCGGTCACCTCTTCTCATTGTGCAGCGTTTTTTGCCACACTTTTTCCTTCCCACAGACTTCCCACTGAGGTGCCTTGATACAGCACTCTGGGAACAGCCTATTCGTTCAGAAATGTCTTTCTGTGTCTTACCCTCTCGCTTGAGGGTGTCAATGATGGCCTTCTGGACAGCAGTCAGGTCGGCAGTCTTACCCATGATTGCGGTTTTGAGTAATGAACCAGGCTGGGAGTTTTTAAAACCCTCAGGAATCTTTTGCAGTTGTTTAGAGTTAATTAGTTGATTCAGATGATTAGGTTAATAGCTCGTTTAGAGAACCTTTTCATGATATGCTAATTTTTTTAGATTTTTTTGGAATTTTGAGTTTTCATGAGCTGTATGCCAAAGTCATCAGTATTAAAACAATAAAAGACCTGAAATATTTCAGTTGGTGAGCAATACATTTTTATCATTACATTATGGAAAATAATAAACTTTTATCACAATATGCTAATTTTTTGAGAAGGACCTGTACTTATAATATTGCATACTACATAGCACATATATTATAGTTTGGGAACAGCCCCATTTTTAAAAAATGTATATATAAACTACTGTTCAAAAGTTGGGTCAGTTATTCATATTTTTATTCAGCGGGTTTCTACACCTGTTCCTCATATTTTGCACTTCTATAATTTGTTTATTATATATATACTTTGCATCCGGAATGTATTCACACCACTTTTTTCCACATTTTATGTTACACAGCCTTATTCCAAAATGGATTACATTTTATTATTTTCCTCAAAATTCTACAAACAATACCTCATAATGACGACGTGAAAGAAGTTTGTTTGAAATCTTTGCAAATTTATAAAAAATAAAATACAATTTTTTTTACATGTGATTAAGTGTTCACCGCCTTTGCAATGACACTCAAAATTGAGCTCATGTGCATCCTATTTCCACTGATCATCTTTGAGATGTTTCTACAACTTGATTGGAGTCCACCTGTGGTAAATTCAGTTGATAGGAAATTATTTGGTAAGGCACACACCTGTCCCACAGTTAACGGTGCATGTCAGAGCACAAACCAAGCCATGAAGTCCAAGGAATTGTCTGTAGACCTCCGAGACAGGATTGTATTGAGGCACAGATCTGTGAAAGGGTACAGAAACATTTCTGCAGCATTGACGGTCCCAATGAGCACAGTGGCCTTCATCATCCATAAGAAGTTTGGAACCACCATGACTCTTCCTAGAGCTGGCCGCACAGCCAAACTGAGCGAATGGGGAGAAGGGCCTTAGTCAGGGAGGTGACCAAGAACCCGATGGTCACTCTGACAGAACTCCAGCGTTTCTCTGTGTAGAGAGGAGAACCTTCCAGAAGAACAACTATCTCTGCAGCACTCCACCAATCAGGCCTGTATGATAGAGTGGCCAGATGGAAGCCACTCCTCTGTGACGTGTGTGAGGGTGGAAGGAAGAAGACAGGGTCGGCGTGGCTGGGACTTGCAACTTTTATTACTCAGATTCAGATACAAACACAACAGGCGCACGTGGGGGCATAAACTCAAAACACTCTTCACAGATTTCTCCAGTTCTATCACTCGGTTTCAACTCTGTCCTCTCACGGCCAGCATGCGCAAAGTCCCAGTCCCACTCTCTTTCTCGACTCTCTCCCCGCAACGGCTTATATGCGGTCTCTCCACGCTAATTACTGCAATCAGACACAGGTGTTCATCATCTGCACTTGACCTACTTACTCACTGCTCGGCTCCGTTCTCTCTCTCCCGCTACAGACCTCGCGAAACCATACCCCTCGGCCACAGACAGACAAAACACACCTGAGGGACTCTCAGACCATGAGAAACAAAATTCTCTGGTCTGATGAAACAAAGATTGAACTCTTTGGCCTGAATGCAAGCGACATGTCTGGAGGAAACCAGGCCTATACCATCCCTGAAGCAAGGTGGTGGCAGCATCATGCTGTGGGGATGTTTCAGTGGCAGGAACTGGGAGACTAGTCAGGATCGAGGGAAAGATGAATGCAGCAATGTACAGAGACATCCTTGATGTGAACCTGCTCCAGAACGCTCTGGACCTCAGACTGGGGCGAAGGTTCATCTTCCAACAGGACAACGACCCTAAGCACACAGCCAAGATAACAAAGGAGTGGCTACGGACAACTCTGTGAATGTCTTTGAGTAGCCCAGACTTGAATCGGATTAAACATCTCTGGAGAGATCTGAAAAGGGCTGTGCACCGACGCTCCCCATCCAACCTGATGGAGCTTGAGAGATCCTGCAAAGAAAAATGGGAGAAAATGACCAAAAAGAGGATTGCAAACTTGTAGCATCATACTCAAAAATACCTGAGGCTGTTATTGGTGCCAAAGGTGCTTCAACAAATGATTGAGCAAAGGCTGTGAATACTTTAAATACATGTGATTTTTCGTTTTTTATTTTTTTTTAAATTAGCAAAGATTTCAAACAAACTTCTTTCACGTTGTCATAATTGGGTATTGTTTTTTTTTAATTTTGGAATAATGCTGTAACATAACAAAATATGGAAAAAGTGAAGCGCTGTGAATACTTTCCGGATTCACTGTAAATTAGATTTATTTATTTATATATATTTACTATTTGCACTCTGGTTAGATGCTTCATTGGCTCTTTACTTGTATTCTACACAATGACAATAAAGTTGAATCAGATTAAATCGATCAAAAGTGACAGTAAAGACTTTTACATTGTTACAATAGATTTCTATTTTAAATAAATGCTGTTCTTTTGAACTTTTTTCATAGTCCTCCACAAAAATATTAAGCAGCACAACTGTTTTCAACATTGATAATTATTTTTTTCTTTAGTAGCAAATCAGCATATTAGAATGATTTCTGAAGGATCATGTGACACTGAAGACTGAAGTAATGAGGCTGAAATTTCAGCTTTGCCATCACAGGAATAAATTACATTTTTTTTAATCATTTAATATTTTACAATTTGCTGTTTTTGATCAAATAAATGCTTGGTGAGCACAGTAGACTTCTTTTGAACAGTATAGTGTATTCTTTTGTAAGATAAGTGATTTGTATTTTGAAATGTTATGTGTTGTTTTAATTTAACGTTTATTGCAATTTTGCATACTCTGTCATTTCCCATCAACGTTTTCCATACAGTGCTGATGCTGTGCACCAGGATAATATGAATTGGAATTTAAATGGCAGTCCAGGTGTGGAGAACCGATCTAATGAAGCATGTGGCTGGAGTGACATGGTAACATACACAAAGAGAAAATATAGTCATCATGTTTCTTTCTTAAATCTACAAATGGATATAAGAGAGCACACTTGAGAAGAAAATATGAAAATACCCCCAGCTGTTGTATTCTTTGTGTCTCAGGTATACAGCAGACCTCTGGATGTGTGTCCTCCAGTTGTGTGGTACTGTCCACCCCTCCAGCAGTGGATGAGCTCTGGATACCCTCCTTGGACGTCCTGTCTGGATGAGAATCTGTTGCTCCATAGGTCAGCCAGCACCAGAGAAGTTTGTGCAAATGTAAGTTTAGAGAGTAAACGCAGGGAAAAAATACTATAAAAAGCGATCTTAACAGCAAAAAACGAGTGTAAATCTTATTTTACAGGCTCAGTTTAAATATAAAATCCAGATAAATGTTTCATTTTCAGAGACAACTATACAGTGGACACTGTACAAGCATCCTGACACCTCTTGCTCAAAAAAATACACCATGTATTCCACTGAGTGCTTTTGGTAGCACTGATTCAGACTGTAAGCTGTAAATCATTCATGTGAATGCTCTAATAAAGCCATCTAAACGCACCTTACTGTTTCTTGAAACATTGAAACACAAATCTGGTGATGTGAAATGATTGTTTTTGTGATTTCATCTCACATTAACATCCAGTAGGACTTTGCATCTACGAGGTAATTAGAAAAGCAATAGCAAAATGATTGATTGGTCAATTAGCATTTTTACAATGACATATTTAGTGGCAGGGATAAAATCTTAACGTGACATAAAATGCCATATATTGGATGATAATTTATGGCCATTTCTAAGGGCAAGTTCAATCGTTCACTCTTATTACCTGGAACAGTCTGCTGTGGGTGGGACAGTGAAAACCTCTCCCTCTTGAATTGAACTGGTATGATAAGATGCAGTAACTGTTAACTTTAGACTTTAGACTTAAGGAGATTTTATTCACCAAGTACAAAAATACAATTAATTTGAAAATTATTTAAAACAGACTTACTTTAGAAGGCTATTTCTTGATTCTGTAATCATGTTATAGTATTTTTCATAAATAAAGTTATTGTTTAAAAAAAAATATGAATAAAAAGGAATCCAACATATTGGCCAAACAAAAAAAACGTATCGGCCTGGGCCAAAGATTTATTAATTAAATAATCTTGAAAAAAAGATTCACAGTCTCCTCTCCACAAAAAATATAAAGGAGCACAACTGTTACATTTACAACAATTTTAATAATCAGAAATGTTTCTTGAGCAGCCAATCATATTAGAATGATTTCTAAAGGATCATGTGACACTGAAGACTGGTGTAATGATGCTGAAAATTCAGCTTTGCATCACAGGAATAAATTACATTTTAAAATATATTCAAATAGAAAACAGTTATAATTGTAATAAAACAAATCACAATATTAAAATTTTACTGTATTTAAAAAAAACTTTTTTCATAGAAACATTTATACAAATTACAGACCCCAAACTTCTGAATGGTGAACCTATTATTTTAAATAAAATAATGATTGACATTATGATATATATATAGCATGTATGTATGTACGTATGTGTATATATATGTATGCATGTACATATGTATGTGTGTGTATGTATGTATGTATGTATGTATGTATGTATGTATGTATGTGTGTATGTGTGTATGTGTGTATGTATGTATGTGTGTATGTGTGTATGTATGTATGTGTTTATGTATGTATATGTGTGTATGTATGTATGTGTGTATGTATTTATGTGTGTATGTATGTATGTATGTATGTATGTGTGTATGTGTGTATGTGTGTATGTATGTATGTATGTATGTATGTATGTATGTATGTATGTATGTATGTATATATATAATATGTGTGTGTGTATGTGTATATATATAATATGTGTGTATGTATGTGTGTATGTATGTATGTATGTGTATATACATAATATGTGTGTATGTATGTATGGGTGTATGTGTATATATATAATATGTATGTATGAATGTGTGTATGTATGTATATATATTCTTATTACATAATAAAATAAAATAATAGCATTATAACAAAATAATAATAATACATTTCTTAATAAATAATTCATATATATATATATATATATATATATATATATATATATATATATATATATATATATATATATATATATATACATGAACATATATAACATTCTTTCGAAAATGTATTAAAAAAAATTCCAACTTAGTATTCAATTTTAAATAATATTATTTCAAACAGAAATAATAATTGACAATATTTACTAATTGACCGTTTTTGGCTGTATTTTTGAATAATGAAATACTTTTTTTAAATTTGTTCTATTTTTTCCTATTGTGGCGCTTTGTTCTGTTGTTCTGTTCTGTTGATGGCTAAACCATGTATTTGTCAAGGAGAAGGTGGTAGGATTCTTCCTGAAGGTTAACATGGGAAGGGCAGGTGAGTTTTCACAGCACATGCTGATTTTTTCCTACTGGAATACATTAGGATTGTTAAAATAAAGAGGTTTTCTATGAAAATGATAGAAAAAGTCTTTTGGACATTATATATTTGCTTCCAACTTCCGTTTATATCCTTGCTTAAAGTCTTGCCTCCTCCTTTTTGTTTTACGTTTTCTGGAAATGCTGATAAAATGGTACTCTAATCGACAATATTAGTTATTGTTCAATAAAACTTTATTGCTAGGTTATATAACAGTGACAAAAGCAAGAAGGTGGAATATTAGAAGCTCTGGAAGCCAGTGTCACCTCTGACTTTCCAGTAACATGCAGGAGGTTTATCATCTGAGGAAAAGTGTTTGTTGAGTCTTTGTAAGTCAGTCACTTGTCTATAAAATGTCTAGAAGAGGTTGCCGTTTGTCGTCCACGGAGACTCTGCTCTTCGTTGTTGTTGTTGTGCTGTTTGTGGTTTGTGTGGGACTAATTGTCGTCACTTGGCTCGCACTAGACAACAAAGGTATGAGACTATTACCTCCATTTCAGATGAATAATACTGAATACTTTCGATGTTCTGAAGTGTTTTTATTCATTTTTTTTAGCTATAGATGAAGGCGAGGAAACGGGCTCAGAGTTCACTGGAAGGCTTGTCATCTCTAATGGAACCGCTTTCACGGAGGAGCTCCTGAACAAAAACAGCACACAGTTTAAAGCTCTGGCATATGACACTGAGCAGAAGGTAAATTAGCCTTTAATGTCTTAGTTATTATTCCTGGAAAGTTTAAAAACAGTTCGCCCCAAAAATACAAATTACTCAGCCTCATGTCGGTCCAAACCTATATGACACTTTCTTCTGTGGAACAGAAAAGCAGATATTAGGTAGATTTACTGTTCACTTAATGAAAGTGAAAGGTGACTGAGTCTGAGATTCATTCTGCCTAACATCTGCTTTTCTGTTCCACAGAAGAAAGTATGTCATACAGTTTTTGACTGACATGAGTGTGAGTAAATGGTGACATAATCTTAATTTTTTTGGGATAAATATAAACGTTTTTTCATTGAATGAATCATGAAGCATGTCAAAACATGTTTAGGTTATGTTTTACCCATTATTTAAGATATTTTTATCATAGATCAGGCATAACATTATGACAGGTGAAGTGAATAACACTGATTATCTCTTCATCACGGCACATGTTAGTGGATGGGATATATTAGGCAGCAAGTGAACATTTTGTCCTCAGAGTTGATGTGTTAGCAGCAGGAAAAATGGGCAAGAGTATGGATTTGAGAGTTTGACAAAGGCCAAATTGTGATGACTAGACAACAGGGTTAGAGCATCTCCAAAACTGCAGCTCTTGTGGGGTGTTCTCGGTCTCTCAGTATCTATCAGTACAGTTTCTATTTTCCAAGGAAGGAAAAGTGGTCAACCAGCGGTCATGGGCGGCCAAGGCTCAATGATGCACGTGGGGAGCGAAGGCTGGCCTGTGTGGTCTGATCAAACAGACGAGCTACTGTAGCTCAAACTGCTCAAGAAGTTAATGCTGGTTCTGATAGAAAGGTGTCAGAATACACAGTGCATCACAGTTTGTTGTGTATGGGGCTGCATAGCTGCAGACTAGTTAGGGTGTCCATGCTGACCCCTGTCCACCACCAAAAGTGGAAACAGTGGGCACGTGAGCATGAGACCACAGGACAATGAAAGGTGGCCTGGTCTGATGAATCACGTTTTCTTTTACATCACGTGGATGGCCGGTGTGCGTGTGTTGCTTACCTGGGGAGCACATGGCAACAGGTTGCACTATGGGAAGAAGGCAAGTAAGCAAGTATCTTTCAGCTGTATAACTAATTGTTTACACTAATTAGTAAGCGCACAGTAAGAAATTGCTCTATAAAGTTAATAAGAAAAATCAGCATTGAAAAAAATAACGGGAATGGCAAAAACTCCTTAACAGGAAAACATCTGGATGCATTACATAAATTAGAATTAAAAGGATAGTTCACTCAAAAAATCTAAATTCTGTCATTTACTCACCCTCAAGTTGTTCCAAACCTGTCTTCATTTTGTTCTTCTGCTGAACACAAAAGAAGATATTTTGAAGAATATGGGAAAGCAAACAGTTGATGGACTCTACATACTATGGAAGTCAATCAATGGCTCATCGACTGTTTGGTTACCCACATTCTTCAAAATTTAATATTATGTCAATCTATATGCAAATCAAACATCTTTTAAGACAAGGCAACAAGTGCGACCAACGTTTGTATATGGAGTTATGTTACCATACATACCATTTAATTCTGAAAATTGTTGGCTGACTAATATGATTACTGTTTTATCTTAGTATTTTTTTTGTGTTGTCTGTGTATTGCTGCCTGTTTGCAGATCAACGAAGCCTATAGTCATACTTCCCTTAAGGAACAGTTCAGAAGTTCCAAGGTCAATGAATTCAGGTGAGACTTTATATATTAAGCTATAAAGACAGCAATAAAGTTCATAATCTATAATATTATGTGCATGTATTTAGATTTCTAAAGACCTCTAGGGTGAACGTGATTTCACCAAGTGCAACATGTCCTGGGTCATCTTTATTTTTCTTAGAACAATTTTCCAATCAACCAATCAGATTTGAGTGACAAGTTTACAGTTTATGTCAAGTTTAGGCTTAATAGGGATAAGTTATGGGTAGTGTTATGTTTAGGGGCAGGGAATTTTCAGACAGAAATGTTGTTTCAGGATTAACAAAATATGTTGACACAGGAACATGTTTTACTTGGCAAAATCTAGAGATGTGGTTTGAAATCAGGAATATACATGTTTAAAATAATTTACAGCTTTGAGGTTATGAAGTACCTAGTCTCAGCCTCAGACTTCACGGACCGTTGGCTGAACGTCTGATGCATATAGCACACTTATCTGGAATTTTTAAGTCATCATCTGATTGGTTGAATTCTACAGGACTGATTGGTCCTTGGCCAATGAAAGCTGCGAAAAAGTCCAGACCTGGAGGTCTGTCTATGCGAGACTATGAATTACCTCTACAAATGTTTTATGAGTAAAGATAAAATAAGTACACTATGTAACTTTTGGTGCTTTAGCGGTTAATGCGTCTTGTGGAAGAACATTCACAACAAGCAATTTTGCATTTAAAAGATGTCTAATAGCTGTCCAAACAAAGCCCTGGTATCTAGGCTAAAACAAGGCAAAATTTGGGCTGTAAGTGAAAATTTCATAAAAGTCTAACCATAGCCCACGAATTGACTAGTCATCTAGAACATGAACATGTCAAAGAAATGAAACCAAACACTTTGTTGACTTTCCTTACATGGTATAATATCATACATCTCACAAGTTGCACTATATTGCCAAAAGTATTGGGACACCCCTTCAAATCATTAAATTCAGGTGTTCCAATCACTTCCATGGCCAAAGGTGTATATAATCAAGCTAGGTTATAGGTTGATAGGTTGCCACCTGTGCAATAAGTCTATTTGTGAAATTTCCTCACTACTAAATATTCCACGGTCCACTGTTAGTGGTATTATATCAAAGTGGAAGCAATTGGGAATAACAGCAACATCAAATCATAGAGCGGGGTCAGCGCATGCTGAGGCGCACAGTGTGCAGAAGTTACCAACTTTCTGCCAATAAAGTTGTCAATAGCTACAGACCTCCAAACTTTGTGTGGCCTTCAAAACAGCTCAAGAACAGTGCTTAGAGAGCTTCATGGAATGGGTTTCCATGGCCGAGCAGCTGCAGCCAAGCCTTACATCACCAAGAGCAATGCAAAGCATCGGATGCAATGGTGTAAAGCAATCCACCACTGAATTCTAGAGCAGTGGAGACGTGTTCTCTGGAGTGACCAATCACGCTTCTCTGTCTGGAAATCCGATGGACGAGTCTGGGTTTGGCGGTTGCTAGGAGAACGGGACTTGCCTGACTGCATTGTGCCAAGTGTAAAGTTTGGTGTGGGGTTGTTTTTCAGGGGTTGGGATTGGCCCCTTAATTCCAGGGAAAGGAACTCAATAATTCAGCATAAGACATTTTGGACAATTTCATAACCCCAAATTTGTGGGAACCGTTTGGGGATGACCACTTCCTGCAGAGACTGCTAGCCAGGCCTTCTCGTCTAACATCAGTGCCTGACCACACAAATGCGCTTCTAGAAGAATGGTTAAAAACTTTCATAAACTACTCCTACTCCTACATTTCATGTGCATCATGTAAAGGCAGACGTCCCAAAATTTTTGACAATATAATTTATGTTGTCAAAAACAACATTCAAGGTTATTTTGACTAGAAGTGGGTTACTCCTAGTAAGTGGGTTACCCAGACTACTGTATATCGTGTCTAAAGTAACCGAGACTATGAAATGATGGCTATTGCTGGCTGGGTTGTAGCCTGAAATACTGCTCTCTGTTTATGCATATGAGTCAGGCAGGTACTGGGCTTGTCTGCATTTTTTGGCATTCCGCTCATTCTAAAATAGTCCGAAATTCTGAATATAAACACTTATTATAGGTGTAATGTACTGTTTCAGGATAATACACAAACACGGTTTGGAAGATGGATTCATTATGTTCTCGCTCTTTATATAAATTAATTTTAAAAAAAAAAAGTTATGCGCTGGACCTTTTAATTTGTCTGGCTATCACCAGACCAAAACATAAAATCTGTTTTTCTTCTGTTGTTCTCAGCGAAGGCAGTGTGGTTGTGAACTTTGACGTACTCTTCCGCGGTGTTATAGATTCTGAGACAGCACAGGAGCAGTTAGTAGGTGGGTTACAGCAGGGTCAAGGTGGAAATGATGGACTGGTAATTGACATCGGCAGCGTGCAGGTCTCAGGTAATGTCATCAGTATCTACAGTTTCATAGTTATCTTATATTCTTAATTTGATTAGTTAATTTAATATAGACAATTTGTTTGTTCAGTTGATTGTTTAACAATTTAGTTGATTGTATAAACTTTCTAATATATACCCCCAGAAAAACCAACTGCAACCCAGAGACCATCTACAACAAAACCAGGTGGGTTATGTTTTTGATTTTATTGCTGCTGCGAGGTCACACATAATGCCAGGGAAAAAGAGTCATTTCTTGTTGTTACAATTGAAAAGCTAAATTAATGTCAATGTAAAATGTAATATAAAAGTTTTTTTTGTTGGTTAAAATTAATTTGCATGAATGAATAATGGGAAAGTGTGAATTTTTACATTTTCACAATTTCTAGTCACTTTTTTTGCCATTTGAAATGGTCCTTTAATGGGACAATACATTTTACAGAATTCAAATGTGACAAATTCCATGTAGTCTTTTAATTATTTTGAGCTTATTAAAGCTGCATGCTTAAAAATTATGGAAGCTTGTTTTTGCCATTTGAATAACGCACATTTTTTTACCTTGCAATTCTGCCTTTTTTTTCTTGCAAGTCTGACTTTTTCCTCAGAATTGTGTGATATAAACTAGCTATTGTGATATATATATATATATTAAAGAAATGTATACCTTTATTTAGCAAGTTTCCATTGAATTGATGAAAAATCACAGTAAGAAACCTGGAAAAAATTCGCAAAATTATTAATTGTTGCACAGAAAAATCACCCATCATAGTATTTGTGATCAGGAGACTTCTTTCTAAAATGTATTTAAAAAAAAAAAAAAGTCTTACCGACCCTTAACTTTAGAATGGTAGTGTATATGCATTTAATTAACTTCTGTGATAATTATCAGATTCGGTTAAAAAGTCAAAGTTTTTCTTCTTGTTGGTTGAACGGTAATAGTCGTGCATCCTCTGTCAATCACTCCAGTGAATTGTCCAGATGGACAGAAGGCATGTGCTGATGGTACAAAATGTATTCCGCAAACTGATTTCTGTGATGGAATACAAAACTGTTCTGATGGCTCAGATGAGAATCTGAGTGTCTGTGGTATGTATTTATGACCCTTTAATATTATGTTTTATTTACAATATTAGTATTTACTTTGAAAATATGCACTCAGGGCTTGACTAACATTTTTGCTCACCAGCCACTGCGACAAGTGTTTTTCAAAAGTCACTTGCCACAATTTTGACACCGATGGAAAAACTGACTTATGGATATTTTAAATATTATCTCATAATTAGGCAGCAGGTTGCCTAAATTAGGCTGCTGTTACTTTAAGACCTGACACACAGATCCAATATACTGTTACTCATGCGTTTTCTTTCTCAACTGTTTACGTTCACTTAAAACATAACTGACTCTGTTTACGTGGGTACTCGACAAGACTGGCATTTTGACATTACTTTGTGTGTATTTGACTTTTTAAACATAATAAGCAGCGAAAAAGAACTAAATTTAGTACTGAGGGGGCTTTATGTGTGGTCACTTTTGGTCTGAGCACAAAATCTGTGGGAGTCAAATTTTGCGCAGTACTCGCAATCCCACTTCAAGCCCTATAACAGAAACGATATTCATTCGGAGCTATTGAAACGAGTGAGTGAGGGGAGGCGGGTTTGTGTGTCAACTCGCTGTCGGAGAGATGAGAGCGCGAGAAAGAGCAGCTGGTATCGAGTATCTATTCTGTGAAAAATGAAAATTGGAAGAATTTCAGATATTTCAGTAGCGAAAAACACAATATTTTTGACAACACTACATTGCACAATTGAAAAATGTATATATTATGTAATAAAATTCAACCCGCCAATGTGGCTAGTAGGAGTGACTGCATTACACGCCATTGCTGAAATCCACCCAGGTGTTAATGTCAAGCCCTGTATGCAATTATTGCAATAGATACAGTATTATGTATATTTCATACTCCATAGCAACAATGTGTGATGGCCAGTTTCTCCTGCTTGGTCCGACTGGATCTTTCCACTCTAAAAACTTTCCAGAGGTCTATGACAGTCCCACAGCCTGCCGTTGGATTATACGGTAATACGATAATCGGATTCATCTAGACATTGAGATTTCACCAACTCACACAGTCTTTCATTTCACCCACAGAGTGACTGAGGGCTTGGCCATAAAACTAGTCTTTCACACTTTCCATACGGAACAAGATATTGACATTCTGGAGCTATATGAGGGCACTGGCCCTATGAAAAAATTGACGTGTGAGTTTTGACAATAAACAGTATTACTTGAGATTTTGGACTTCTAAAGTGTCTTGACATCAGATTGTGTCTTTCAGACTCTCTCTCAGGAATATCACCTGGGGTCATCTGGCTGTTATCTCATGAAGCCACTGTTGAATTTTACGCAGATTACATCAATAACTTTCAAGGCTTCAATGCAACTTACATGGCAGAGAACATCAGTGAGCTCTCGAGTGGGTATTGATTTCCCAAAAATACCATACCTCCCATTGAATCAATGTTATTTGAACATTTATGAAAAGTTCGACACAATAATGGTGTGGAAATACCCTATTCAGAGGCATATAGAATAGTGTTACCATATAGTTACTTATATAGATCAGTGGTGCGCATACTTTTGATGTGACCATGAAACCTTCGGGAATTACTAAAATTATGCACAATACAAGCAATATTTAACTAGAGACAATGAGATAAGTGAGTGAGAGGAGGCGGGTGTGTGTCACTCTGCTGTCGGAGAGAGAGAGTGAGCGTTCGGTATTGGTGTATCGATACTGCAGAAAAGGAGTATTGGAACAGTTTCAGATATTTCAGTATTGATACATATTAATATTTTTGACAACTCTAATATAGAGTGCTGTAGTGATGTCGTATTTTTGTAGACAACCCAGAAGTCAGCATCACCCTGGTTCTCTCGACAAACATTCCATAGGATTCTTCCAATGGCTTTTAGATAATTTCAGAAAATAATCTTCTGCTCATCTTGATAAATTTCACAATTGAACACCACTGAATTTTGAAGCCTAAATACAATCAGTAGATGTAAAAGCTAAACGTAGGCTACAAACGAACTACACCACAATCGCATGGCTTTAACATCACCATCACTAGGCTTCTGACATCTCTATATATTGATCTTGATGATGGAACCTGAAGTGCAAAAATGCTAACTTTTATTTCAGTAAAAAAAAAAAAAATCATATTAACATTTTTATTGTACTCTATGGTCTTTGGTAGATGAAGACAAGATAAGCTGTTCGTTTGAAGAGGATTTCTGTCTCTGGAGGCAAGAATTTGATGACGATGGCGACTGGATTCGAGCGCAAGGCGCAACTCTTCCACCAGACACTGGCCCGAGCTTTGATCACACAACGGGCAACCAATCAGGTGCCATTTAATACACCATACTATTAAAGATTAGGGTTTGCAAATACGCGAAAATGTATTCTGTCTAATATTTTATTATACTTTGATTTCTGATGGATGTTATTTATTTTTACTATATATACATACCTGATATACTGGAATAAACATTGATTTTTATCTCCTAGGGCACTACATTGTGACCCCTCGGACTCCTGGAAGTTGGGTTAAAAAATTCCGTATCTACAGTCTTCCTCTGACTCCTACGAAGGAATCAATGTGTCTGCGATTCTGGTTAGTTTTTATGAGCTTACACGTGCACATTTTTCTGAAAATGTCTGATAAATTAAAATTAAAATGCTAAAATTAAACAACACTTTCAATCATTTAAATACTTAGCTTAAAGGATTAGTTCACTTTTAAATAAACTTTAGCTGATAATTTACTCACCCCCATGTCATCCAAGATTTCCATGAAGGTTTTTGATGAAAACATTCCAGGATTTTTCTCCTTATAATGGACTTCAATGGAACCCAAATGGTTCAAGATCCAAATGACAGTTTCAGTGCAGCTTCAGAGGGCTTTAAACCATACCAGACGATGAATAAGGGTCTTATCTAACGGAACGATCGTCATTTAATTTTGTTTTTTTTTAAGTTAAAGTTTTATAAGCACAAATGTTCACCTTGCTCTGTTCTGTGATATGTGTATGTGACATCACGTAATACGCAATACGAAAAGGTCACTCTTGGTGTAGGCGGAAGTACCATGTCAGAGTTTACAAATGTGCGGAAGGAGGATTCAAAATTGTCCGACATCGTTGTTTTACCTTTTAACTTCCTTTTTTGTAAACGGCAGATGGAGTACGGAGTATGTGCACGTTCAACAACGACTCTGTACTTCCACCAACGTCAAGCGTGACCTTTTTAAACGTAAATGCGTATTATGTGACATCACGTACACATATCACAGAACGGAGCATGGCGAACATTTGTGCTTATAAAACTTAATTTTTTTAAATTTTTTAAAATGACCGATCGTTTCGCTAGATAAGACCCTTATTCATCGTCTGGTATGGTTTAAAGCCCTTTGAAGCTGCACTGAAACTGTCATTTGGACCTTGAACCGTTTGGGGTCCATTGAGTCTATTATAAGGAGAAAAATCCTGGAATGTTTTCATCAGAAACCTTCATTTATTTTCGACTGAAGAAAGAAAGACATGGACATCTTGGATAACATGGGGGTGAGTAAAGTAGCAGCCAAAGTTTATTTAAAAGTGAACTAATCCTTTAACCTGTAGCTTCTCTAATGTGCTCCGAAAGGGAGGGGTAAGCAGTGGGTGATTGCAATTCACAACCTCACCACTAGATGCCGCTAAAATTCACACAGTGCACCTTTAAAGTGTATTTTAGTTTAGCATTTAACCTATAATTCATCAAGAGCTATTAGCACTTAAGTGTATTATTTTAAAGTGTATTATTTCTGTAATAAGCACTCTTCTTAAAAGTATGCTGAGGTGTATTTCTTTTTCACAAGGCATTGTACTGACCTGTAAGCGTTTGATGAATGTACCTGTGCTCTTTGAGGTATCATATGTTCGGGGAGGAGGTGTGGCGTCTGACGGTCACAACCGAGGAAGGGTCATCCGTCACTGTCCTCTTCCAGAAAGAAGGGAACTATGGTGACAACTGGAACTATGCTCAAGCCACACTAAACATCACTGCTAATGCTGTGGTCAGTTCATGTAGAAATCGACTTTAGGTTTGTAACATTAAACGGTTAAAAAGTCATTAAATACATTTGCCCTTTTTATTGTTTGTCTCTCAGGTGGTCTTTGAAGCGCAAAAGAGGGCAGGACTTCTGAACGATATTGCCCTGGATGACATCAGCATAGTGCCTGGTTCCTGCGGGCAGGCCCCTCCTGACCCAACTCCTGTCCCGCCTCCCGCCACCCCCCCTCCCATACCAGGTAAAGCAAGATCTAACAATAGACCTTTTTCACAATGACGTCAGCCGCAAATCAGTGTATCTGTAGTTCCGCCTTACCTTCGTGAAGTTGTGACGTCATGTGAAAAGGGACGATTACACATGTTTTTATTAGCACAGAATTGTAAAGGAGTTACATTTATGTAATTAAATTAAATGATTTCTAATAGTGGATTGTGGGGGACCCTTTGACCTGTATGAGTCAAACTCAACATTCAGCTCTCCAAACTACCCCAGTGGCTATGGACACAACGCTTCGTGTAAGTACTAGATATATATGATCATTAAGAATAGAGAATAATAATCAAAATCAAAAACGGACAATTACACCCCAACCTCCTTCAATTTATAATGTTTTGATTATTATGGTTTATCTTGGTCAGGTATGTGGACTTTACATGCTAAGGAAGGACAGAATATAAAATTGCATTTTCAAGATGTTGCTTTAGAAATGGATTATGACGTTCTGGAAATTCGTGATGGAGTGGAGCCCTATTCAGATTTAATAGGTAATTTTTTTTTGTTCATGCATTTATATTATAGGTAATTATATTATAGATTTACAGTATGTAACTATGTATATAC
This sequence comes from Gobiocypris rarus, assembly GCA_023029165.1. Lineage (NCBI taxonomy): Eukaryota > Metazoa > Chordata > Actinopteri > Cypriniformes > Gobionidae > Gobiocypris > Gobiocypris rarus. The sequence goes on along the minus strand of CM040930.1, from coordinate 12,564,877 downwards.
AAATTTTCAACAGTTTGGGGCCGGTAAGAAGTCTCATATGCCGCCCTAAGGCTACATTTATTTGACCAATCAATAAAAATATTATAACAATTTAAATGTTATCCATTTTTACGGAGCCCCTAAAGAGAATGTGGTGGTGGTGGAAAAAAATTGGGATGGGAGGAAATTTTTTTTTTTTAAACTTCTCTGCTGTGAGTTTGAAGTGTAAACTTCCTACTGGCATTGTTTCAAACAGCTCAGTTGGCTACGTTAACAATGGAGTGCTTCGTTTTATTTTAAACTTGTTGGCAATATATTCACAGATTCAAACTTCCCGGATCAATAACTCGTAAGCTAATTGTTTTTAAAACACAAATGACACCTCTTTACCATAGACAACGAGTTACAACCTAATTTTCCTCAAAACGAGCTTTATAACATAAATAGATCTCTATGAGCAGGTGGCTGAGAGACGAGTCCTAAGGGACCGTCTGCAAAGTGCAAATCCTGAAAAGCGTTACTACAAAAAGTCATTAACTTAAATGTTACACACTGTAGTGTCACCAAATTCAGTTTACACATCAATGGTCTCCTACTGGTCATACTATAACTCGTCTTAGTTTGATAAAATGTGCTTTTGCATAATTTTTATGATTTTTTTTTATTATGAACAATATTCAATAACTTGCACTGTACTGTCACCAAATTTAGTTCATACATCACTGCTCTGTAAAATGTATATTTTAATAATTGTAATATTTCATTGACCATTGATATGAAATACAGATAATATGGCATAATATTTAACATAACATTAATTTTGCATTATGTCAATGTTTATTTGCACAATATGCAAAGAAAATAAATGGAACTTTATGGAGTATGTGTGTTTCGTCAATGAAGGTGTCCTAACTGGTGATCGGTCCTTCCCGGATCTTTTTTCCACAACCTCTCGGGTGACCATCATGCTTTCCACAGACGCATCAGGGAATGACAGAGGCTTTCTAGCCAACTTTAGCACAGGCCTTAACCTTGGCCAACCAGGTTAGTTTTCTTCTTTGTACTTTATGAAAATGTCAAAATAACAAGGAGATGGCCTAAGAAACTGCAAAAACTCATGAATTTGCAGATCCTTGTCCCACTGGACAGTTTCAATGCGGGACAGGAGCGTGTGTGTCTAATAACAGTGTGTGTGATGGGGTAGAAAACTGCTCCGATGGCTCAGATGAAGGCGACTGTGGTAAATTAACAAATTAAACTACAACAAAACCTCACAAATCAAAGAATGCTGTTCATGCTGCTGATCACAGGCTCTGTTGTATTTTAGTGCATTTAACAAAAGCTAATGTCAATGGAACTGAACGACTGAGACTTCAAGTCCAGAATGATCTTTACACGGTATGTGCTGAAGACTGGAGCTCTCAGCTATCTGACTTCTTCTGCCGCTACTTGGGCTACAGGTAAACACTTAACCGTTGAATATACAAATTATAATATTAACCCTGTGAAGACAGACAAATGAAAGAAAATGTCTTTGTCGAGTATCATATTTGATACATCAGGCTTTTATGGCTAAAATAGTCTGATGTAGGAGAATATGGAGCTCATTCTCAAGGATAAAACTGAACAAAAATATGCAGTTTTGTGCAGTTGCTGATGTTTATATGGCCAAAAAGTATGATGAAATTCTGATGTAAAACAGGGAAATCAGTATAGCAGACTACATGCTTAAAAGTCATATAAATATCACTTTTCAATCTAAATCTCCCAATATTACATCTTATCATATTTAAAGGGATAGTTCACCCAAAAATTACCCCATGATTTACTCCCCCTCAAGTCACATATGAAATTCTTCTTTCATACGAATACAATCGGCGTTATATTAAAACATTTCCTGGCTCTTCCAAGCTTTATAATGGCAGTGAATGGCTGCCCAAAATTTGAAGCTCAAAAAAGTGCATCCATCCATTATAAAGGTAATCCACTCAGCTCCAGGGATTAATAAAGGCCTTCTGAAGCAAAGCGATGGGTTTGTGTAAGTTGAATACGGAAGGCGGTCCGCTGGAAGCTAGATATTGTACTTTAAATATTGATTTTATTCTTGTGTGGAGCAGTTTTATAATGGACGGAGTTTTTTGGGCTTCAAATTTTGAGCTCCCATTCACTACCATTATTAAGCGAAAAGCCAGGATATATATATTTTATATCTCCGATTGTATTCGTCTGAGAGAAGAATGTCATATACACCTACTAGGATGGCTTGAGGGTAAATCATGGGGTAATTTAGATTTTTGGGTGAACTTTCCCTTTTAAATGCTTAGTTTTATGATCAAAGCTCTGTAGTTTTTATTGTGGGGGCCAAACATATAATGCAAGGCAATGATGATTTGAGAGATGAACAAATAAACGCTCCTCAAAATCCAGCTGCATTATATTTGATACATCAGGAGATTTTTCTAAACAATGATGAACTTGCTTCAGTCCAGTAAGTGTTAAACTTGGAATATTACTAGCAATACAAAGGTTATTCTTATGTTTTCTTTATAAAAAATTCCCAGCAAAAAGGCACGTGTTCCATGACCTGAAGGTTGACATTTTTGAATTATACTAAAAGGCCTTTTGCTTGATAAAACAGTATAAACTATAAATCATAGGACAGAAGGCATGTGGAAGATTGTGTACAACAGGGTTGTACTTTAAGCTTAAGCTTAAAATATAGTTTGTCAAATACTACCTATTAGGTAAAAACAGTATAATGTGTTTATTGATGTATCTAGGTCAGGAAATGCCTCATTCTCCATCATTATGGATGGAGACAGTCCGTTTACTACTGTAGGTGTGAATGCTAATGGCTCGCTGGATCTGAAACCCAGGTAATCGATAAAACAGGTGATCAATATTTTTCACTTTTATTAGCCTATTGTCATTTCAAATTCTTTTGTGTCTTTTTAAAGTGGCGCATGTCTCAGTGAGAAGATCGTGTCTCTGCATTGTAACAATCAACGTAAGTTGGAAACCCTCAGCTTGGATCATACACTCTTACACTATTCACCAAAAGTTGAACATCTGTTGTTGTGTTCTCTGTGTTTTAGCATGTGGCGTTCGTAAAGTACCTTCAAAGAGTGAGACTAATGTGGAAATGGACAGAAACCAAGCCGGCAGAGTGGTGGGAGGACAGGATGCGCAGAAAGGGGCGTGGCCATGGATAGTGTCTTTGCACTGGCTCGGCCGCCATGTATGCGGGGCCACTTTGATTGACAGGGAATGGTTGATTACAGCAGCACACTGTGTTTATGGGTAAGTGCTGCTCAGCGTTCGTGGCAGTATGGTGTCACTGTAGTTGTAGCTGTGAAAAACATACACTGAAAGACTAAGTGATATTTTGATCCCGTAGAAAGAATGTCCACCTGTCAAACTGGGCAGCTGTGTTGGGTCTTCACTCTCAGTTTGGGACGGATAACTCTAACAAACAAGTCCATTTAATAGATCGGATTATCATGCACAAGCGCTATAACAGGATAACAAAGGAGTCGGACTTTGCCCTAATGCATTTACAGACACCTGTCAGCTACACCGGTACGTAGACAAAACACATCTTTCCACAGATGTTGGGTTTTATTCAGTGTTTCATATGCTAAAGACATTTATGGCTACAAAAGATTTCTATTTCCAATAATAATTGTGCTTTTTGAACTTTTGGATTTTCCAAAGAATCCTGAAAAACATAACGGTTTCCACAAAAATATTAAGCAGCACAACCGTTTTGAACATTGATAATAATCATAAATGTTTCTTGAGCAGCAAATATTAGAGCATATTAGAATGATTTCTGAAGGATCATGTGACACTGAAGACTGGAGTAATGATGATGAAAATGGCTTTGCCATCACAGTACATTTTAAAATATGTTCAAATAAAAAATTATTTTAAATTGTAATAATATTTCACAATATTATAGTTTAATACCAAAATTTTAATGTTAATGTTTAATGTTTAGTACCCAAACTTTTGGATGGTAGGCCCTTTGTCATTCATGATTTATTCATTTTGCAGTTGAAATTATAATAGGATGGTCATGTGACCTCAACATAGTTGCCATAATGAGCGGAACATGTTTGTCAGAAATATATTGTAAAAAAATTATATTTCACACAAAAATCTAAATAAAAAAGTATAAATTATATTTTGCTAGATGGATGGATGGATGGATAAATAAATACATAAAACAAATTATTTAGTGTATTTTTGGGCCCCCTTGTCTTTTTTTGTTGTTGTTTGTGTTATGTGCAGGTTTAATGACATTTTTAACACTTTCCCCCTCTTTAGATTATGAGGTGTAATATGACCTAGACATTTTTTGTGGGATTTATTTCAAACCTTTTTAGATAGAAACAGTCACTTACTGCATCTTTAACATTGGCTTTTGCAGTTGTTAGCTGCACCGCTACTTATAGAGATATATTTCAGAACAATGTAAACTGATTTGTACATATTTTGTTGTCAGATTTTTTTTATCTACCAAGCATTAAAAATATTTTTCTTCTAGATTACATTCAGCCCATCTGCCTACCAGATCCTGGAGCAGAGATTGAAGAAGGGAGAAAGTGTTTTATTGCTGGTTGGGGATTGCTGTCTGAAAATGGTCAGTTATACACATTTGTGCATCCTATTTTTTGGGGGTTTATAATCTTTTGGATGGTGGTGTATAAGCTGTTTGTTTGTGATCTCCAGGCAACATAGCTAATGTGTTACAGGAAGCTGTTGTCCCTCTTTTAAGCAATGCTCAGTGTCAGGAATGGTTGCCTGAGTACAACATTACAGACCGCATGCTGTGTGCTGGGTTTGCTGAGGGTGCGGTGGACTCCTGTAAGGTGGGTACATTTTTAATTGGTATATAGTACATGTTCTCATATTTATTTTCTTTTTGTTTTTGTTAATTTAATTAAGTCAAGAATAGTGAACAACTAATTTTATTGATTGTCAAACATCAACATGTCACACATAAACTCAATTCTGTTTATGTCAACTTTTTTTCTCGCAATTGCGAGTTTACTGTGAAAAATAAAGTCAGCAATAAAAGTCTGAATTGAGAAATATAAAAAGTCAGATTTGCATGTTTATATCTTACAATTCTGGCTTTTTCTCAGACATTATAAAAGCTTGAAAAATGTTTTAAAAATTAAAAAAGGGTTATTGAAAATTTTTATCTCCCCTTTTTTAAACTTGACTTAATTTATGAGTTAAAGGCACAATATGTATTTTTGGATTCAAATATCTAAAAACCACAATGTTATATATTTTGTTGACCTTTTGTTCTTGCATTATCCCAAATGTTTCCAACAATGTTTAAATCCAGAGAAATCAGCATTTTTAACCAGGACGTGCGCCACCTTTCAATGACATACCCGCGTTATCCCTGTTTAAAATTTTTAGTTCCATAGAATCCATGGAAACACCAAATACGCTTTAATATATTATGTGTTTTATTAGACAGGTGAGCAACTGTTTGGATACATTCATCGACTGAAAACTAATCATTGTTATATAGCTCAACACAGTTGGTCTTACTGTTTAAATCTCGTTTTCTTGGTTTACCGCGAGTAACATGTTTTACCATGCCTCAGACACCACAACAAGTTGCTAACATAGCAAAATCAGAAAGAGCTTTATTTGTATTAACAGTAATACAGCATTTTCTCCATTGCATGCCATTTAGCAACACAAGTCAATACGCTTTTAGCTTTTTAAAATTCTAATATGGATCTAGCTTACTGCAGTTTGCAACAAGTGTCTCATACCAGTGAACGAGTAACAGAGTAACATTAACATAACTTTCAACACACTCAAATGTATTTTTAGTGTGATAGTTTTAGTGTGACCAAGTAAAACAGCGCTGCATTATCTCACAATTTTAATTTGTCCATTCTAGCATGGTATATATAGCCTGCAGGAAGACTCGGCTTGATTTGCGCCAGTTCTCATTAATATTCAACAAGCTAAGCTGCTTGACTCTGATTGGCTAACAGCAAGCCAATGAGTGCCTGGCTATCAGCATTCTTTACCCTGTGCAGCAAGTAGAGGAACTTTGTTTACTATCGTCTGGAATCACTGCAGAAATGGCTTCTTCAGGTATATTGCCATATGACGTTCAGCCATCCTTGCTGTTTACAAAAACTATCACTGAGCGAGAAGAATTCTGTGGGCGCGGTCTCAACTGGGTGAGCTAATGAATAGTAATGAGCTCAGGCAACACCACGTCAGACTGACCAGCTTTTGTAAATGGCCTGATTTCTCAGATAATTTCTTTTCAGTGGCTAGAGCTGACAGAGGAGGTAGCAGTTCATTTTCACATTCACAACATAACACAAACAGATATGGATCTAACATATCTGAGAAAAAATACATGTAAAAATGGTTTTGTGTGGCAGGGCACCTTTACTACATTAGCTCATCCATGAACATGATTTCTGCTCGAGTCCCATCGGATTGCTTTCCATTGGCTGTGGAGGTGAAGACGACAACTCCCATGATTCAACGCTCATTCAAAACAGTACACCAACAGAGCAGTATGTCCGAATGCTTAGCATTCGAAAAACAGTGTGCATTCAATGGACACTTTACTGTCCCATGAGGCCATGGAAGGAGATTTATGAATGGAAGTGAATCGACACAACTGACACTGTAGGTCAGTTGACAGCAGTGTTGGGGAAAGTTACTTTTTTTAATGCATTACAATATTATGTTACTCCCTTAAAAAGTAACTAATTGTGTTAATTACTTTCTTATGGAAAGTAATGTTACATTAAATTTGCGTTACTTTTTCTCACCTGGGCTGGGCTGGGATTGCCTTTTTGTTTTTTAATAACAACAAAAAAATACATATTTTTGGCAAATGTAATGTTTGACAAATTCCTTTCACACCAAAAGTGACACCAATAAGCCTCATGCTTAAGGAAATGCAAATTCATGCCTGTACAGTAGAGGGCGCAGCTCAAACAAACCTTTCAGCTGTGCAGCCATTCTTGATTACAGAAGAATAGGATGCAGGAGAAAAAAGTTAAACAGGCTTACTTCAGCAATAAAACATTTTTAAAAAGAAAGAAACCTAAATGTGAAGTTTATCTAAAGTTATTGCTTCCCAGACAGCAACATAGTGTCGGCCTAGATCTGGGCTACGTCTGGTATATGTGGATTCAACGTGCACCAGATGTGGGCCAGATCTGGGCCTACACTATGTTTAGTAAAATGGTTGAAGTGGATCATCGAAGGTCAGCACCTTACACATTGGTTAATAAAGTGAGATTAAACATTTGTGCAATTTGTCTATTTGTGCAATTTATATATATTTATTTATTGCAAGTTTGCGTAATATTCTGAGATGGCATTTCACTTTCAATTAATTTTGAGTAGTAATTTTTTTTTTTGTTGTTGTTGGTTTTTGCAAGTGAGAGGAGTAAATGCCTGCACACATTTAGTGTACAACTACAATAAACATCATGTTCATACATCATCGCACACACTTCACACATCTGTTCATACATGTTTGTTATTTTATTAACGTATTGGCATATTTTGTTGGTTCTTGCCAGGGGGACTCTGGAGGTCCGCTGATGTGTGAAGAGGCTGGCCATTGGGTTCTTGTGGGGGCGACATCTTTCGGGATTGGCTGCGGACGACCCCAGAGGCCAGGAGCATATGCTCGCGTCAGTCAGTTTGTTGACTGGGTAGTAGAGAACCGACGGCTCTATTCAGACTGGAAGGGGTTATAACAATTTAGTATGCAGTGATGTTATGTCTTAAATCAATAGTTTTCTTGGGCTTCCATGGGCTTCTGGACAGTGTGCACTGTATTGTCATTGCTATAAAATCTAAATGAGAAATAATAGAAACCAATCAGTAATATTCAGCCTACCCAAATGTGATAGTATAAATAGTTTTGAAATATAAATAACAACTGTAATGTTAATTTGGGATTCAATTGTTTTGAAGATAAATTATTTACTGAAATATTATTAATGTATTTTGCTACAGTTGTTTTACAGTGTATCATAAATAAAGACTTTATTTCTTGTAATGCTTTTTCATTTTGTGTTAGCTCTCAGTGAAATCTAAAAAATACCTTGATAATCAATGAAAAAAGTAAGGTGAATAAAGTTAGAATTGTGCTGCTTCATCTAATAAGTAAACGTTCACCTAAAAAATCAAATTTAATACAAATAAAATTTCCTCAAATAAAATAAAAAATAGGCCAATGTTATTTTATTATAGTCTGATTTAGCATGAGGCACTATTAAAATGAACTGCATTGACTACAATTAAGATCCGGAACTCTTGAATAGTTTTTGAAACTCGCCGGATTTATTATCGAGGCGCACCGAAACACAAGCGCCACACTCAAAAGACACCCTATTTTCTACCTTAATGCAACAAGTCCGGGTCTATAAAACAAGGAAAGGGAAAAAACGTCCCTACTAACCATGACAATAAATTCTTAGCAGCTTAGTAGGGAACTTTAGCTGTAATTCAGTCCCGTTTAAGTCTCTCTTGCTCAGCGAAAGGAACAGCAGATAAAATGATCCCTCATATAAAAAATCGAAACGCTTTTGCGATTGTGCCAAATGTTGCCTTTGCCCTGGTCATTACTACAGCTTTAAATGTAGGCTTTTGTCATGGTAGTGATATTAATCCTGGTAAATGTCTCGTGTGGGGTCCTGGACTGAATCCTGATGTTGTGCTTCCTGTAAGATACTTCTTCATTCAGGCTGTTGATTCACAAGGAGAAAACATCACTGTCTCTCCTGGTAAGAATGTAAATATATAATCAACAAAGTAATCTAATTTCCATTGAAAAGGGGATTACTCTTATTTTTTCTGTTATTTAATTAACTGTTATTTCTGGTATTTGCATTAAATAATGTATCAGACTATTATATGAAATTGGATATGTTTTTTATTTTATGTAACCCCTTTACACACTGGTCAGTTCAAGAATAATTTATGCTATTTTATATTGTTTAAAAGAGCAGTTTCCTTGTATTGTTCAACTGGTCGAGGTATACTAATAAGTAATGCAATACATTTTAGAGAGAGTAATTAGTACAGTAATCTAATTACACTTTTAAAGAGTTCAATGTGTTAGTATTAGTAGCTAGTAATGAATTACTTTTTAGAGTTGCCCAACACTGATCATATATAAAATGATCTCATGGCAATGAAATGGATCATATCAATGGGGCTATCCAAAACAAAAACAAATCACAATAAAAGTAACAGTTTGTACGATTTTTGAATTCAAATTTCTGTGGGTCAAAATTTCCACTAGAACAAGCCTTTGTTTTGAATTAGTGACCTCTAATGGCGAAACATATTGTGGATTTAAATTTTTATGACATTTCAAATGTGTGAATGGACACTGTAAAAAGTGTATGATCAATTAGTTATGGCATGTTTTTACCTTGCTTTAAATGATTAAAATAAGTCAAAAAATTTTTTTTACAAGATTCAACTAATTTTTTTTTTAAGTCAGTTTAATATAATTTAAGTTGAAATGACTCAAACATCCAAGTTGATTGTACTTTTTACAGTGTATGTTCTACTGTTGTGTTAAACACTATATAATGTGATGGTGTTTGTATGTGTTTTGAATGTTTTTATTATTATTAAGGATTTCCAGATTTTAAGATTGCTTTTGCAGTAAAACAGTGTTCAGTGTTTACTAAATAATCAATGCAAGTACATTTTTTTTTGTCATGTAAATTGACTGAAAGCTACAGTATGTTTAATTCAAACTAGAGCATGTCAGTTTCTTTTCTTGCTCACTTTATGGTTACTGTTTAATTTCTTTTTAGTTAAAGATTCTTTCAAAGTGGTGATATCCTCATTGGAAAAGGAGTATCTTCGTATCCATGTCCCAGCACCACTGGATCGGGGCGACGGCTCCCTGCTCGTCAGATACCGCCTCTATGGAAGTTCTTTGAAGGGTTTAAAGATTGAAGTTTTGTATCAAGACAAGCCAGTGGCAAAGTCACCATACACTCTTAAGGGTAAAGTTTTTCTGGACATTGACAGATGTGGTCCATAGGCTTAATTTTACCCAGCCATACTTTGTATTTTGCTTTCACACTTTTAGAAAGATTACACATAATTACAATAGTTGTATTGAATGTGCACTTGTAGTGTACTTCAATTATTAAAAGTCTATATTAAAAAAATGTACAGATAATAGGCTACTTAAGTGTACTTAAAGAGTACACTATTATGATTATTTACAGACTTAAGTAAACCTTTAAAAAGTGCACTTTGTAGTAATGTCAAATTAAAAGTTTTACTTTTAAAGTAAATTTTTTTGGTAAATTTGTTAAGGTGTCGTTGTTACAGTGTAGTTATACATTTAAGTACTGAGTAATATTAATTAACAACATGTACTTACTATAGGGTTAGAATTTGGTTGAGGGTTCTTTTTTGTTCATTATTGAGTTACACTTATTTTAATGTGTTTAATAATATGCTAAAGCACATTTAAAGTACTTGATTATAATTGTAACTCTAGTGTGTTATTCAGTATTACATTTAAAGTTAATATAGTTTAAATGTACTAAATTGTAACTTCATCATTACAATGTGCAAATACAAATGTATTTAAATACATGACATGCGAGAATAGAAATAGAAATTACAAAAATACATTTTAATGTTATAGAAATTATTGAAAGAATATTTTTGGTTACCATAAATGCTTATGGTAAAGTACACTTTAACCATATTTTAAAGACAATAGAAGTAGTGATGAAATTACATATAAAGAAGTACTTAAATATAAATGTAATAAATGTTAAATTATGTTTTATTATATACAAAAATTACAATTAAAGGTGCAGTGTGTAATATTAATGAGGATCTATTGACAGAAATGCAATATAACATACATAACTGTCTTCAGTGATGTAACAAGACCTTACATAATGAACCGTTATGTTTTTACCTTTTGATCCATTTCTATCTCCATACACCCCTTACAGTGAAGTCGCCATTTTGTGCTGCCATGTTTCTACAGAGGGCTAGCTACTCTCTGCTGTCTCAGATGACATTTTTGTCCTGTGTCAGCCACCGTAGCTTCTCTATGTGCTTCGAAAGGTTTAGTGGTGAGCGGTTGCAATTTGCTACCTCACCGTTAGATACCGCTAAAATTTACACAGTGCACCTTTAAGTGTCTAGGAGCATTCAGTTCTCACTTAAGTATATTCTTTTAAAGTAAATTATTTCCCTAAAAATTATACTCTAAAAGTATGCAAAAGTGTACATCTATTGGTATTATGTGAAGACAAACTCTTTTTCAAATGATCTGCAATTCTTTATTTAATTTTATGCATAATAAAATCTTTTTAATTCCATCAGGTCCTGTTTATCATGAATACTGTGATTGTCCAGAGTCCGATGTGACAGCGTGGCAGAGGGTTATGCAGTGCCCAGAGGAAGACCCCCAAATTCAAAAGGATTTCAGTTCATTCCCATCTATTGACCTTCAGCAGCTCTTGCAGGAGGTTCCAAAGCGCTTTGCAAAGCGAGGTGGACTCATTCACTATACCATCTTAAACAACCAGGTGCATCGGCGCTCGCTGGGCAAATACACCGATTTCAAGATGTTCTCGGATGAGATACTGCTCTCCCTCGCTCGAAAAGTAAGCTAAGGAGGTTGATTCTTACCTTTTAGTCTAATTTCACATTGAAACATTTTGGGAAAGATCATTTGACGTCCAAAATTCTGAGAACATTAGTGAATATGTTTTGTTTGGTATCTTTCGAATTTAATAGAAAAATAGTGCTTGACATCAACAACCGCCAACCCAGCAAATGCAGGTAGATTTCAGCAGTGGTGTGTCATAGAAGCTGACATTTTTTAGGGAATCCCAATATTAATCACGTGATTGGGACGGGAGCAGATTTTTTTTTTTACCGGGAGTGGGCGGGAACAGGAATCGTAATAAGACTATGATACCATCTAAACAAATATACTGTTTATATAAATTAACTATTTGTTTTAATTTTGAACTCAATTCATGTTGCCCTGTCTCTTAATGATCTCCTGATTGATTTGGTGTGGCTGGTTAAGTGCTCCACACCCATAACAGTTGGTGGCCAATGCCAACCACCAATAATATAAGAGAAAGGAGGCTTCCACATGCACTTTGTAGCCGCACAAATCCTCATCAAAATTTAGTCAGACATGAAAGCCATGCTGCAACGACTACTGTTGGAAGATGATACCTCAATTGTGCTCATTGACATTTTAGGGCAGTCTGAAGTGACCAAAAGAAGGCGTGAAACGGCTTAAGCAAAGACATTTACCAGAACAGCATGCGCGTGTGGGTGCGTGCCATTGTTTGCATAGATAATTATGTGGAATTTAATGTGTGTGCATCTTTATTATATTGAACTGAAAGCCATCTTAAACAAAAATGACATGTTGGCACGTTTTTATTCAACTGGGCATGGGCATGGGCATGCTGTAATATGTACTGAATTTTTTATTGTAACTGACAGATTCCGGCCACATAAAGCCGTCTCTCAGTACTAAATTGACTTCTTTTTCACTGTTTATTGCGCTTAAAGGTATAGTTCACCCAAAAATGAAAATGTGATGCTTATCTGCTTACCCCCAGGGCATCCAAGATGTAGGTGTCTTTATTTCTTCAGTAGAACACAAATTAAGATTTATAACTCCAACCGGTAATAGATGAGAGTATGAGAGCTATGAGAGTAAAAAAAACATACACATACGAATCCATATTAAACCCTGTGGGTTGTGACGACACATTGATGTCTTAAAGGTACACTATGCAACTTTTCTGTCCGCTAGAGGGCGCCTTTTCAAAACAAAGGCATAGTTTGATGATGTCAACTTTGAGCGTAGCATCTTGGGGCATGTGGTCTTCAATTCACAGTCAGTGGAAAAGAATCGGGATAGGACTCGGGCAGAAATCATGTTCATGGATGCGATTATTAACGTAACTGTATATGAAGCAGAGCAGGGCCGAGTGCTGTGGAGCTGAGTAAGGCTGCCGGAGCGATTGTTACACAAAACACACTTCTCCCGAGCAACGCAACTTTTATTATGACGGGACACAGTCGCCGGTGCAATCTCCGCTTTTCCGGTCATGAGTATGAGGTAACGCAGCTCTGTTTATTATATTAGATACATTTAAGTGTGTTTAAAATGATGTTATGACGCTATTTCCAGCGCTCGCTCAGCGGCTGCTCTGACACTTGTTCACACTCCAGTGAGAGTAAAGCTTTTCTGCTAAAAAACGAGGGTAACGCAGATATGACGCAATTGACAGGCGACTCGATCATACGCTATGCTCACACGTCCCGGTTCATTGGTAAAAATAGCGATTTTCTCACAATTTACAAATAGTTGGAAACATTTGGGACATTGTAAGAACTCAACAGAACAAAATATATAACACTGGCCTGGTGGTTTTTGGATATTTGACTACAAAAATCTACATAGTGTACCGTTAAGACACGAAACGATCAGTTTGTGCGAGAAACCGAACAGTATTTATATAATCTTTTTAACCTCGAATGCGATCTATGTACGCATTGTTCTCAGCCACTCCCTCTGTTCGCCTATTGGACCGGTTTAAATTTTACTGGAGAAAACCAGAGAATATACCACAAACCCAGACGGAGAACTGAAGGAAAATTAAAATTGAGCAGAGGTACATAGGAGGGCGGAGACAGGCTAAAGCTACGGGGGCAGACAAAAATGACGTTGTCGGTTTGTCAAACAAATGTTTGTCTGTTTAGGGCTACTGTAGAAACATGACGGCGCAAAATGGCGATTTCACTGTTAGGAGACCCGCGGTGTATGTTGATAGAAATGGTTCATTCTAAGGTAATAAAAACATAACGGTACATTAAGTAAGTTCTTTATGCTCCACTGAAAACATAGGTATGTATATTATATTGCATTTCTGTCAATAGATCCTCGTAAATACTACACACTGAACCTTTAAAGCTGTCATTTATGTTTGCATCTGACTGGAAGGGTTAAAATGACGGTTATTTTTGTCAGCTACCACTCGTTAGATCTAGCATTTTGCCCGCAGAAACACAGAGATAAAGTAAGGTTACATTTATTTGAGTGAATTATAAAATTTATTTGAATTAATTAGCCTATTGAGAGAGAGCGAGAGCGCTGTTTGAATTACCTGCATCTGTGTCGCATCTCTCTACTAGCAACGAATCTGTGAGTTGAATTACTTCAGAAACAGCAACGTTAATACCATCTTGCTGAGTAATATAATGTTGCGATTCAGTAGTGAAGTTCATTTCATACTAAAATTCACAGGCCAGCGTTGATGACAAGTTTCTGTGCTCCTGATTGTTTGTGTGTGTGCGCAGCACGATCTCTGATCACTTTGTGTGAGTGACATGTGTTAGTGCACGCTTCAATGAAAACAGAGCGAGTGATGTATACGTGTTAACTAAAACGCTTTTATTGCACACCTTTCCACCAATCAGAGTCGAGTATTCAGACAGACCATGGTATAATTCAATTTGATTTATTTGAAATGAACTAAATTCTTAATATGTCCTTCTTTTGTTAATGTAACACATTATATGATTCGTGACCTAAAATAGTGCACTTTCTGAAGTGGTAATTATTAAAAACTGATGATTTCTGTATATATTTCCCAAAATCTAAAATAACTTTATTTACAGGTTTAAATTAGATTTTGAGTCCCAAAATTTTTCAAAAATAGATATTTTTTATTCTAAATTTTTATGGTGATTCATTGGACATATCATATCAACTATTTTATTGTTATATCTGTCCTGTCTCCACCAGGTGAAAATGCCTGATGTGGAATTTTATATTAACGTAGGAGATTGGCCAATGGAGAACAGGAAAGTGGGTGACAAACCTGGACCAGTGCCTATTATCTCATGGTGCGGCTCCATGGACACACGGGACATCATTCTTCCCACATATGACATCACACACTCATCCTTAGAGGCGATGAGAGGCGTAACAAATGACCTGCTGTCAGTCCAGGGGAACACAGGTGCTTCTTCGAACATCAGCTCCTGTCAGTGTCCAATATTTGCTTACTTTTTTTTGTCTCACCTAGGTTTCTTTATTGGGTTTCCCAGGTCCTGTGTGGTCAGATAAAATGGACAAGGCGTTCTTCAGAGGCAGGGACAGTCGAGAAGAACGCTTGCGTTTGGCTACCATGTCCAAAGAAAATCCAGAGCTGCTTGATGCGGGAATAACAGCATTTTTTTTCTTTCGTGAACGGGAGAAGGAACTTGGAAAAGCACCACTGGTTGGTTTCTTTGATTTCTTTAAGGTAAGTAATGTGCTTCAGTAAACTGTGATATGCTTTTTCTCTGCTTAATAAATAAGACAAATAAAGAAGTGTGACATGCTTGGCTCTGCTCTTGGAAATCGCTCTAGTACAAATACCAGGTGAATGTGGATGGAACAGTAGCAGCCTATAGGTTTCCTTACCTGATGCTGGGCAACAGCTTGGTCTTAAAACAGGATTCACCATACTACGAACACTTTTACACACATCTGCAACCAGGTGTGCACTACATACCAGTGAAGAGGGACCTTTCTGACCTCATCGAGAAGATTAAATGGGCTAAGGTATGTAAGTGTCCTTACTGTTGGAGCAATTGGCTTTGTAAAGTAACAGCATAAATTTACATTTCATAATGACAGAATTGTAAAATAGAGACCACATATATCATATGCAAAACAAAAGAGGTTTAATGCACACATTGTTGAATGTACACAGAACAATGACACAGAGGCAGAGGGCGTAGCTAAAACAGGACAATCGTTGGTGAGAGATCTGCTTCAGCCTCACAGACTCTACTGCTACTACTACACTGTTTTTCAGGTAAGAATCTGCCATTAACAACTAAATAAATGCTGAATAATTCATTTATAAATGTAAAGTGCCTCTTAATGCATTCAAAATCTACAGACAGCTTTTGCATGAACTTATAAAACCTATTTTTCAACTAAAACCATATTGTATCTGATCAATAACTCCACATTTAAGGGATAGTTCACCCAAAAATGAAAATTAGCCCATGATTTACTCACCCTCAAGTCATCCTAGGTGTATATGACATTCTTCTTTCAGAATACAATCAGAGTTATATTAAAAATGTCCTGGCTAATCCAAGCTTTATAATGTCAGTGAATGGCAGCACAAAATTTGAAGTCCAAAAAAGTGCATCCATCCATTATAAAAGTAATCCACACGGCTCCGGAGGGTTAATAACTCCCTTCTAAAGCGGACCAATGGGTTTGTGTAAGGAAAATATCCATATTTAAGTAAAATATTGATTGTCAAAAATGTATTGTTACAAAAATGTAGTTTTAACAAGCTGTCATCCGGGAGACTTTTCTGGGTACTTACAGCTAACATGGAAAAAGTATTCAATTTAATCAATTTGTGTGCCCTGTCCTTTTACAGACCTACGCAAATCGTCAGAGCACTCAGCCTTTAGTCCATCCTGAGATGGAAATAGTGCCTCAGCCATCTGATCACACTGCACTGTGTAACTGTGAGAGGAGATCAGAGGGTCAGAGACTTCCGCAGAAGGACGAGCTCTGACAAAGTTCCTCCAAAGATTAACTGATAAAAGCACTCCGTCTGAAACAAGTGTCACAAACATGCACATGAAAGAAATAGTGAATGGAACACTAAAAACATTCAAATAGTGACACTGAATCAGAGTGGTTTGTGGTTGTATACATATAAAGGAATGATATACTTTTGAAGGATGAACGAAGGCTAACTTGAGTTTTGCTAGGAGTGAAATGTTTGACGATTTGTTTATCTGACTGCAGATAACTATTTATGTACCTGTGCATTAAGCTGTTAATCTAATTTGTGTTTTAAATTATTTTATTTCCTCACTTTTCCTGCTTTTATTTTACATTTTAACTATGTAACGTTTTTGCTTAGATTTTTTGATAACCCCCCTTGTTTGTCCTTACTAGATTACTTTTCTTACTAGGACTACTTATCAGTATTGAAAGCAGGGTTGATAAACATCATTTTACAAACTTTCTAGTAAATGTTTTGAATGAAGATAATGTAAGCTAGCTTTATACTGTACTGTATGTAGGCCATACTTAAGCGTATTGCCAAAGGAGAACATCGCCACATTCCTAACACTGCATAGATAGTATCAAACATTGTATTGTGCGACGGCTCAGAATGAATGGCTGAACTGCTCTTTTGGTCACAATTTGACTATGACGTGGAGTTTGTCTCGGACCTCATCAAAAAATTATTTTTGAGTGTAAATCATGCTTGCCTTAAACTTGTACACATTCCATTTGTTTCCAAAGTTAATTTGTGCCAAACTGTTTTTTTCTGTGGTAATATAGGTGACAGTGGACTGTCATTTGTCAACTCAAGGATCAAAAATCAAAACTATTGTTTCATAATAAACTTTAATCATCGTTTTGACATTTTTCTGTTTCTATTTTTCTACTTGTGCATTTATGTCAAATTGATTGAAGGATTTTGAAGGGTACAACTGATGGACACTTCACTCCATGATTCTTTGTGTACACGAGTGTGCGACAACAGCGCCTCCTTAATTGGCTGGGTAAGATGAAGTCCAGACGTCAATTCCAGTGATCAGTTTTTTGCCTCCTACACCCTTCATCCCTTGGAAGCTCTCACTCTGGTGGGTAAACCCTTTAAAGTGATTAGGGCAGATGAGCCCTTCAGGATGGAATGCAGGGAGAGTTAAGCTCTGTTCTTGTTGCATTTACACAGCTTTAACCAGCAGATGTCCTCAGCATGCTGTGTTTTGAGTGAATCTAGCTAGTGTAATCTATCTAATTATAATCTAACAGTGAATTTAGCCGATTTGATCAATATAATGTTAGTGGACTAAAAACAACATCTGGTCTTTTTCACTGAAGCAAGACAATGTTTATCATAACTAGTGCATACCTGAGGCTGAGGTAATGTAACTGTTTGCTGGGCTGGCATAAATATCTAATTTCTCTCACCATTCATGATAGAGTGTTTTCCATATATAGCTACAGTGCATCCACAAAGTATTCACAGGCACTTAACTTTTTCCACATTTTGTTATGTTACAGCCTTATTCCAAAAAGGAATTCCAAAAAAATGCATTATTTCCCTCAAAATTCTACAAACAATACCCCATAATAACATTGTTAAAGTTTGTTTGAAATCTTTGCAAATTTATGAAAAAATGTAAACAAAATCACATGTACATAAGTATTCACAGGCTCACAGCCTTTGTTCAATACTTTGTTGAAGCAAAAATAACTTTAATTAATTGCACTCCTGACTCTTGGTCTTCATTCTTCACTGCTTCACTGGTCTCAGGGTCTAAACTGTTAAACCCTTACGAGGGCTATCAACAGGGCTAAAAAACTAAATTCCAATTTTCACTCATTTTAAAATTCAAATTCAAGAAAATACTTCGAATGGAGTCGAATCACATCCCTGAGTGATGTAGGGTGGAATAAGAAAAGAGGGTCTCTTTAAAGGCTGAAATGTGAGGTTTATCTTTTTATTTTTATTAAAACTATTTTTGTCAAAACTTTATTTGAACTTATGTTAGTAGAAAATGTTATGTTGCAAGACTCTTCTTTAAAATCTGGCCATAATTTTTAATGTTATCATTTTAATGTTTATGCAAACAAAAAGTGCATATTGATGCAGATTTTATCTGTTAGTTGTTGGTTTTTGGCATAAAACTTGGTGGGTTGATTCCACTGTGTAGTATCAGTACTTTTTGAACATTTCCAGCACATTTTAATGATACCGTGATAATTTTGGTCACTATAATCATCAAATGAATTTGTCACACTGTTTCATCTCTAGTTATGCACTATAAATTCAACTATAGTTATGTTTTTTTACAGTATAGTTGTGTCAGTCTTGTGTTTCATTTAGTTTAGTTTTCATGGACTTTTAGATTGTATTCTTTAAAACCTGATCATCTTCTCCCTGTGCTTTCTACAACCAATAATATGCAAAGTGTACTATTTTCCACTGTATTCTCTGATTCTGTTATTTTCTCTGGTGTAAAACAGTTTAGATAGTTGTTAATATGAGAGTTATGAAACATTATTCAAGAGATTTAAGTATTGTATAACATGACTAGCTCCCGGCCACTTTCATTTTTAGAAAGTAGCTCTCAAATGAAAAAAGGTTTGAGACCCCTGGTCCAGATGATGTCAGTGCTGTACAAGCCATTACTCCACTGTTAATGTTCAATACACTCCTCTTTAATTACTTTTGAATGATTCCACATTAGATAAAACGGATACAATTTCCAAATTTTCATATTTCAAATGTTTGGAATCTCAGTCTCAATGAAAGAAAATATCCTGGTGTTTTTGGTGTGTACTGAGTGGAAACTGGCATAAATATTAAAATGTCCCATGATCTGTTTTAGTCAAAAAATGTATTCACACACTGGGTTCCAGTCATTCTGCATAAACACCCAATCAATAATCAGCAATCTACAAAAGTGTGCAAATTTATTTGTATCTGGATGGCTGGAATATTGTCTGATGGATGGATGATAAACAAAAGTTGTGTATGGATGGAAGGAAACCATGCTTTTATGGCCATGCTAATGTTGGAAATAAAGATTTCCTGCCAGTTTTCTGCCAGAGACAGACACATCATTCTTTAGTATATTCGGTTAAAAGGATTTCTGTCTGTAAACACTGACAAACAGTCTGGATGACAAAGTACAGGTCACCAATGGTAGAAAAAAGTCAAAACATAAAAACGCCCCCTTTACAGTTTATAGACCCATTTCTGAACTGATAGCAGCAATCTGAAGCTGCACAACGTTGGTGGAAATTGGTTGTCTAAGGTCAAAAAAGATTGTTGTCATTCTAAGATTCTTGACATCGGTATTACTTTTGATCTGATGCTGTTACTGAGTGTCCCTGTGTTCCATCCTGAAGGGCTCATCCCTATTATTCCCTAATCCCTTCGAAAGATTTACCCTCAACAGTGTGAGCTTCCAAGTGATGAAAGGAGGAGGAGACCAAAAAAAGGTCCTTTGAATGCATTTCTTCAATATGGCAGCCATGATTGTTCTCACTGTGAAGTACCCCTGGGAGGTGGATTTATCCTGTTTGGAATACAGCCTATGTCTGAATTCACTGCGCCTGTACAACAGACGTTAATCGTGTGTATAATAGTTATGGGTACCTTGCTGCAGGGCTCAAAAACGAAAAATACAATCAATCGGTTCACTCATTCTCAACATTCTCGCCCATGGGCAACATATTGAGTATCGTGGTATAGCAATACTTTTTGGGATAAGAGTGTCACTGTGAAACCAAGTATCACAATACTTATTTACTTGATATTTTAATGGTTTTATTTAGGTCCATCTACATCTACACTAATATGATTATGTTTTTCACAATGTATATTTAAACATAAAAATGGGAAGTCCTATACTGATTAAAATGTAAAACCAAAATGGCTGAAGACACATGTAAACAGGAATAAAACACCACCTATTGCAGCGTCAATGTCAAAATGCAGAATCAAACGTTTTGCTGTATAAAATATAAGAAACAACAATGTATGATAGTCCAAATATTGTGGCTATTCTCACATATAGCTCCCGGTACTGTGACTTGATTGGTCCTTTTAACCCTGATTAAGAACACTTAGGGCCCTGGGGCTAAAACAAACCCAAGGGCCATAGTAGCCGATCTTGGTGCCACAACGTTTTCTACCACAGAAATAATTAGTATTTTTAAAAACTAAATCTTCAAAGCACAGGGATACAGTGAGTATATTGTCAAGTCAAGTCAAGTCAACTTTATTTATATAGCGCTTTTAACAATGCAGATTGTTTCAAAGCAGCTTCACAGTGTTAAACAGAAAAATAATGCAACAGAATATATTTCGATTATCATACAGTAACAATGTGGGCTTTAGATCAGTGATTAGATAAGTAATTTGGTCTATATGGTTAATTTAGTTTAATAATTAGATTTATTTTGAAATATATTTGAAAAATAGTTTTTTCCCCAACTGAGCAAGCCAAGCCAGAGGCGACAGAATATTGTCTGAATATTCAATTTTAATATTAAGTAGGCCTATATATAAATATTCCAGGCTGCAACACATTAACAGGCAAACATGTTTCCAGAAACAGCAACAACTTTTGAGCACACAACTAACTTAAAGAGTTTTAAAACCCGCGAGGTCCCAAATTCGAGCTATTTTAGTTTTTTTTTTTACTTGTTTGATCTACATATGTGCATTTTAAGATAGTTGAAGGCAAAAAAAAAAAGTTTTTAAAACCATGTTAATGGGCAGTAGATGGACCATCTGTCATATTTGCTCCCTCCTCATTTCCATCACTCTTTCTTTTTCTCTCAGTTTTCTTCTACTTTCCTTTTCTTCTTCTTTTGCCCTGTCTCTTCCCATATTAAAGCTGAGCTCTGACTGATAGTCTATTCATTTTCGTCTGTGTCAGTGAAGAAAGTAAGCATAAGGTCGACTGATATTTAACCTATATTTTATTAAGCATTTTCTTATACATGTTAATTCACTGAAGGCTACGAACTAAATTCGCAATATGTACACACACATTCATTATCTTATGCCTAATCTGATGAAATTATTTTAAAACATTTTTTTATACACCTCTGAAAATACCGAGGTCTGGACCACGGCGACCTCATAGCTGGCTACGGTCATGATTACAATCATGTAGGCAGCCTAAAGTTGACCTCAACACTTCTGTTCACATGGTCGGAGCTAGAGGTCTGGTTCAGCTAGTTTCGCCACAGAGCCTTTACTATACAGGTCCTTCTCATAAAATTTGCATATTGTGATAAAAGTTCATTATTTTCCATAATGTAATGATAAAAATTAAACTTTCATATGTTTTAGATTCATTGCACACCAACTGAAATATTTCAGGTCTTTTATTTTTTTAATACTGATGATTTTGGCATACAGCTCATGAAAACTCAAAATCTCAAATCTCAAATCTCAAAAAATTAGCATATCATGAAAAGGTTCTCTAAACGAGCTATTAACCTAATCATCTGAATCAACTTATTAACTCTAAACACCTGCAAAAGATTCCTGAGGCTTTTAAAAACTCCCAGCCTGGTTCATTACTCAAAACCGCAATCATGGGTAAGACTGACCTGACTGCTGTCCAGAAGGCCATCATTGACACCCTCAAGCGAGAGGGTAAGACACAGAAAGACATTTCTGAACGAATAGGCTGTTCCCTGAGTGCTGTATCAAGGCACCTCAGTGGGAAGTCTGTGGGAAGGAAAAAGTGTGGCAAAAATGCTACACAACGAGAAGAGGTGACCGGACCCTGAGGAAGATTGTGGAGAAGGATTCCAGACCTTGGGGACCTGCGGAAGCAGTGGACTGAGTCTGGAGTAGAAACATCCAGAGCCACCGTGCACAGGCGTGTGCAGGAAATGGGCTACAGGTGCCGCATTCCCAGGTCAAGCCACTTTTGAACCAGAAACAGTGGCAGAAGCGCCTGACCTGGGCTACAGAGAAGCAGCACTGGACTGTCGTCAAATTTTTGCATGTCATTCGAAAATCAAGGTGCCAGAGTCTGGAGGAAGACTGGGGAGAAGGAAATGCCAAAATGTCTGAAGTCCAGTGTCAAGTACCCACAGTCAGTGATGGTCTGGGGTGCCATGTCAGCTGCTGGTGTTGGTCCACTGTGTTTTATCAAGGGCAGGGTCAATGCAGCTAGCTATCAGGAGATTTTGGAGCACTTCATGCTTCCATCTGCAGAAAAGCTTTATGGAGATGAAGATTTCGTTTTCAGCACGACCTGGCACCTGCTCACAGTGCCAAAACCACTGGTAAATGGTTTACTGACCATGGTATTACTGTGCTCAATTGGCCTGCCAACAGAATCTGTGGGATATTGTGAAGAGAAAGTTGAGAGACGCAAGACCCAACACTCTGGATGAGCTTAAGGCCGCTATCGAAGCATCCTGGGCCTCCATAACACCTCAGCAGTGCCACAGGCTGATTGCCTCCATGCCACGCCGCATTGAAGCAGTCATTTCTGCAAAAGGATTCCCCACCAAGTATTGAGTGCATAACTGAACATAATTATTTGATGGCTGACTTTTTTGTATTAAAAACACTTTACTTTTATTGGTCGGATGAAATATGCTAATTCTTTTAGATAGGAATTTTGAGCTGTATGCCAAAATCATCAGTATTAAAACAATAAAAGACCTGAAATATTTCAGTTGGTGTGCAATGAAGTAATAACGAGCACCGGGCGCTCGTTATTACTTCAAAAGAAAGGCGCAAGAGCCAATAGAGTTTGTCAGCGCTGTGACTGCTGTATCTATTTATTCATTAATTTTTCTGAGGTGCCAGAACGCAGTTCCGCACCGTTCCGGCCCACTTTAACCCCTGTGTAAGTACTACAGCACCCTCACTAATTTCAGAAGCACCCTCAGTGATCTCTGAGTGTTATGCTTTATTACGCTTGCACCATGCAGAGTTTCATTACTGAAACCTTTTCAGTTTTAGTGGGTTTTTGAAGTGTATGTTAATTATGGTCATCCAGCTCTTATCCATTTTGTTTGAACACATTGAGAGTTAGGACATCAATATTAAGCACCTCTATTTAAATGGTAAAATGCTTTCCTGTAGTTCAAATAGTCGAGAATGGTGCTAGAAATGCTTTAACAAACTGCAAACTCATTGCCCACACAAGTCTTTCTTTCATTGTAAACCCGAATAAGTTGGAAAAACTCGAAAAAATTTGAGGCAATCAGTTACATAAAAAAAAGCAGATTTATTTATTTTGTAAATGCTCTTAAAATTGAAAAATTTAAGGTAACTCAAAACTATGTAATATTAACATATCAATATATATTTTTACATATTATATACACAAAAATATATTTTTTAGTAGTGGAAACTTGGCTAGCTGTAACTGATTAGTTCAATTAATGCTAACTTACTAATTGGTAACAATGCTGTGATAGGATTAGCAATTGTTGAATTATTTAATCGATACATCATCCTCAATAAACCCGTCTCCGGCGTGTTGCCTCAGATCTTTCGAATATTCATATCTATTATGACCTCTGACCTTTAAAATTGCCAGAATAATAATAATACGCTGTTTGTTAGGCCAGAGGAGAACTGGCACCCGACTGAGCCTGGTTTCTCCCAAGGTTTATTTTTCTCCATTAGGTCTCCTGATGGGGTTTTGGTTTCCTTGCCACTGTCGCCTCTGGCTTGGCTTGCTCAGTTGGGGAAACACAATTTTTCAAATATATTTCAAAATAAATCTAATTATTGAACTAAATGAACCATATAGACCAAATTACTGATCTAAAGCCCACATTGTTACTGTATGATAATCGAAATATATTCTGTTGCATTATTTTTCTGTTTAACACTGTGAAGCTGCTTTTAACAATCTGCATTGTTAAACGCTATATAAATAAAGTTGACTTGACTTGACTTGAATGAGTATGTATTCATTGTACTGCAGAACTTTCAACGTTCCTGTTCTCAAATGAAGCTCATGCTCCACTTGTCACGATGATGTTAATCCCCCCAAAACCCCAATATAACAGAAACTCTTCTAAATTAGCATAGCTAAACATTAAACACTACTAAATCTCCATTTTAACATTAATTTTGCACAAAAAAACTAAACATCATTTTTTGTAGAGTTTTCGAGTTTCATGGTGAAGCATGCTGGGAAATAGAAATCCCTGCCCATTTTCAGTAAAATGTACATTGTTCATAAAACTCAAAACAATTAATTAATTCAGATTACTTCAAATGTGTCAGTTTTGAGAACTCAAAAGAAAAAGAAAGTTCGATATACAACTTAAGTTGATTGAACTAATTTGTTTAAAGGTCCTGTTCTTCGTGATCCCATTTTTCAAACTTTAGTTAAGTTGCTGTTAGAGCATAAATAATACCTGTAAAATTATAACGCTCAAAGTTCAATGCCAAGCGAGATATTTTATTTAACAGAAGTTCCCTTTCAAAGCCTACAGCGAACGGCCGATTTGGACTACATCCCTGTACTTCCTGCTTTAATGACGTCACTAGAACAGTTTGTTGACTAACCTCCGCCCACAAGAATACGCAAAAAAGGGGCCGTGGTCTTGTTGCTCTCCCACGTGGAGAAGAGGATGTGTTGCGTTTGTAGAGTGTCTTTGTCGCCATGTCGTCGAGACGCTGTTATTTTCATCCCAATTTGTAACAGACAAATGTAAATGTATGACAACTACTAAATAAACAGCTTACCATTGTGAAACATCCTGGAAAAGTCTTTCTTGAACAGGTTGTAGTCTATCCTCTTCGATATTCTCCGGGTCTGATTACGGCTCAAATTGATACGGTAAAATAGACATGTTAACATTGAGCACATGAATCGCCCCGTTATGGTAAGAGGCGGGATCTTTCCGGGCAACGTGCGCTAAGGTGCTGTCGAAACACAACACGGGAAGCGCTGGCACAATCAGAACTTGTTACGTATTTCTGAAGGAGGGACTTCATAGAACAAGGAAATCATCAGGCCGTTTTTAGGACAGAGAAAACAGCGGTGTACAGATAAGTAAATTGTGTGAAAAATACTGTGTTTTTTTACACGTGACACATGAACACATGTTATATTGCACACTGTAAACACAATCAAATCTTCAAAAACACAGGAAAAACGGGAACTTTAAGTTTACCCTCCTCAAACAATTAATTTTTAATTAATTATTACACGTTATTTACAGTGTAATAATGCAAATATATTAACCCTTATAATCTTTTAGATGTGCAACCATGAACAAGCACAAAAAAAAAAAAATGTGGGCAGTTAATGAGTTGTCACACTCAAAAATCATACATTGGCTGTTCACCTCTACACCCCTCGTTGAAGTCACTACCTAACTGCCTAATCCTAACCCCTCCCCCACAACTAATCCTAAATCTACCAATACAATACTTTGACGAGGGTCGGAATGTCGCAACTCTACGGCTCAGGTGCTACAACGAGCTGCATGCCATATTAAGTGCGCCAAAACGGTATTTATTGTTTGAATTTCATATATTAAAATGCTGTTTCACACAAGCGTGCCATTTTTTTTGGTTAAATTTTATTAGTAAACGGTTAACTTTCGTAAAAGCGCGGTAACTGCCTTAAAGAAATGTAATGATGTTTAACATTTAATTAATCTTAAACAGTAATGTGTTGACAGTGCGACAGTACTCTTAATATTAATTTAAGGGTTACTTCACAAACCCGGTATATTTGAATGACTATGCTTCCTTTCCTCATGTCCCCCTGAGATGAGAGATTTCTGTATTTTGTGTCTGGAAAAAAACTCAGATGGGGCAAAAATCGTCATTTAGCGTCATTGGAGGCTTTTTTGGCCAGAGGCTAGAGACCACAGCCAGTAGTAGGATCTAGTTCCGCATGTTTTCAACTCGCCAGGGTGGGATCTCACTCACAGAATGTAAATGTGCATGACTGCTCTGTGATTCATAACGGAGCGATGCGGAGCAAAGCGAGTGTTTTCAATTAATGAAAGCTAGGCTTCCATAGGAATGAACTGAAAACGCCAGACTGGACACACAGTGAATGACTGTGCGGCCGTGAATGAATGCCCATGCGGCCGTGCTCATTTTAGTTTCGTTTAGAATTAGCGCCATAATTCGGGGATGGTTTGCTTGAATTGTGGGTTCATTAGCCTATTATTCTTCATGAAAAACACAACAGCAAAACATTACAATGACAAACTAACTAAATAGGTGCTTTTACATTTCGCTTTGAAACCAAATCTTCCGCGATCATCTTGTCATTCAGCTCAGCTCTTCGCTCTCGTGATGAATGAAATCTGACTCCTGTCCTTCTGCGTTTGTGCTGAGACTCTCAATCGGATCACTCACACTGTATTGAGCAGACACGTTCAGGTTTTAATTGTAGTGTCTGTTCTCTAACTGAACTAAATGATTTTATTATTCAAAAAATTAAAACAACAGTGCCACGGTGGGCAAGTGATGTAACTGGTAGGCGTGGCTTGGGAGTGGCCTGTAGGGTAGCAAAGCAAGTGCATTCTGGGAGTTGTTGTCTTTCATCCACATGTGCCAAAAAATACATTTTCTGGCTTTTCTCAATCTAGAAGCCAAAATCATTTTACATTTCTACTACATAAATTACCCAATTTAAATACACTTTCATCTTTCCAGCAGTGAAATATCCCTTTAAGAATTGCGGCATAAATGTGTGAATTACATAGAGTGAATTATTATAACAGAATAATTATTAAAACATTTAATACAAATGAATAAATATGTTCCTTCTGATCTTATTCATCAGGCCTCACACACACACTGCAGCGTTGCGGTTGGTCACTATTTAGACGAGCACTGACACATATGTTGAAATAATCATGTATGTTTACGAGCCACGGCTCGTTAATGTTGGATTAAACTACAAGTTCGGTTGCATTTGGAAAATCCTGTACACAGTGATCATCAGTATATCTCTTCTCCTGCATGTCTCTGAAAATGTCCACATTTGGAAATCTTGCAGATGCTGATTTTAAGAGGCGTTTGTTCAACTAGGTGACTAGCACATTTAAAATAGACATAACCGGAAGAATCGATGCTTCGATGAGCATTTCCAGTAACCAGTTCTGCTCTGAAAATTGTCTGGCCTACCATCAAGATGTTTTGTTGATTTGAAATGTAATTTTTACCTTGCTGCTGGTTTCATACAGTTGCAAATGCCTTGATAACTGGATTCACTTTCAAAAATAAATGCAAAGAGAGACCGAAGTAATTGGGTGCTTCACTCATTGATCTTCCTCTGTTCCTCCTCTTGGTCTTGGAACCATAATAAGCATAAGCAACATTTCCAAATTGTAGGGAGTGTATATACTCTGAAGGGCACTGAAAATATCAGGATATATAAACAATATATTCACGTAAGATATTATTGTATATTTAAAGTAATACAGCTTTACATTTCATTACATCTTTGGTTTCCTCTCCCTCACAGTTCTACAGAGAACTGAAGACTTCCTTATTAAAGATGATTATGTATAATAGGCATCTGTCTTTCACCTGTGTGTTCAACCTGACGGGTTCTTCTCGCTTTTAATTCTGCAGAATGAATGACACAGACACAAGCACACTGATTAGCATAAACAGAAGCGTGCAGGTGTCCATAATTACATGTTCTTTAGACTTTCTCTTTTTTTTTAGGTCTTTTTAGTTGGACCTAGGGGACAGGCAGCAAATTGACAGAACAGAATCATTAAAGTCATTATAATCCATCCACTAAATGACTCTGGTTTAAAAAAAATGTTATTTAACTATGGTCTTGATTTGGCCCTTCAAAATCGAACTCACTGAAAAAGGAAAAAGAAACTGCTGTCTGATACTGACTGAACAGAAAACCCTTTCTTCTGAGTTTTGTTTACAGGTCCTACATCCAACATCTCTTCTTCTGCTTGAGAATGATTTAGTTATATTTTATAATGAACAGTTTTACAGATTATACATATATAGTTAGCAGAGATGCATTACAGTGATGCATTACAGACGTTTACAGTGTTTCAAAAGATATCAGTGTCAAATAAATGCTGTTCTTTTGGGGTTTGCACAAAAATATGAACTGTTTTCAGCATTGATGATAATCATAATTGTTTCTTGAGCAGCAAATCATCATAGAATGATTTCTGAAGGATCATGTGACACTGAAGACAAAATCAGATTTGATCACAGGAATTTTAAAGGAAAATCAAGATTTATTGGCACATTCCTTGTGTGTGCAAACATTAGGCGATAAACCTCTTTCTGATACTGAAAACAGTTATTTTAATAAAACAATTTACTATCATTTAATATGATATGGAGAACCTTTTTCTTAGCTATAAAACACTGAGTCATCATCCCTGTCCTGCAGGCTTCATCAGCGGGTGATGCATTTATCCATCTGCGTATATGGTGATTTTTCTGTGAACGGTTTACGTCTTTGGATGTCACAGGGCAACTGTCTTGTCCACCCACTCCTTCATTAAACAGCCTTAACTCTACAAAAGGAGAGTATGATCGTAGGGTTTTAACATCAGTATTTAAATGCCCATAAACATGTTAAAAAGGTTCAATATAATGAAATAGGGTTACACTTTACAATAATGTCTCATTTGTTAGCTTTAGATGTATTAACTAACATGAACTAATAAAGAGCAATATTTGTTACTGTATTTATTATTAATTAATTTTAATATTATTATTATTATTATTATTAATCCTTGGTAGTATCCTTGGTTCATTGTTAGGTCACAGTGCATCAGCTAACGTTAACAAATTTAGATTTTAATAATGTATTAGTAAATGTTGAAATTAACATTAACTAAGATGAATAAATGTTGTAGAAGTATTGTTCATTCTTAGTTCTGGTTTACTAAAGTTAACTAATGTTAACTAATGAAACCTTATAGCAAAAAGAAAAACGTTTTGTGATCCAAACATTAAAGGGATAGTTAACCAAAAATTAAAATTAGCCCATGATTTATTCACCTTCAAGCCATCATATGACTTGATCTTCTTTCAGACGAATACAATCTGAGTTATATTAAAAAATATCATTGTTCTTCCGAGCTTTATAATGGAAGTGAATGGAGGGGTCGAGATTTTGAAGACCAAAAAAGTGCATCCATCCATCATAAAAGTACTCCTGCTGGAAGCTAGTTATCTTAGTTTATAAAGTTTTAAATATGTATATTTTTTCTTACAAAAACACATCGCTCCACTTCAAAAGGGCTTTATTAACCACCCTGGAGCCCTGTGGATATATTTTATAATGGATGGATGGCTCCAAAATCTCAAAACCCATTTACTCCTAATATAAAGCTGGGAAGAGCCAGGACGTTTTTTAATATAACTCCGATTGTATTCGTTTGCACCAATGACTTGAGGGTGAGTAAATCATGGGGTAATTTTTCATTCTTCAAGTAGAGATTTTAAGTCTAATTTAATATATATATATAAAATTCCAATAGCTTTCATGATTTACGGCTATGTTTACGTTGCGATTACTATTTATTATAGATTTAATTGCAAAGAGACAAAGTTATTTGTTTGTACACTGTAATCTTGCCTCTGTTTCATTCATTCATCGGCGTCTATCTGTACTTTTATTGTGCCAAAGGGAAATCACTTTGACAGAGTCACTCAATACACAAATTATTCATTTGCTTTTATTAATCTGTGGGATTTATTGCTCCAGATGTCCTTTCATCTGTCTGGATTAAAGCTTGAATATTTGTCTACTTGACTCGTTGTGCGGAATGAAGTAACCCAGTGTAGTTTGGTTTCAAGCAGCACCTATTTGTTTTTTAACCATCCATTAAGTATATTTCCATTTTGACAATGTTCTTTTTAATCTTCCTTCTCTGTAATTTCTGTGTCTGACTGCATGTCACACATGAATATGGCTTTTATCGATAATATTGAACAAGGAATAAATCACCCTTATATACATTATATACACAGTGTTTTTTTTCAATAGTTTTTTTTCCACCTGACATGACAAGAGCACCATAGAACACATTTAAAGGGACAATTCATCCCAAAATAAAAAGAGATTAATATCTTGTAAATAAACAGGTAAATTATGTATTTTTGCACAAACAAAGCACTTGCGTCGCTTCATAAAAAAACAAACAAACAAACAAAAAAAAAACCCCACTGCCATTGCATGGATTACTTTTATGAAGATTTTTCTACATTTCTGGTGCTTGAAAGTGGTAGTTGCGTAGCTGTTAATGGAGGGACAGAACTCTATCAGATTTCATTAAAAATATCTTAATTTGTGTTCCGAAGATGAACGAAAGTCTTAAGGTAATTAATAAACAGAATTTTCATTTTTGGGTGAACTATCCCTTTAAATCGAATGTTTACAGAAGCTTCAGCATAAAGGATAAATCAACACAGAATTCATTTAAGGTGGGGTTCTTCTGAAATAAGTTATAACAGTTTTGCTTGAGAATGAGCAATAACATGGGTTCTATTATTATTATTAAGCAAACTTAAAATGTCCATATTTTCAATTTGTCTACACCTAATTGAGTCGATTATAAATCAACACTCTTCGACAATACATTTATTGTTTAGGGATAAATAACCTAGTAAATTTCTACACTACTTCAATTTTATGCAGATAAACATAATATTCTAAAAGTTTGAGACAAAAAGAGTGATGCTGCAAGCAAAACATTCCCAAGTCTTCCCTATGCTTCCGGTCAACACTAGATGGCGTAAAATGTGCAACATCTTCACACAAGAACATGACACAAAGACAGCATTACAAACCACTGTGTTTATTTTGTCACTTTGTACATTAAGCAGCTGGTTGGACATACAAAAATAATACACCCTAAAACAAGACATTTTCTGTGGTAAAAGTAGCATAGAGGAAACATGTGCATTTGGCAAACAAGTTCCTTTGTTTCATGGAATGACACAAACAAAGCAGATACCATTTCAGAAATGTGCTGTCAAAACACAATAACACATTAGGCTACATTCACATACTGCTTTGTCCATGGTAAATAATTCATACACAATGTGCCTTAGACGATGCTTGACTTGATGAGTAGTTACTAATACCTTAAATGAGAAGCACGATGTGTTCATTACAGTACCAACAACAAAACACCATAAATGCTTCACATAATGAAAGAGATTCAAGCTTTTCAGTGTTTATCCCAAAGAACGTATTTCACATAAACAATCCTAGATAGATATTTGAAATACTTAATATATTTCAACGTATTCAATTATATTGTAGTACACTGACTACACCTTAGTCAGTGTAGACACACCGTACTGCATTTTATGGTGATGAAATTGAGGATGTGTGAGCATAGATTTACAGTCTTTACAATAGCATGCCCTGCATAAAGGTCCTAGATCATAATTTCCAACACTCACAGCTTTCAAAACTACCAATTATTTGGGGGAAATATCTTTCGCCAGCTTTAAAATGAGCAAGATGTTCATTGAGACTACAATTCTTAAATTCCTAAATACAATTATTTGAATCTATCCATCACAACCTTGTTTTTATTCCTGGGAAATAAATAAATAAATAAATAAATAAATAAGGCGATACAATGATGGACTGAGGTCTGTACAGCCACATAAGCTGTCTTTATGTCCTTCTCAAATTCCCATGACATCCATACACAGGAAGGGGGCTCAAAGAGCACAACACTGGGCCATTGCGTAAACGTACAGTTGTCAGATTTTTGAAATGTCACATATTTTCCAGTAGCGTTTCTGTCATAATCAAGTGCATTGCCTGGGCTATTATATAAAACTAAACAGATGGAAATAAACAACCCTCAGATCAATATCAGGTGAGTCTGTGCTGTTTGCCCTAAGGACTGTTTGTTCAGGAATCTGTAAACAGTACAAACAGTTGTGAAAACCTACCCCGATACATTTGATGCCAGAAGTTGTATTCCTGAAATTAGGATGCCGATATGGCATCAAGAATTACATAGCCTACTCTACATTTAAATACCTTCGTTGCACAGTGACGTGTTAAATATACCATCTTTATTGTGCCACTCAGGCTGCGAATGTAGACTTGCGTACTTACCTTTATAAACATGACCCTTTATAGATACAGCTTCAGCTGTAACCTTAAAATGATTTCCCTGTGGAAATGTTAACAGGGGAAGGTTGAAGTGCTGGCGTTGGAGAGAACTGCTTGGCTCCTTTACTTTTTTCCTTTCAACAAGAACAGCTGGTTATAGCACAGACGGCAATGTGCACCTGTTGCCCCTCATCAGAGGGTTATATTTCCTCGGACTGGAGGAGGGCTCAGAGATATCGAAGACCCTGGCTTTTTCAGTGAGCCCAGTTTAACGGAATGTAACAAGTCTGTCAGGTATAAGACACCCCTTTAAGTTCTGAAATCTGCCTGTTACGGCACAAATCCAGACTCTTGGTTTGTAAGCTGAGGCATTTCTGAATTAATTATGAATTAACTATCCATGCAGGTTTCAGTTGAGACGTGAACAGTGTCTTGAGGTATTAAGTGGAATCCCGAGGTAGAGTTTCTTGGCTTTCAAACCCTGTTTCTTTCCACATTTGTCAAAAAACAGAAGTGACTTAATTTCCATTTGTTCTGACTCAATACAAGTATCACAATATGTCAACAGACCATCTTAAATATTGTGTAAATACAGGCAAAACATTCACGGTTCAAAGGCCAAAACATCTTAAAACCATGTTTTGTCACAGGCAAAAGCGGCTGAGACCAGAAATATCTCTAGTGTTCCATGGAAATATGAAGGGAACATTCAAACTTTGGACATCAGAGCTTTATTACAATTCCCATTTGTGTTTTTGGCACCTGCTGTCAAACAGTCAGCCCCCATTTCTGTTTCGCAAGCTGGCGAGGGCTCTCGATATCTGGTGGTCTTCGTGTGGACTTGCCAGCTGTGGCCGCTGTAGATATATCCCTTGTTATTCCTTGTGGAAGGTAGGTGGGAAGATCTCCAGCACAGGATCTCCTGAAAGGCGCATCTAAACTCAGGACTCCTGCAGTAGATCAAGGGGTTGAAGGCGGAGTTGGCGTAGCCGATCCAGTTCAAGATTCTGAAAGGCAACATGATGTTGTCCATCTTCCAGATGGCCGCCACCACGTTAAGCACGAAAAACGGCAACCAGCAGAGGGTGAAGGTTCCCATGATGATCCCCAAGGTCTTCAGAGCTTTGTGGTCCTTCATACAGAACTTGGTCCTCCGGTTCTTCACCTCATTCCCCTCCTGGGTGCTGAAGCTCTGTGTGCGTATGCGCCCCTCAATGCGGTCAATTTTCTTAAGCTGCCTACGGGCCTCCCGGAAGACCCGGCTGTACACGAATACCATGATGACCAGCGGGATGTAGAAGGAGATGATGGAGGAGGTCACGGCATAGGCGGCGTTAGTGTTGAAGTCGCAGCAGGTGTGGTTCTCCAAGCAGCTCAATGCCTCAGGTTCGTCTGACACCCACCACTCCATGTGGATGGGCAGGAAAGAGATAAGGGCGGCCACCGCCCACACCCCCAGGACCACCCCGCAGGCCTTCCGCTTCGTAAGCATTGACTGATAGCGTAGAGGCCACATGATCGCCACGTACCGGTCTAGGGCAATCACGCACAACGTCTCGATGCTAGCGGTCACGCACATCACGTCCGTAGCTGTCCAAAACTCGCAGAAGAAGTTTCCGAAGTGCCATGTGTTGAGAAGGATGTAGCATGCTCCGAAGGGCACCACCATGAGGCCCATGACCAGATCGGCGCAGGCGAGGGAGCTGATGAAGTAGTTGGTGACCGTCTGCAAACGTTGAAATCGTACGATGGCGCTGATGACCAGCAAATTTCCAAAGACGATGGCTAGAACAAGAAGGCCCATTAAGATGCTAATTAAGACCACTTCTGCTTCGCTATATTCTGATCCAGGCAAAGACACCAAAGAAGAATTGCTTAGCCCGGCTGAAACATTCATGGGCAGGGAGGTGTTCTCCATGCTCAACGTATCCTCTCCCTCCATGAACTTTGACCTGAGGAAGGAAAATCATCATAAAGTATGGTGAGAGCCTGAAAAGGAATGCCTTTCAAAAAGCACAAGAGAATAGAAAGTACATTGAGTGTCAGTCAGAAAGCAAAGTATGAGAATATCTTTACTGCATGTCAAATGTGTCAGAGGAGAATATCCACTTACTAAAATCAGGAGAGTGTTTAGAGTCGTCCAACTTAATTCCACTCTTCATGGACTCCCGTGAGGCATCTAAAAATAATCCTTCTGAATGGTGTTTCTCTTAGAAAGTGTTCTGGTCTCACATGGTGTTCTTACGTTGAGTGTGCTCATTAGGTTTCATTCTTAATCACCTGGTCATTTTGCCTAACTGTGTTTTGTTTATATGCGCACAGCACTCTCAGCTGAACACACTAGACTAAATGTGCTCCTCACTATCAGTTGGACTCTTATAGCAGCCAGTGATGACATCACACTGTCAGCAGCCAATCAGAGCACAGCTTCCTTATAGTGCAGAGCACTACAGTTGTAAAGAGAAGCAGAGAAACCATTTGATGTTACTTTAAGGATAAATATTATTATTATTATTCAATTTAATTTATTTTAATCATTTTATTTAGTCAATATGTAATATAAAAAAAAAACATAAAATAGGCCTATATTTATGATTGATAGACAGAGAGTTGGGCGAGAAACTCTTGTTTTGTTCTTTTTTTAATGACCTCTGCTGTGATATGGATGTTCTGTGTACCTAGAGAAGATTCCCACCGTGTTTTGACACCAAGCAGTGTAAGATCAATACCTGTATCCATCAGTCTTAAACTTTACCTCATTTTCTGGGTTACAGTAATGGAGAGGTTTTGGATATTCAATTCCGTACAAGTCAAATTAGCTTTTAAAAAATGTCCTATTTGCTAATAACTGTCACTTACAATAGTTCAGGGAATAAAAACAATCCTCTTATAATTATTTAAAGAATGTGTCTAAATTGGTTTCTTAATTTTTCAAGTAGAGATTATTTTTACATTATTCACGTCAAAGGAAAAATGTCCTTTAAAACTTAAATGCAATAGCTGGTCTGGCGAATTCTCATGCATGTTTTAGAGGAACCAATAAGGAGACCCATGCATTTTAACAGACAAGGCTTAAGCCTGGTCCCAGATTAAAATGCATGTTTGAGCAACACATTCTCACTCCAAACTCATCATATATTGATGCTTGGTCAGGATCCCTCTGCTTTACATTTAAAACGCACAGGGTACCTTTTAGTGTAATTTTTCCACAAGGTACTCCACTGATTTCAGTTGTTTGCCCAATGCGTCAGATCAAGACACATTTAATCCTTTGCATTTGTAAAAGTAGAAAAAACAATGCGTCTGTGTATGACACCAAAGGTTTTAACTGAAAGCAATTTGCACTGACATATCTTAAAATATGTTAGCGCTATTGTTTTGTCTCATGCACACTAGTAAAGGAACGTTTATAAAAGCTACTTAAAGGGTTACTTCAGCGATTAGCATTAAGCTTTGTATCAGTAGAAACCCAGGAGTATATTCAAATTATCGTACTTTTCCCCCTCATGTCCCCCTGAGACCAGAGAATTATGTATTTTATTTCTGGAAAAAATCCTCAGATGACGCAAATATCGTTATTTTGCGTCATCGGAATAGTTTTTGGCCAGACGCTAAAGACTACAGCCAGCAGTGGGCGCTATTTCCGCATGCTTTCAACATCGCACTCACAGCACTCGGCTCGGGAGCTGCGGAGATTCATGTAAACGGAGCGGTGGAGAGCAAAGAGAGTGTTTCAACTTTTCAAATGAATTCCTATGAAAGTTACGCTTCCAAAGACATGAACTGAAAATGCACCAGACTGAATACGCGCTGTGAATGCAGCCGCGATTACCTCAGCTCATGTGATGAATGTAATCTGACTCCTGCTGCGTTTGTGCCGTGACACACAATCGGCTCACTCACATTATATCGAACAGACACGTTCAGTTTTTAATTGTAGTGTCTCTAACTGAACTGATTTTTTGAAAATGAACGCGGTGGGCAAGTGATCCAGTAATCCAGTAGCCGTGGATAGAGTAGGGCAATGAAGTGCATTCTGGGAGTTGTTGTCTTTTATCCCCATGAGACAAAAATACATTTTCTGTCTTTGTGTCAAAAATAATTTCACATTTCTACTACATAAATGACCCAGTTTAAATACAGATTCATCTTCCCAGCGCTGAAGTACCCCTTTAAATGCCCTAATTGAACTAAGGCTTAATCCTGTCTTAATCTAAACCCTGTTTGTGAAACCAGGTCTGGCTCATTTAATTTTAAGGCGGTAAAAAATGTGATGCTTCTATTGAACACTATAGACACTATGGCTCTTTTAATTGTAAGGTGGAACTACAGCTGCCATATAAGGCGCTATGATTTCTTCCACTTGCATATTTTTATAGTAATATTGCTTCTGCTTTATACAGTCTTTAGTCACTAACAGCATCTAAATGTGGGACTGAATCTCTTAAACGATTGTTCTGCTCATGTCTGAAATGCATAAGTTTCTCATGAAATTATGATGGTTGTCATTCAATAAGTCATTCAATGTTTGTTATTTAAGAGAAAAGTAATAACAGAGACCAGAGACGTATAAATATCTGCCCATTTTTGCTTGATAAGCTGGTGCTTTTAAACACACACAAGGCTGGTGAGAGGGACTATAAAGGAGAGAGACAAGTTGTATTTTAGACCGTGTGAAATACACAAACACAGCATAAGCTGGTAGCTGTTTTGAACACAGTAACTGGTTTTTAGCTGCTCATTAGATGTTGGTGAGCCATCCTGGAAATTTTGTTTGTTTGTTGCTAAAATACCCTCATAAAAAGAGAAGTACACTTTAGCATATACGTTTGAAAAGAATGATTTTTACAAATAAATAAAAATGCATAATAGTTTCAATTTATTTAAATGTGAATGCTTTTTTGACCATAAAGTAGAGCTTAAGTACATCTTGTAATTTCATAATTACTTCTGTTTTCTTCGAAATATTGTTAAAGTGCTCTCCCAAATGTAGTGACAAACATTAAGGGTAAACAAAAATATGCTTATGTCAGAAACAGGGAACAGGTGTGTAATTCAATTAGAAACCAAGGCAACAAACAATGAATGAGAACACAAGCAAACAGGGAAAACCAAATTAAAGCCCTATTCGGACGGTAATTGTTTCTCATGGGGTCGTAAGGTATTTTCAACATTAACTGGGGCTAGTCTGTGATTTTATTGCCGTCCGAATCCAGAATGTCAGTGTTTTTCTCCCACCACCAACGTAAAAAAATCCTGGCTGAATTAACTACTGTTTATTGACAAACACCAATGTCGTGTGGTAATTTAATTGCCGTCCAAATCCACATCTCTGAGTTTACAAGAGGAATCAATTCCAAATTCACATTTTAAATCCTTTTTGACCACTGTCGAGCACCGTATGTACGGGAACTGTTGCGCTTCACTGTAATTTGCATGCATTTTAAAGATGTATACTTTTATTACTGAAATGCTGGAAAATATTTAAAGCTGCAGTCAAAATCTATTTTTTAGCAAGAACATTACCAGTGTTTAATCTCCTTACCTTAGCCCGATTCACAATGGTAAGCTTGTAGTAATGTGTTATAATTTGAGTGGTACTGGTGGATTTCCATTGGAAATTTGAGCATTTCTTTGCGTCATTACGTCACGTCTGTGTACATAAAGAAGGAGACCGGCTCGCATGTGAGGATGCTGCAGGTGGCGGATCATTTACAGCCTGTTCTCAAAGCAGCTGGAATAATTACATTTATCATTTTGATGGCGGATTGTAATCCAGAAAGGTCCAAACGACACTCATCAGTGACAACTAGAGACTCAGCCATAGTTAAAAGCAAAAGACTGTCCTGAAATTTAAATCTAAAGGTAACGCTAATACACACTTAATAGTCATGCAATGCTGATGTTGTTAACATTAACAGTTTGAGAGCAAAGTATAACAATAGTAATAATTTGCACGCCGATCGACACCATTGGTAACGCAATGTATTGTAATGTTTTTTTTCTCAGTCGGTCAGAAGAAAAGTGGCAGACATGTTACTTACTTGTTCAGAAGGCATTTTGTGAGGAAAATTCTTATTTTGGTCATACTTACAAGATGTAGAATCTGTGATTCCGAAGTACAATATCCACACCGGTGCGGTAAATGACCGCAAAACACATAGCTCCTCAAAACATTAAATTCATCCGCACAAAGATAATCATTCCGCAAATAACTGCAATTGCAGGTTTCTATGGAAGCCCGTTTAAAAAAAAGAAAATGAGTAATTGCGACTTTTTATCTCAGAATTCTGACTTTTTTTTCTTACAATCGCGAGTTCTAAAGTCACAAATCTGACTTTTTTGTCAGAATTGACTTTATAACTCGCAATTATGAGAAAAAAAGTCAGAATTTTGACTTTATAAATCGCAATTGTGCACGGTTTCTTCTTTTCTTGGGTGGTGATGGTGGTGGTGGGGGGTGTTTTTGGTGCCCCCTCAGCACTTGGTGCCCTACGTGTAGCGCGTGATGTGAAGGCAGCATTAGACCTATATTGTATTTATTTAAAGTGCTCACAGGCAAATTTGCTTTATGTATTTCCCCTTCGTCGAAATCAGGCACATGTATTTTGTCAGAAAACACGCATGTCAGCCAGGAATCACTGGATCTTTGGTAAGTTGTAAGGAACACTATATCGAGTCCAGCCTTTAGTTTAAACTGATAATCATTTGTTTCACTCACGTTTTCGCAGTTCCCCCAATTAAATTCAGTCATGCAGCAGCTCTTTCGCCACGTAGTCCGGCTGAGAGGGTGTGTTCTGGATGGAAAGAGACGTCAGTGCATACCCTCTATAGACTGAACACGGTTTCACAAATTTGTGTTTTTTGTATTTTATATGGAGACAATAACGGTATCATTTTCAAAAACGTGCACTTTGAAAACCGTTTTCAAAAGCTATTGTCGCGTGAATGAACGGCCAAAATGCATAACGTTTTTAGTTGAAAATTGTGTTGTGTAAACGGCCCCTAAAACACAAATGAACTAATATAACTAAAATAACCCTTACAGATACATTAAATATAATGAAGCACACATTGTACCGCTTTAGGTAATTCACTTTTAAATGCATTTTTTAAATGACGTTGTTAGCATGGTGTTGAATTTGGTTCAGTACACTCTGAATGTATACAGAATGCCATTCAGCAAAGCATAGCTCATATCAAGGTTTGCAACCCCAATCAGATAACACAATATATAAGCACCAAACTCCAAGTAGCTTCTCTTGTTGAGTCAAATGTCCATGCAACGTATCTCAGCATGCGTTTAATCATTCACCAGAATCTGCAGCCTGTGCCTCGTGTATAATGAGTTAACTATGCATCTGCATGTACAAGTCTTGGTTGTTAGCATGCTCTGTGATGCTAAAAACATGTTCAAAGGCATCTGATACCGGAGAAAATGTAAATCTGAAGTGGTATGTGAGTGGATTTGTGCTTTGGTTTGTATATTCACCTCAGTGAATGCCCTATGATAACCTCTACATTTTAAGTTTGATCTTTTTAGCATTTAGCTGTAAACACCAGCTAAGTCTGTTTGTGAGCACATATGCACAAAATGTGCTTCATTAAGTGTAAATGTGCCTTTCCGTACAGCCAGTTTTAACCTGACAATTTTTAGGTTGAACATCCTGTGCTAGCATAATGAAAACATAACATAAACATGCTATTAGGATATTAAGGTGTTTTAATTGTTTTAGACATAAACAAATTAGAGCACTTTGCCGTTAGCATTTCCGGATGTTATTGCATCAGCTTGGCTTTGAAAGTGCCGTGGCATGTTACATCAAAGAACAAATGCTGTCTGTTCCATATACGTAGATCCAACAATGAGGAAGTGGCCAAGAGTTTTGTGAGATGTTTCCTTTGGAGGGATATCCACCAGGTTCAGACAAACGAGTTTACTTACGCATCTCCTGGCTCTGACAATAACCTTAGACAAACACAGTGGCATAAACACCCTCACACACGCATGCATATGCAAACACGCATACATTCTCGACTTCACAAGAGCATTGAGAGCAGTTAAGGAAATGAAACCCTTGAAAAGAAGGTTTTTCCACAGGATGCCTCCTAAAATAATTTTTATCATTGACATGCATGCCATTATTTCCACTCAGTGCCAGGGAGATCTGGTGAGCAGATTGCTCATCTTCCTGGGGAAACGAGGGTGTTTAGTCAGGGGGTCTATTTAGTCAGGCATGCTGTATGCTGTAAATTGACACTAGATTTCAACGTTAGTAAATAGCAGGGTTCGGTTTAGTCCACACTCATCTGTGAACCACCTTAAATGAGATATTACTGTATGTATATTAGTTTACAAAATACACAAATGGTCCAAATTTACAATATACTATATTAAAACATAAAGCTTTTAAATAGATTAGGCTTGTGTATTTTTTGAGACTTCCATTCTTGTGAACCTATATAAATTATTATTTGAATTAATTTGATACTTCTGACGCTCTCCATGTTCTGAGTGATTGGCTGTATGCAGAACGTCACACTTTCTGGTGCACACACTCTTAATCATAAACTCTGGTTCAAACTATGAGTTGACAGAGAATGTTTATACCGAGTGTTGTGAGCCCGCTGAACCTGGGGCCTGTACCATCATGCTAGTTTAACAAACTCAAGAAGCTATCAATTTCAACCAGGTTAGCTGCGGAGCGTAAGTTATTATGGAGATGAACACTGCTAAAAGCCAAACCACTTTAATGGTACTTAAAACCCAGGATTGGTACAAACTAAGCTTAAACATATCTGGCTAGCTAGCTAAACCGGCTTCGTGGTATAGGCCCCTGGAGCAGGTTAGCCGTGGAGCATAAGTTATGGAAATGAACACTGCTAAAAGCCCAAACCATGGTACCTAAAACCCAGGATTGGCACAAACTAAGCTTAAACATATCTGTTTAGCCAGCTAAACCGGCTTCATGGTATAAGCCCCTAATCTCTTTGATTTGTATGGTTTTGTCAACTCTAAACTTACTCTGAAACTCAAGAGTTTGTTCAACTAGCTTCATGCAACAGGTTGTGTTAAAGGGTTACTTCAGCGTTTAGCATTAAGCTTTGTATTAGTATAAACCCGGGAGTATATTATAATTATCGTACTTTCCCCCCTCATATCCCCCTGAGACGAAGGAATTATGTATTTTATTTCTGGAAAAAATCCTCCGATGACGCAAATATCGTCATTTTGCGTCATCAGAGGATTTTTTTGGCCAGAGGCTAAAGACTACAGCCAGCAGTAGGCGCTATTTCCGCATGTTTTCAACATCGCACTCACAGCACTCGGCCTGCGGAGATTCATGTAAACGGAGCGGTGGAGAGCAAAGAGAGTGTTTCAACTTTTCACATGAATTCCTATGAAAGTTACGCTTCCAAAGACATGAACTGAAAATGCGCCAGACTGAACACGCGCTGTGATGTAAGGCCGTGCTTACCTCAGCTCATGTGATGAATGTAATCTGACTCCTGCTACATTTGTGCCGTGATGGCCGTGACACACAATCGGCTCACTCACATTATATTGAACAGGTACGTTCAGTTTTTAATTGTAGTGTCTCTAACTGAACTGCTTTGATGAAAATGAACGCGGTGGGCAAGTGATCCAGTAATCCAGTAGCCGTGCATAGAGTGGCCTCGAGCAGCGAAGTGCATTCTGGGAGTTGTTGTTTTTCATCACCATGAGACAAAAATACATTTTCTGTGTTTTCTGTCTAGAAGGCACCAAATTCAAAAATAATTTCACATTTCTACTACATAAATGACCCAGTTTAAATACAGATTAATCTTCGCTGAAGTACCCCTTTAAGGACCAATCAGCCCGTGCCATCTAGAGTTTTATGTCAGAAGTTGGGGTTACACTTTATTTTAAGGTGTCATTGTTACAATGTAATTTAAGTATTGTATTTAAGTACTAAGTAATATTGATTAATTACATGCACTTATATAGGGTTAGGGTAGGATTAGGATCTGCATCTTTTTTTATGAATAAAGGCCAGTATCACTGATACTAATACTGCTAATGATGTCTCTATGAAATATATATTTTTAAATGACATTCAACATTACAGATTAGGCTTTAACATTTATTAGGCTTTAAAAAATAACAACTTTTAATTTAAATGAACTTAAAACAATCTTCACATAAACCCATTATAAGAAATGTACATGTTCATATTTACTATACCCGTGGCCTTCATATATAATCAATATACAGAAATTGAATAAAGTTATTAAACACCTTTCATAACTGCATAAATTATAAATTAAATACTTATTAATCCTTTTTAAAGCAACAATTTTCTCTGTTACCTTTGTTCTTTGATTAACATTAGGCACCGGCTATTTGCACTGTGCAAATAGCGATATATGCTATATATGCTATTAGCAAATAGATTATATTTACACTCAGAGAAAAAAACATATTTTCTTAGCGATAGATGATATTTACACTGTGCAAATAGCTATAGATACTATTTACTAAGTTAAATAGCATACTAAGTTGATATATTCGATATAAGTTGTTATATTCAACACCATATAAAAGTAGCAGTTCTTTGCAATATGTGTAAATAGTAATTACATATAATTGATACTTTTTGACAGATACATACTATTTACACCTCAGTATTGTTGTACATTAAAAGGACACAATAATAACATTGAGTGTAAATGATTATATTCATTAAAATTATTAAATGGATTCTGCCTGAATGGGACACTAAAACCCCTCACCTATGCTAACCCTACCCAATAAAGGCTTTTATTATTATTAAACATTTCGTTAGGCACTTTATTTCCACATTTAGAACATTTTCTTAATTTTTATTGAAAGTAAATGCATTTCTGGTGTGATTTGTGATGGATGAAAAATAGGTAAGAACAAACTCTGGCCAAGGCGGATTCGAACCCAGTCAATCGCGTCAAAATCAAGATCCTTAAGCCTTACTCTTAACTGATTGCACCACTGAGGACATTGAAAAACAAGCAATTTTTGAAACCTTGTTTGTCCCAACCAGGCATTGGTTGGCAGCGCTAGTGTAAATAGCACTTGCCAACAAGGCACACTATTTGCACTTAGTGTGAATAGACACTCCGTTAACATTAATGACAGACATCAGTAACTGGTTTATTAGGCTGCTGTCACTTTAAGATCTGCCACTGTAGAACAGGCGCTGTCACGGCATCTCATTTCCTCTCAACTAAAGTTCATTTTTGTTCATTATAAGTTCAACCTTGTTGCGCTTAAATGGTTTAAAAGCTTTTGCATGTATAAAAGCATGATCATATAATGTAATGCAAGCCAAAGAATGATGCTAGATGCTGCGTTAATTGTGTTAAATATTTTTTTTTGCTGAAAAAATGAATCACATGCAAATCCAGGAGAGGGATGGAACAAAAGAAAGTCCTGGGGACGAATGGGGGTGACGGAGCCGATGAAGATGGACCTCTAGACACAGACAGAGATCCGAAGGAGCAATTATCATAATACAGTACAGAATAATGTGACAAATATGGTCACAACCAACATGGACAATGCTGCTTCATCACAGACTGTAATGAATTGTACAGCATAACACCTAAGCTACTAACCATGAATATATAAATAAACTGGACTATACATGAATATAAATAATAAATGAAAATGATAATAATTTGTTTTACATTGTATCTTCTCTGAATATAGACTGGAAATACAGTGTACTGCCAGGACTAATATATATTTTTTTCTAGAATATGTCACATAAAATGAAAGTAAATGTTGCATCTATGTTATGCCCTAGAACTGAACTAGGCATTAAAGGGTCAACGGAAGGTCAATTAATTTGGTTCCACTGAATTGCCTTGGACAATGAGCAGGACAATGGTCCAGCCCAACTCCTTAAACAATTCCAACCTTTACAACTTCAGTGATGGGTGGACACATGCTACCACTAAAATGCAAAACGGCGGTGCCAACATGATCCATTTCTTATTTGAATGCAGTGGAGGGCACACTGTCAAAAGAAGCGACAAAGTAATGGAAACAGACAGCGATGCACTTCGGTCAATTATAGATAAAAGCTCACTGTCCCAAGAATCAATCAAGAAGATAAATCTACAGCACTTAAATGATGAACATGATGGACCTGTTTCCTCTCACATGTTCACTTTAGGACATTTCTTTTTTTTTGTGATTATTTTTCTTTCTCTCTTTTACTTTCTCTGTCTCTCATTT
Source organism: Gobiocypris rarus (assembly GCA_023029165.1). Taxonomy (NCBI): domain Eukaryota; kingdom Metazoa; phylum Chordata; class Actinopteri; order Cypriniformes; family Gobionidae; genus Gobiocypris; species Gobiocypris rarus. Next base: position 12,519,930 of record CM040930.1, on the reverse strand, counting down.
CATTTTCATAGAAGATCACAGAATGCTAATGAGAAATGGAAAAGGCTTGTAATTTTATTAAAATATCTCGTTCAAGTAAGTGTCCTCTATGTAGGCGTAATATAGCACACTTTGCACTATGCTGTACACATATTTTATCTGGTGACCTAAAAATGTGGTCCTTTATGGGGAACTTTAAACAAATTGCTTTTATTCCAGCACAAAATTATATTTAATAGGATTGAATCAACCTGAAAGCATTACACAATCAAAAGTATATGTTTTGCTTTAGAGTTAAAAAAAGAAAGAAAAAAAGAAGATAATTTACAAATGTATATCTCACACATCTGTGACCTAGTTTCTCGTAATTTGCTACTTCATATCTCAAAAATTTCTCGCAATTGCCACTTAAATTTTACAGTCTCACAATGTGATTTACAACCCACAATGTGACTTTAGATCTTAGAATGTTACTTTACATTTGCAAGTTATATTATTTTTTACTCTGAGGAAAAAACAAGCCTTCAGAAGATTTTGTTGCCCATTATGCATCCAATATATCTGTAGGGGAGAGGATCTTTTTTCCTCAGGACATTCTATAAAGTGCAACAGCTGGGTTCTTGTTTCTGCATCTTCTTCGCATGTGTTTTGATCAGGAGATTCAGTGCTCTTTCAGTAGATGTGTAATAGATCTCCCTATCGTATAACAGTGAAAGCCAGACATTTCTGTCAATGGCTGGGAAAGAGTTAACTGGAATTCCTGGCGAAAAAACACATTGTGCCGTACCAAAAATTACACTAATCAGCGAGTCGAAAAAAGCAACATGCGCCAAAATAGCTCTTTAGCTCCGCCCACTCCCATGAACCACTGCAAATGATGTAATCTCTCTACGCTCTCAAAATACTTTAATATTTGTATATATGTGCATATTTTGCAACAAACTCGTGGTATATATATATATATATATATATATATATATATATATATATATATATATATATATGGACAGTTTTATATTTCTCCATCGCCGTTTGCATTTTTTCATGGGATAGTAGTTCTTTCCCTTATTCAGTCTTGTCCAATTTTCTAATTTTTTTCTTTGCTTTAAATCAAATTTTTTAAGTGTTGTGATCCACCTAGTAGCTGATTGGCTTGGTTCATGACTTATAACTCTTTAAGACTTTTTAAACAACTCTATGGAAAAAAATTAATGGAAAAAAATACTTTCGCAACCAGCGCCGCTGAAAAAAGGGGGTGGGCATTATTGAACTGTTGAACACGGTAGTCACATGTCGATCACTGTTAGTGTTAATAATTAAATTAATTTTATGCCAGATTTAACCACTCAGTCACCATTGGTAAAAATAAATAAATTCATAAATTGAATTATTCAAAACTCAAAAATCTCTGAAGAAATCCTCATGAAATGGTTATACTAAATAACTGGCAATCCTGGAGTGTTTTGATGTTTGATTTCCAGGATGTGACAGTTTGTGTTCCAGACCTGTTTGTGGAAAGGTTAGAGAGGTTTAGCAAATGGTTGCTAAGTCCCTGACCCAGCCTCATGTGTGCCACACCTATTGATGCTTCTTCCACCCATCAAAGGTTTCGAATGTCAGTCAAGAGTTCACAGGTCCACAGATTAAGATAGAAAGGTGCACTGTCATCCTGGTCATGACTGGTCATATAGTTTACAGCATGTGCCATATTTATCAGGAAAGGATTCATTAGTCTTTCAGCCGAGCTGGGTTGAATTTGTAGATAAATTATCTTAGATGCATGGGCTGAGTTTTCCATGACGCGACAGAAGACAGGTGCAAACTAGAGGATGGCTGGCCTGTGTGTTTTTTGTTGGGTGAGAGATTTGTAAGGTGGGCTGGGAAAGTTAGCTAAAGTTGCTGTTTCCTCTTTTAAGCAGCATTACATGCAGGAGAAATGAGGTGGAGGGAAAGTTTTTGCTGTTATTTATCTATTATTCAAACTGAGTAGATGATTTAGAAATGTATTTAATGGTTTAATTTAGACTCGGATTTCATTTTTAGGGCCAGATTTACTAAAATGGGAAAATTAGCATGAGAGCGCAATTCCACATAAGCACTGATGGGAGTGGAAAGTTCACGTGATCTACTTACGACGCGCAAATGAAAAAACACAGACTCAGCCGGATAATTGCCATAATAACCAACTCAATCTACCAAAAGCAGCGCAAATTAGTGTCTGGTTTAAAATACCAGTAAATTTACTTGCAAACTTTAGTAAATCACCTCGCATGATTCATTTAAAAACTCCTACAAATGCATATGCAATAAGGTCAGCTTCAAAAATAACTTTTTCAGCACTCATTTTTCACTGTGTCTTCACCCTGACAGTAGTTTTTAAGGCCAAAGGAGGGTTTGCGCTGGTTCAAGCTGTTAGTAAATCTGACCCTTAGTATTTAAATGAAAGGTAGGTAAATGCAGATTAGTCAGTCATCACATGGATCTGCAAAAAGTGTTAGTACATGGCAGGAGAGCCTTAAGATAACCAGAAACCTTTGGGCTACTGCATTACAGCATTGCTTCAAAGCAGCTTTACAGTGATAATAGTGATAAATTAATTTAGCTTTAGAAGAAAAGCTAAAGTAGGTTTTTGATTGATTCATTTCTGTTGTAAAAACTGATTAGTTATTTAATTTAGTGCCACTTAAACAACATACTAAAATAGAAACCCCCCCAATGCGTTCCGGACGCCCATCCGCACGGCAACAGCACGTGGTGGCCAGAGAACGCAAACCTTTGAAAATATACCATCACCATCCCCAGGCAGATCCCAAAAAAAGCGACTCTGCGAAAACTGTGACGGAATGTACGCAAGCATTGCATGTTTAGCTCATAAGTGCATTTGAATATGCATGTGTACATAATGTGTTTTTATCTGTACAGAGGGGAGAGGGGAGAGTCTAGCTGACACGGTCTCTGCGTTGTGTTCATGTCTAGGCGCAGGTCCACCATCTGATCTGGATCCAGCAGACTACAGTAAACCTTTGGATAATCTGAAAGACTAATATTAGCGTAGACGCCATTTTTTTATGATGTAACGAGTACATCAGGTGTTATGGGAAGTGATCCCGGTTCCGGCGGACCTAGATTTAAACTGACAGAGTGAAGACTGTTCCAAACTTTAGGGCTAAAGCTAAATAGGAAAAGGTTAACTCATCTAATCCCCTCCAGTTAAAATCAAATTAAGTACTTTTGTTCATATAATGAGTACCAGGTAATCTTTTGAACTTCTTGTCAAGACAAAAAAACAAAAAAACAAAAAAAAAAAAAACAACAACAACACTTTTTTGGACAAATGCTTTTACTACAAATACTAAGGTCAACAAGTTTAGTTTAGTTTAGTAAATATAATATACTGACTCATCACTCATCCCAATCTTTTCTCAAGCTATTTCTACATTTGTTAGAAGAGCATGTTGCTAACAAAAGTTCTTGTTGACCTTACTTCTCAAGCATTTGTCTAAAACTTGTCCAAATGTTGTCCCAGCTTTGCAAATTGAGTTATTTGAACAAGCATTTTTACTTTCAACAATGTTATGCCAGAGTGGGAGAACTTGCACAATTGGTGGCTGACTAATTACTTTTCTGCCCCACTGTAATCATATAATCATTTTTAAATATGCAGAGGATTCAGCTGTTGTTAGTCTCCTCTGTGCAGATGAAAATGAACATGGCCCAGTGGTAGATGATTTTGTGCAGTGGTGTGACAGGGCATGTCTGCAAATAAATGTGTCTAAAACAATGGATATGCTTATCGATTTTAGACGTAATCAAACTGACCTAATGAGAACAATTATTAAAGAGCAGAATGTTGAATTGGTGGAATCTTACAAGTATTTGGGGGTGTGTGATTGATAATAAGTTGAATTTTAATTCCAATGTGGAGGTTGTAAAAAGGGCCAGCAACACCTGTTTTGTTTTACGGAAATTATCTAAGTTTAATTATTGATGGGTCTTTGATGACCTTATAAAACAAGACAATTATATAAGTCAGTAGGTTTGCTCTGATGAGCTCCTATAATTATACTACTGGTATTGACTATTTTCACCACCAGTAGTTAAATTATAGGAGCTCATCAGAGACTTGTATAATCAGGTCGTAAGGAAAGCCCAATCCATTTGAATGAATAACTCCCATTCCCTACAGTCTGAGGTTTATTGTATACCTTCTGGACTTAGATTTAGATTTCCCATTGTAAGAAGCAACAGGTACAAATATTCATTTATTCCTGTGGTATTCCTAATTCGGACATGTGAGGAGTTGTGTGAAGGTAGATATGCTGTCTTGTGTTGTCTTGTGTATGCGTGCTGGTCTTCGGGGACATAAACAAATGAAGTGAAGTTCCCAGCATGCATTGAAGCTTGAAGCATTTAGCTGTCATGTTTCAGATTTCATAATTGTTGATCTTTGAAATATGTGTTGACATGAGACGTATTGAGGTGGTACATGCGCTTTTCATTGAAACTTTCTTTTTATTTTCCCGGGTGAAAAGGGTACACCGTGTGCCTCTAGTTTTAAGAGGCAAATCATGTTCATGTCATGTAGTTAACTTTGAAAATCAAATGTGGAGATGAAAAAGCAGGGGTTGTTGCTGCTTGCGTTACTGCATTTGGTTGTCTTGACAAAAGTTCAAAAGATTTCCTGGTACCCATTAGATGAACAAAAGTATTTAAGTTGATTTTAACTGGAGCAAATTAGTTGAGGTAACTTAAAGGGGTCATGAACTGTCTTTTTTATTATTTTATACTGTTGTCTGAGGTCAACTTATTACATTTGCGTGGTTTTTACATTCAAAAACATCATAATGAATAATAGGCTATTTTCAACCTTGGTTTGGAACCTCTCTCCTGAACGCTTGGTTCTTATGGGTGTTCTGCGCTGAAGACTTGGAAGTAAACACACTCTGATTTGGATAACAGTTTTGGATATTATAATGAGTTTCGACTCCCCCGTCAGTACACGTGGGGAATTGTTTTGAAAATGTCCAATGTGGAAAAATGTCTGATTCTGAATCGCAGGACAATGAACCAAGAACACCTCAAATAGAAAGCATATTACAGCCTGTGACAGCTTGGTAAGTTATCCTTTATTAGGTTTATTTCTAATGTATTCTAATGTAGATTTTGTATTATTTTTATATTTATTTTATATTATAGTGTAACCGAAAACGATCTGTAACAATGCAATACTATCACATATAAAAACATGTTTTACTCACATAAGTGTTTTGCACCATTCCTGTCGGATCCAATATATAAGGCGCAGCATTGTGTTTTAATCTCATTCTGTCTGCAAATCCAGTCTCGACCTGTGTCTTATTTACAAATGATTCTGCGGTGAAATGAAGTGAACATATGTTTCATGAGCTGGAGCTGAAAATTTAACCACTCATTCCTAATATGAGAATCCAAAGGAAGCTCATGGACTGTGTTATTCCACAACCAGGCACAGCGAAATATCTTGCTATCTTCGGCATGTTTATTTCTCAGTAGTGCGATCCGTTTAGCTCCACGAGTCGGTGGGCGGGGCTACATAAGCAGGCATACATATTTATCTGTTGAGGCGCTGTTTCAACATGCGATGACGTCAAGGGTTGGCATATTCTGAGATCGAGAATATAATACAATGAAAATTTTTCAGAATCGACATCACCCTTTATTCAAATATTATTAAAAGATTTTGTAAAAATGTTGTGTAATTGTGTTTTATTTGTTATAATGCAGTGAAACATGCCAAATTGTGCTATTTTCATGATTTATCAAAACATTTTTATTAGTTCAGATACAATAATATTTTGAGTTTCTATTTATTCAACCAATTTCCTTCATTGTACTAACTCAAATTTTTAATTTAAATGAACTCAAAAATTTAAGGCAACCAATTACTCGCTTTTTTAAGTTAAACCAACAATATATTTTTTACAGTGCAGGGAAGTTTTCAGCTCTGAAACTTACAGGATATTCTTATATCACAATGAACTTTTATATATCCAAGGCTCAAGGGAAAGTTGATTTCTCAATTCATCACCCCTTTAAAAAATGAAAGGCGTTTGAAAGGTTGCCTTTCGCACACAGTGTAGAGGAGAATGACAGTCCACTACATTGAACATATTAATTAAGAATTTTGGGTATAAACATGTAAATTACGTACAGTAAAATTTAATTGACAATGAAAAATTACACAGAATAGTGATTAAGGTTTGTACTGGTTCTTATTCATCAGGTCTTGCACACTTCAACATCACAGTCACTAGTGGTATTGCATTCTGTGGTAAAAATGATTGTGTATGTTTAACGGCCGCTGCTTTCTCAGATCAGCAGATCAGGGTTGGATTAAAACTTTACGTTCCGTTGAGTTTGGAAAATTCTTTACACAGTAATCATCAGAAAATCTCTTCTCAAATCTTTAAAACTTCTTGCAGACATGCATTTTAGGTGACGTTTAGTCAACTAGATGACTACAGCACATTGAAAATATACAGTGCTGCTTGAAAGTTTGTGAACCCCTGGTAGAATCTGTGAAAATGTGAATATTTTTAACAAAATAAGAGGGATCATACAAAATGTTTTTGTTTAGTACTGTCCTCAATAAGATATTTTTACATAAAAATATAAAAATAAGCTGAATTTATAATAATGACCCCGTTCAAAAGTTTACACACCCTTGATTCTTGATACTATATCGCTACCTGGATGATCCATGACTGTTTTGTTGTTGTTGTTGTTGTGATGGTTGTTCTTTTGTCCCTTGTTTGTCCTGAGTTCTTCAGAAAAATCCTTCAGGTCATCCTGCATCTTTGGCATATTTGAACCTTTTCCAGCAGTGACTATATGATTTAGAGATCCACCTTTTCACACTGAGTACAAATGAGGGACACAACTATTTAAAAAGTTTTAAGCATTCACTGGTGCTCCAGAAGGAAACACTATGCATTAAGAGTCAGGGGGTGAAAACTTCTGCGAGGCGCGTTATGCTTGGAAGTGGAACTTGCTCGTTGAATGCGTAAATGTCTTTCTGCAAGAAGGGTTGGAGCGAAGGCCGTCTCCCTCCACCCTGAAAGTGCATGTTACAGTTATTGTCGCACATCACAACGCAGTAGAATGTAAGTCCGTGAGAAAGCATGACCTGGTCATCAGGTTCCTGAGAGGTGCGAGGAGGTTGAATCCTCCTCGACCTCGCCTTGTTCCCTCTTGGGCTCTGCAGAGAGCTCCCCTTGCAGTTAGCCTAACCCTAACGCATTACAAGTAACTTGAGTTATGTAATCGGATTACATTTTCAAGTAACTAGTAAAGTAACATTCAAATTTACATCAAAGAAGAAAAAAAAAGCAGGTTACTTTTTCCACATTTGTTTGACCAGCTCTCCTGTCCCCATGTTGATAAAAAATAGAGAGTAAGTGCAGAGACATTGTGTGCAAACATGTTATTGTAGCTCTTAAACCTTTTTTTCCTGCGATCTACTCTTCCATTATCCAGAATGTCTGCACAGCTGAAAGGTTTGTTTGAGCCGCACCTTCTACTGTACATGCGTGAATTTGCATTTTTACCTCAGCCTGAGGCTTATTATTTCAATTTTGGTCTGAAGAGGTCATTACATTTAGCCTGGATGCCAGCCGAATTTAGCCCCACCCACAACATTTTTTTCTCGGGCAATTCGGTCTGGAATCGCTCCATAGAGGAGTTATTATGCCCGAACAGAAACTGTTCGGACCAATGAAATTGTCAGGGCGGGCTTACGTAATCATCCACGTCGTCAAAGGCGCTTTGGGTTGAATTTGCTCTTATCCTAAACGGAGAACTTGTTCGTATATGCATTCACCTTCACTATTTCTCTCAGAAACGATGATCGTGTTGGTAAGTACTCTGTGTATCCTTAAATTCTTTTATTACAATACTGGCAAAGATCGTTTACACTCATCTTTTTCTTGTAACGTTACTTAATCCAGCGCGCGTGCAGACAGGGTTGCCACGTTTTTTTGCAATGTCGCGCACAATTGCTACTCAAAAATAGCGGTTGGCAAAATATGTTATTGGTTGGTAAATTATATGTTACATGCTAAAATTCGCATTCCTGGGTTTATATGATCTCATAATTGGGGTCGCTTCAACCTGCGGACATGGAGAAAAACACGGACTTGACAACACAGTGCAGTTGAGTTCTGTTGACATTTGAAAACTAACGTTACGCGTCGCTCCTTTGCTCTGATTGGTTGTGGGTCTATCCAATTGATGTCTTTCCTGGCTCAGTTGAAACACGCCCCATAATCAAAGCTCAATGGAGCGGTACCAGACTCATATTCTGACAAGAATTGAGTATGGCCACGCCAGGCTACATTACATTAACAAAACAAAAAAAAACTTTTTTTGTTGTAAAAAACAAAAAACAAAACAAAAAACAAGCCCAGCCCAGGTGAGAAAAAGTAACGCAACATATTACTTTTCTTAAAAAGTAACTAAGTAACTCAATTAGTTACTCTTTAAGGGAGTAACACAATATTGTAATGCATTACTTTTCAAAGTAACTTTCCCCAATTCCCATATGTATATTCTTCCACGGTATGGCTTCCCGGGTGGAGAGCCCATGTCTTTCTCTTGGCAGAGCCCGCACTTCCGTCCCTGATGGTGTTGTCTCCACCCTGGCTAGGTTGGATCCTCCGCAGGACCTTCCATAGCATTGCCCTCTGGCCAGTCCATATGTGAAATTCCACATGCTACCTCCCTACAAGCAGGATGCGGTTTCCATGGCATCCCTTTCCGGTTGGAATAGACACACTTTCTCAGTTTTATCCAATATTCTGTATGGGAGAAATAGGAACAGCAGTGATTGACTTCTCTGTGTAAGTCCTGTCCTTCTTCTGCCTCACTGGTGCAGGGGGATCAGGCGGCATATGCGGGGCACTAGAAGGTGCACTTCGTCAGTCACTGGTGTAACTCGTAGTGACTGACTGAATGGGAATGTCTAGGTTACCTATTGTAACCCTCGTTTCCTGAAGGGGGGAAAGGAGATGTTGTGTTCCATCGCCACAATAAAAACTTTAAAAATTAAAATTTTGACCTATGATTTCCCCCTCATATTTCACCTTTTCTCTTCTGAAAAGACCCTAAAAAATGTAATAGATTTGATTCATGGAAGGAATTTTCTATGTTCAGTACAAGTAAAACTGGCATAATGTTCGCAAGAAGAAATACTTCGCATAAACGTTGTCTGGAAATTAATATTTCCAGTAAGTAATTTTTGTACCCGGATGAAAACATATCCTTAGATCTTAGGGCTCTACTGGGTTGCAGGTTTTCCAAAGGGACAGCACTGTTTGGAGAGCTTTGCTCCCTTCAGGACAAAAAACTGCTCCATTAGTCAAGCACCCGGCTCTCCCTCAATTAATACTTAATGCACAGAGGTATGAGTGAAATATCTGAACTCTCTGGTAAAATTAAAAGTATAAATAAAAAATTAGGCTTTTTTCTACCCAGTGGGTATTTTCTTGTGTAAAGAGAGAACAAAGAAAAAAAAAGCTTCTTTCCGTCAACAGCCCGAGGGTGTTTATCTTATTATTTGTTGTGAATAAAGCTTTAAACTGCACACAGTACAGTCCAGTATATCAGTTAAACAGACAACACAGACCTTTGGGGCTGTGACTGATGTAAACCGGATGTGGAGAGAGTCCGAGTGACAGGTCAGGGCTGAGGCATGGCCACTCTGAGCCACATCTGTCTTCCTCTAATGTCTGCAGGTCAGGAAACTGCTGGAGGATCTCACATAGGACAAGGACACGGGTGGGGTTTCACTATATGTCAGGGGCCCCAATCAAAATCTTTGGGTAAAGAGGACAGTTAGTCAGGCTGAGCGTCAAAACAGAAGCTATAAAGTAATAGGTGATGTATAGTAGATGAAAAAATCGTGACAAATTATTTGATATCAGCCCATTTCAAGTGGTCCAATGGAGTTAGCGACGTCTTTGTGTCACAGCAAATTTTATTTATAAGGATATGTATGGAAACCTCAAATCTGAGGTATCTCAGCTCAAGCTAAGTTAAATATATGAATACAGTTTTCCACATTCTTGTTTCTTAAAGGGATAGTTCACCCAAAAATGAAAATTAGCCCATGATTTACTCGCCCTCAAGTCATCCTAGGTGTATATGACATTCTTCTTTCAGAATACAATCAGAGTTATATTAAAAAATGTCCTGGCTCTTCCAAGCTTTATAATGGCAGTGAATGGCTGTTTCTGTCCATCATAAAAGTGCTCCACACAGCTCCGGGGGGTTAATGAAGGCCTTCTGAAGCAAAGCCATGCATTTGTCTAAGAAAAATATCCGTATTTAAAACATTATAAACTAAAACAATGATTTACGGCGAATGAGTAACCCTTGATCCGGCGCATGGCGTATTGACAAATGCAAAAGCATATAGTATAGAGCAAAACAAGACACCGGTCATGAACTATTAGTCTAAAATGAGAATTTTTAGAAAGACAAATGCCAGAGGATTTTGATGTAAGAGAAGAGGTTGTTGCCCAGCCCTATTTGTTTGATCTGCAAGAGGCATAAAAACTTGCAATACTTTTATACATCCTATACAAAATATACGTCAGGGATTATTCTTTTGTAGTGATGGGAAGTTTGGATAATTTTCACTTTGAATCTCATTCAGCAAAATGAATGAATCTCAGCAGAATATAAATAAAATGTCACGTTAAATTCACATCTAGTACTTCACGCATACGTTGATCACATTTGGAATAAAAAATCAATTATAAACTAATACAGCCAAGGCCAAACTTTAAGAAAGAATTGATTCATGAATTGCTTAGCTGGGTCTTCAGGCTATGCAGTCTGTTAGTCACCTCACCTCCGAATCCAAGCCGTTATTTCTTTTGTCACTTCACATTTAATCACATCTGTTCCCTGGAAAGATTAGTACACCTCTCGTGTTTTTGGGTTTGAGTCATTAGATCCGTCATCAGTGTCTGCCCCTGTATAAGCAATGCATGCAGTCCCGAAAACAGAATTGATTAGTTCACCTCTCGAGTCATTCGTTCACCAAGTCACAGTCCCCTATAGGCTGGATGCAGAAACAGAAAAGATCCTGTACAGAACCGATGGCATGACACAAAATGAACGAATCGCTCTCTGAGACAACTTGTTGTTCCCGAGTCATATTAAAGATGATTAAAGTCATATTCAAAATGAGTGAATCGTTTATGAATGACACATAACTATTCTTTTGCCGTATGCCGTATGTCGTCTGCTCGAAGATAGTTATTTTAGTTTTTTTAAAGTTTCAAATATGGATATTTTTCTTACAGAAACTTTTTTCACATGAATTATGAACCTGTTTACCTCTGTGAGGCTATTGATTAACTAATATTGAACTACCACATTCAACTGAGTGCTATTACTTACTAATTTGTTAATCTGATTTTATTGTAAGTTAATAGTAGTTACTGGAATGTTAATTCCATTACTCATTTGTTCCTGTGTTGTTATTCATTAATGACGGAACAGTATTCTAAAGTGTTACCAACATGTGTATAAGCCAGGGGTTCAACACCCAGTTCATGGAGGGCCGCAGCCCTGCAGATTTTAGCTTTAATTCTAATAAAAATCAATCTTATTTGAAAAGATGGCTGTTTAAAATAGCCCCATACCCTTAAATATGGCACTATTTGAAGGGTCAGCCATTTGTAGTGGTGTCCAAAACCATAGTTGACATTATCGAGTGCTCTCATTCAATCCCACAATGCACACCGCAATCACTTGTGTATAACCGGCTCAGTGGCTAGAGAATACCCATAATTCACTGTGATGGTTGGGTTGAATGAATTCCCGCGTCACGCCAGAAGATGGTGCCCGCAACTGAACTATCATCCATCCATCCATGTGGCTACAGCGTAATATCTGGTATAAATTCTGTTTCACTTGATTTTTAAATAGTTTAATTAAGGTTTATACATACTTTCCATGACATAGTTCAAGATAAATCTTTTCATCTTACTACTGGAGCTGCCAGTTTGATAAGTCTCAAACAGCAAGCGCAAACTATGCAAAAACAGCAGCCCTTCTGGTGCACTCAGTGTCCGAAATTCACTAATTCATTTTCATTCCTTCAAGTGGACTATATTAGTGTATGGTAGAAAATAGTGAATGAGGGTATGGGGCGATTTCGAACACAACCTATGTGTGTTGAAATGTTGTTGGAAATCTCTGGGTTGGCAGAATTCCAGTGGTACCGGCATATCTTTGCGTCATTACGTCACATCTGTACACATCAATAAGGTGTCCCAGCTCGTAGGAAATGGAAACTGAACTACAGGTAGCCCTAATACTCATGAAATGTAGTCACAAGATTTTTGTAGGCAGAATATATGTATCCTTCGCTGCCTTTGATATCCCACAATCCTGTGCTTTCCATTCTGTGACAGTTGAGCTAGAAAAAAAAGATGGCGTCCGAAAGTTGCGTTTGCTGGTCAGTTTGTGTGTAAATGTACGTTTTTGACCAACATTTTCCACTTCTGATGTAATTTCTAGCGAGAAATTACTAATGTAGTTTGTTGTTTTGATCTCACCAGAGCTCTCTCTATTTTGCTGTAGATCATTAAACTGTTACACTGCCTCAGAATACTTTCCAAAATCAGTTTTGTGAGGTGCTTTTCATGCACAAACAACTGCAATTGCAGATTTCAAACAGAGATGGCGACAAAGAGGAAAAACTATGGACTGCAGCTTTAATGATCTGTTTTCTTAAATCAATATTTTCAAACAATCTAAGTTAATAAGACACTATGTAAAACTATGTTAAAAAGTATTTAATAGGCTACTCAATCAAAAGAGAAAACACGACTACAAGCCAAGTATACTTAGAATACTCAATTATATTTTAAGAATATCTAGCACACTTTAATAAACTTCCTTTTTGTAAGGAGTATTTCTGGTGGGTGTGAACTAGATAGGAATGAAGAGGTACACACAAAAAAAACGTTGCCATTTTTGGACAGGGAAATGGACTGACCTTTTGATATTTTAGGTAACCCAACCAGTTCAGCTAAAACTGGACCCCCAAACAAGTAAGGTAAAAAGGGATACCCAAAGTCAAACTGGTTTGTCCTCTAAACACTGACTCGAAAATACCAATCAAACACACCATATATGACCCGAGGCCACTTCAGGCAAACACCATTGTCTATTACCTTGTATAATTCATTTCCGTGCCACTTTTGACAGCATCCTATTTGTCACCATCATAGCCACAACCTTACATCAGCAAGGCACATGACCGTAATGGGACATCAAGCAGGGCAAAGCATAAAGTCAATTCTCCTCCAAACAGGCCAATTGCCTCTTCATCAAGCTCACTGACATAAATAATTACAAGCCCCCATATGAGAATGCTGTTATTTTAAGGCATCAGAATCATGCATATGTAGTGCTTTCCTGCACTAAATATCTAAATGAGAACCGTTTAGGTTATAAATACTGTTAGTTATGGCCTTTTTATGTCGTTTGTGTTGAGATCAAGCACTATAGCAAATCTAGAAAGCTCGGCTAAGGGTGCATAAGCCTGTGGAGACTTTACACCCATTTCACAACATGAAGGGTAAACAGAAAAACGACCCATGAACTATTCTTGATAACTTTCACAACTAAAACTCACATAAGAATCAAATCTGCACAAATGCACCTCTATACAGTAGATCAGCTGCAGCTGTTGTAAAGGGTCCGGTCACAGAGTTCAACTGCTGAGCAAATCAAATTACATGACCTTGAAGCAATTATTTTAAGTGTTTGACATCTGTTGTCAGTTGTAAACTGGTCAGTTTTTGAGTGAGAAGTGTTGACCTAGAAATACCTAAAAGTACTTAAGTGTACAAGAGAAAAAGGAAGGGGGAGGCTGAGTGTTTTTCTCACGTCTATATCCTTTTTTATTTTTCCATTTGGTTTTAGCCTTCGGAAAATACCACTTTTGTCTGTCTAACTGGGTCTGGGAGTATATGTTTTATAATATAATAATTTCAGATGATGACCTTTAAGAATATACAGCAAGCTTTATTCTACATTCTCTATTTTGGAGAAGAATACTTTGCTCTTCACTTTTGTGGGTCATATTTTACATCATAGGTACAGTGCCCTCCACTAATATTGGAACCCTTGGTAAATATGATCAAAGGTGGCTGTGAAAATAAATCTGCAGCGTCTATTCTTTTGATCTTTCATTAAAAAAATTCTAAACTTTCACTGAAGTAAAACAATTGAAAGTGGGAGAAAATCTCATTAAATAAATGTTTATGGCCAGAATTATTGGCACCTCTAGAAATTTGTATGAGTAAAATATCTCTGAAGTATATTCCCATTCATAATAAGTTTATTTATTTTTATTTTTAGCACACCAAGGTGACTAGGAGCATGAAGTTGTGCATCCTGTGACTTCCTGTTCCACACGAGTAAACACAATGGCCAAATTCCCTTAATCATTCATCACAATGAGTAAAACCAAAGAATATAGATCTTATGTGCAGCAAAAGATTGTTGAGCTTCACAAAATGTCAATATTGTCGTAATGCACTGCGAGGAGAAGAGTTTGAGTGGCCAAAGACTCTCCAAGGACCACAGATGGAGAATTCCAGAAATCAGTCTTGGGGTAAAAGATTAAACAATAAATATATCAAAAAGCTCCTACATTTCAAGAAAAATCCTCCTCGCTCATGCAAAAACAAATTCATATTCAGTTGTCAGAAACGACTAGAAAATCAAAAGGGACCTGATTCTGTGGTCAGATGAAACAAACAAAATAACTTTTTGGCAGCAAAAACACCAGATGGGTTAAAAACAACCCAAGGTGGGTTGTAAATGAACAAACCCAGCAAATTGGTTGATTTAACTCAGCTAATGGCTTGTTTTAAGCAAACATTTAACCCAAAGACTGGGTTTAAACAACCCAATTGCTGGGTTTGTCCATTTTCAACCCAACTTGTGTTGTTTTTAACCCAGTATTTTTTAGAGTGTACTGCAGGTCCTGGACATCTTGGTAAGATTCTACCAACAGATCAAAAATAAAACCTTCTTATAATGGGATAAAAGTTGGATCTTTTATCAGGACAATGAACCAAAACAAACATCAAAATCAACACTCAAATGTGTCACTGAGTACAAAATGAAGCTTCTGCCATGGCCGTCCCACTCCCCTGACCGGAACCCGAGAGAAAATGAGTGGAGTGAACTGAAGAGAAGAGGCACCAACATGGATCTGGGAATCTGAAGGATCTGGAGAGATTCCGTACGGAGGAATGGTCCCTGATCTTCAAACTCATCAGGCAGTATAGAAGAAGACTCAGAGCTGTTATCTTGGCAAAAGGAGGTTGCAATAATTGGGTGCCAATAATTGTGGCCAACGTGAACTAGAGAAAAACATTTTTCACTATGTTAGTTTCCCCCCACTTTAAATTGTTTTACTTAAATGAAAGGTTAAAATGTTTAAACAATACAGATTTATTTCCACAGCCACCTTTAATCATATATTTACATGGGGTGCCAATATTAGTGGAGGGTTTGGCATTTAATCAAGCATACTTTTCTCATGCATTATAGCAGAAATTTTGCTCACTGGATTTTATTTGCCTCACTTCCTGTATTCAATAATGCAAATGCTATGTTACTAATGTATAATGGCATTCCAATCAGCCATGCAGTCAAGGGACCAACTGTGCAATCCATAGTTTTCAGTTTCGTGACTGTCGCGGAGCCTTGGAGGGCAAAACCGCAATAGAACTCCATTGAACTGCAGCACAAGCGACAAGCCTGTCAAAAGTCCATCTTAAGACAAAAATATGTGAACAAGATGCACGTTTTGGGCACCTATGATCCATATACAGCACCTGCTGCAGTATTTAAATGACTAAAACAGCGGGACGTTTTTAAAACGCTTAATGTGAAAAACACTATAGGGTGAGTTGCACCAATTAGGATTAAATTAAGCAGAGTTTAACGTTAATCTATGATTTGTTGATATGGGTTTTATTTTAAATCGAGTTGTTGCACCACTTAATTTTAAACACAGATTAATATTGCAGTAAAAACGCTGATCAAGCAGCAGATGAAGGGTGAAATGAAGTGACCCGATGGAAAGATGAAGGTTTCTTGTTTTCTTGGTGCGAAGAACACTGTAATAGAACCTTTTCCACTAAAGAACCCTTTGTGCAATGAAATGCTTCATGTGACTCTAAAGAACCTTTAGTTTGAAGAGAGCAGACATTAATCAGAAGAGGACTATATGCATGTAAATGGGATTGATGGATCTGGGGATATTCTTTAACAAAATATTGGGATATGATACCCTCGAAATAAAACATGATTTAAGGAGTTTCCTTATCATGAGAGTTAAAACTAAAAAGGTCTCATCGTTTCATCCTCAGAAATGGCCACATATCATAAATCACTCTCAAAACAATGTCGTTTTGAACTTTAAACGCGAGGAATTTAGACTCTCTGTATGTGAACTGTACACAGAATGTCATTGACACACTGGGTGCTTTTAAATGTTTGGAAGTTATTATCAGGCTGTCATAATAATCACTTCTAAAAATGATTTCTGGATTCTGGTTCATGGCATTGTGTCCTAACAATGAGTTAGTGTTGCAAGAGATGCAAAAGGCCTGGTTTGTGTCTTAAATATCTTCAAGCACAACTGCACATTCAGCTTCTTCAGTTGAGACTGAATATCTTTTTTTTTCTTCTTGTTTTTGGTACTTTAACCTCAAAGTCAATAGACAGGTTTAATTTCTGCTGTGTTGTCTGAACACAGTAATTTAAACAAGCCTGCACTTCGTAATTATAGAATCCAATTGCCTAATTGGATTTAATAGTGACTAATTGCCAGGCAAAGAAACTTATTTATACAGTATAGACAAGTTGATAACAAATGTTCAGAAACATTCCCACAAGCCCACCCATAATGCTGCCCATCATTTTTATGGGAATACTATATTGGCGTTTAGTACAGTTACAATTGATCTCTCTCTCTCTCTCTCTCTCTCTCTCTCTCTCTCTCTCTCTCTCTCTCCTCCCTCCCTCCTCCCCCCCCTCTCTCTCTCTCTCTCTCTCTCTCTCTCTCTCAATGCACATTCTCTACAAGGAGTTGTTTCCTTGGTTGGCACACTCCGATCACTTCAAATAGTCTCAGCCTAAATGAGACATTGTACAAAGAAGACATACTATAAACAAAGTTAATGAAAAATGATTTTTAATGTGCTATTTATGTTGAGGCTTTCTATAACACAATGAAGGTGCGGTTTCCGCAAAGTTATTGCCAAAATGTAGAAGAACTAACTAGGTAGAGCATAGGACAATGAAGCTTCCCTTGTGAAAAAGAAGTACACGTTAGCACACTTTTAAAAAGAATACTTAAAGACATGATATTGAAAAGAAAATACTTAACTGCGAACTATATTTTCAGTCATTTAGTTGCATGTTATTTACTGAAAAACAGAATTATACTTAAAATTCATACTGAATGCAGTTGGTTGATCTTAGTCTACCTTTTGGCTGACAAGTAGGATTTAAGTTAATCTTTTTTTAATCTTTGTGTAATTTCATAATTAGTTCTACTGTCTTTGAAATATGTACACAAACATGTACACATAAGTACACTACAAGTGCACGTTCAATTCAATTAAGCACACTTAACTTGCAAAAATGACATGGCCAAAGAAATAAAGCATTTGATGTGTAGGCTTATGCCATGAAGTATTAGAGTTATACTGAATTATTTATGATTCATAAAAAAGAACACATGCAAGATTCAGTGTCTGGCTCATAGAAAATCGATTTACTACATAATCAGTCATAAAAAGCATATGCCAGTTAAATAAGTATAGGCCTATTAAGTAAGTATATTACCAATGCTAATGAAACATTTCCCTTTATTTGTGTTTTCAGTTTCAACATAGCTGCTTAGCCTACTAGCTTAGCATAATGCTAAACAAAAGCTCTTTTGAATAGGTACAACAAGATAATGCACTATGCTTTTGATCTGGCACTGATATGATTCTGTGGGGATTGATCTTGTGTAGCAACAGCATCTACCAGCACTATCTGCACCATGCTAACCTGCTAAACCCCTTGGTTTGTTGAATGAGCAGGGAATGGATGTTAAAGGATTAGTTCACTTTAAAATGAAAATTAGGCCTACCCCATGATTTACGCACCCTCAAGTCATCCTAGGTGTATATGACTTCTTTCCGATTAACACAATTAGAGTTATATTAATAAATATCCTGACGCTTCCATCCATCATAAACATACTCCTCACAGCTCCGGGGTTAATAAAGGCCTTCTGAAGTGAAGAGATGCATTTGTGTTTGAAAAATATCCAAATTTAAAACTTTATAAAGTAAAATATATCTAGCTTATGGCAGACTGCCTTTCTTATTCAACTTACGAAAAAACGTATAAGCTTTATAATATTAATTTTGTAGGATATTTATTAATATAACTCTGATTGTGTTAATCAGAAAGAATAAAGTCTTATAAACCTATGATGTCTTGAGGGTGAGTAATTCATGGGGTCATTTTCATTTTAAAGTGAACTAAGTCTTTAAGGTTAAGCTTTTGGGCTAGCGGTTAGGTAACTTAAAGAGAAAATGCCATCATATTGTTTAGAATTGTGTTAATCGGGGAATCTCAACTCTTCCTGCTGAAAGAAATGGCTAAAACCAGCCCATGCAGGTTGGCTGGTCTTAGTTGGTTTAAGCTGGAAGTAGCTGGTTTAGCCAGCCTGGTCATCTAAAAAAAGTGTTCAAAACCCATCTAAAACCAGCCTGGGATAAGCATAAGCTGGTTGGCTGATTTTGATCATTGATCAAACTTACCTGACTATAGAGGTGCGTCTCAATCAGCTACCCAGTAGTCGGGGCACTAGATCAGGGAGCCGGCCATTTTAAGGGATGTCTCAATCAAATAATCCTTCCAGTGCACTGAAACTTTCGCTCTTTAAAAGTTTTTATTTATTTATTTATTTTTTTAATATAAACCATTATTTAATTATAACATACATTGCTAGACAGGTAATGAACAATGTGGTGAGGTGGACGAGCGAGAGACATGGGAGGAGCGAGCGAGACCGGTGTGTGATTGAGAATGAGCGCTACCTCTCCGGTGCGCAAACTACGTTTCCCAACGTTCCCAACCAAACCTACGTGCGATGTGACAAGTAAACAACGTGAGATCACACGTGCGTCATATTGGAGTTCTCGCGCGAGACTGGAATTGTTTTTAAAAATGATAAACAGCAGAAAGTTTGAGCTCCCAATCGTCTGTGCGCTGATTTGCAGCGAAAAATAGAAAAGAAAAAAGATTATGGCGGAGGAAATTGTTGGAGAGACACAGGGAGCAATGACTGCAAAGTCTCACATCCTCATCTGTCCACTTTGCCACAAAAAAACATTTATAATTTATTTACGGCTGAAATGTTGCATGTAACAAGCAAAGTATTTATCATAAGGTATTTATCATATCTGCTGTTGTTCATAAATACCAGTGATGTTGAACAAAGAGGGTGTTGTCATGTCGCGGGCAAAAATATAGTCATCAGTGTCCCAAAGTGTTGTGAGCCACTCTCGAGAACCCCTGGTGTAGATATTGGCTGCATCCGAAATCGCATAACCTAGGTACTTATTTTGAATAAGTAATTACTTCACGACCGCTAAATAAGTAACGCTATGTTCTATATAGTATGATTGTGTCTAGTATATATGTAATCCAGACGTACTACATTCGCTATGTTGTCATTATCAATTGACCTACCAGCATAAGTTGCGTCACTTCACTTACATTCACAAATCCTCTCCTGTGGCCTCATGGGATAGTAAAATGTCCATCATATGCACGGTTCAGAATCTCGCCGAAAGAAGTAGATCATTCAGGTACTTATACTCTTTTATGAGTGCTATGAATTCGGACATACTTCTTTTGTCACATTCTGTTTTTCGCCTACTATACAGTAGGGAAGTATGCGATTTCGGATTCAGCCATTGTGTAGTTTTGGACCCCATTGACTTTTATTGTATGGACAACAACTGTTGACAGTCTTCAAATGATCATCTTTTGTGTTCCACAGAAGAAGTAAGATTTGGTACAACATTAGGGTGAGTAAATGAGGGCAGAATTTACATTTTTGGTGGAACTAGCTCTTTTAAGTATTAACGTTTTAACTTTTAAGTATACTGCATGTATGGCTTTCTGTTCATAAACACATGAATATGTGAATGTGTGTGTGATTGGGGAGAGCGTCGTGTCATTTCTGCATTTTTTATCTTATTTTTGGCAGTCATTTCCTGTACTTCCAGTGAATGACAGTCCACTTATCTGCTACGGGAAGCAAAGCGTTTGAGAATGACTGCCACTGCTGAAACACCACGTGCTCCAGTGTACCCAGTCGTACGTCTTGGAAAGAATGTTACTCTGACACACTTCCCCCGCGTATGACTTTGATAGGTGAGACAATGAGTACATGTGCCACGCCTGTGCAGACTGTTGGAATTTAGGCTAAAAAAATCTCTGTGTTGAAATAGACGGTAGTATATCAGGCCACATATGCAAATTGATTTCAAGTAGCAGCTCTCGTACATTGTGTACAGACTTGTACCGACTCTGCATACAGTCCCATGAGCATGTTGACATCACATCACCATGGCGATGGAGAACTAGACTAGTGTGTGTCAGGCAGCACTGGTGGTCAGATTCGAATGGCTCTAAATCTAATACATACCTGATGAATGACAAGTCAATCAGCTGTGTTTCAGTAACCATGGTGACGGCGTCCACATCTTGTTCGTGTTTTCGGGAAATGGGAGACCAAATGATGGATAAGAGAAAAATAAGTAAATGCTGGGTTATTTTATAACACAAAGCAATTTTTAGATTGAGTCTGGTGGCTTTCTTAAAACTGGAATAAATGAGGCCGCTAAAACGCATTAAAAATGTGGTTCTAGTGCACCTATGTAATGCTAATATTAATGGACTTTCCGTATAAATTTAAATCCTTTTATGCAAAACATCTCAAAATAGACAGTAGTTTTAGAGTGTGGGGAGAGTAATTTCTAATTTTTTACATCAACTGATTTAAGTATAAGCTAACATAGTTTCTTTGCTGAAAATGTTTGCTTGTTCATTTTTTTAGGTTTTGTTCTAAGCATATTGGCTCTCTAAATCCTTTATATGATCTTTCATTTTATCGCAATCTCAGGAACATTGACTTTTAAAGTGAATAAATTAAACTGAGGTATAAAATACACACTACAGCAACTTAAAGTTGCACTGTGTACATTTTACCGGCATTTACTAGTAAGGTTGCAAATTGCAACTGTCCACCACTCACCCCTCCCTTTCGAAACACGTAGAGACTCAATGGTGGCCGACACATGACAAAAATGACGTTGTCTGAGACAGTAGGGAGTAGCTAGTGCTCTGTAGAGAAGTTTGTCCGTTTAGGGCTACTGTAGAAACATGGTGGGGCAAAAATGGTAACTTGGTGCATGGAGATAGAAATGGCTCATTCTAAGGAAATAAAAGCATTCCGGTTCATTATGTAAGGTCTTTATACACCACTGGAACATAGTTATGTATATATTGCATTTCTGTCAATAGATCCTCATAAATATTACACACTGCACCTTTAAAGGAATATTCCGGGTTCAATACAAGGTAAGCTCGGGCAACAGCATTTATGATCAAATTATAATCAAGTACTTTACATGTGCTTTACATGTATGTTAGTTAACACATCAAAATAAGTGTGCTTCTTTAAAGCGCAACAAAAGATTATTAAGACAATGATTTAAATCTTCTTAAAAGTTAATTTGAACGTTAAGTATAACAAAGTGCACTTTTTAAAAAGTGTACTTACAGTCGTGCTCAAAAGTTTACACAGCCCTTGCTAAAGCTGCAAAATGTTAATTATTTGAACAAAATAAGAGGGATCATTCAACATCTTATTTAGTATTGTCCTGAATAAGATATTTTACGTAAAAGAATATTAAGATTTGTATCATATTTTACATACTTTTTTTTTTGTCCAGAAAGCTTTTTGATAATATTTTTTCAAATTTTTAAATGCAATTTTTTGGAGATACAAAAAAAAACGTACCTTTAAATTACTAGATTTTATCCGTAAATAATAAATAAATAATAATTTAAGCACATTATTCACATACTTTCAACTTACATTCAAAATAACACAATTTCATGCATAACCCTTTTAATTCAGCTCAGATATCTCACACTGGGTGTCTTTGCCGGCCTCTTAAAAAAATAATATAACATGATGTTTAATGACTTGCCACTAGATGGCCTTATAGCTCTTTATGGAGCAAATGAGCTGTTCCGCTGGGTCCTAAAGTCATTTCTCTTCAGTATGCATTCAGATACACATGTAGACATTGTACAATAATTTTGTTTTGGTAAAGTTTTAGCATTTTTAGTTTAAATTTTGAGCATATTGGTTTTTCTATGTGTACTGAAGCAAGCAAGTGCACCAGGGAGGTAGAAACATTTTGAATATGAAGATTCAGGTAAATTGTACTTAATTTGTCTTCCGGGAAACATGTAAGTATCTTCTGGAGACAATACTACAATTTATATTTAAACAACAGAAAAAAAATGTGGACAACCCCTGGTTCTTAATGCATCGTGTCTCCTTCTAGAGTTGTTTCCTTTTTTAATAGTTGTGTTTTAGTCGCTCAATTGTCCTTAGTGTGAAAAGAAAAATCTCAAAAGCATATAGTCACTGCTGGAAAGGGTTCAAATGTGCAAAAAATGCTGGAAAACTGAAGAATTTGCAGGACCTGGAGGATTTTCCTGAAGAACACTGGGCAGTTTAACTGCTCGGGACAAACAAGGGACTCCATCACAAGAACAACCATCACAAAACAGAAAAACAGCCGTGGATCATCCAGGTAATGACACTTGTTAGGAAATACTCATGAAAATGAACTCTCTTTAAGCAGCCTTTTATTTAATTAAAGGCACAATATGTAAGATTTTTGGATTCAAATATCTAAAAACCACTAGAACAATGTTATATATTTTATTGACTTGTGTACTTACACTATCCCAAATGTTTCGAAGAATGTTTAAATCCAGAGAAATAAGCAGTTTTAACCAGGACACGGACCGTGTCCGTGCGTCGCCTATAATGACATCATACCCGCATTACCCTCGAGTTTTATTTTGTAGATACCATGGAAATAAAGACACTTTAATATATTTTAATATATATTTGGATACATTCATCGACAGAAAAATAGCTCAACACAGTTTTTTTTTTTTTAACCGTACCATGTTTACTATGCCTAATATTGATCTAGTTTACTGCAGTGTGTCAGGGTTCTGTCACTTCGGTCTAGGTTATTCTTGGTTTTGTGACAGAGCCCTGACACTCCTGTATTTGTTTTGTCTTTGTGTGAGCGTACGGTGTCGATTGTGTCTGCATGTCTTGTTTCATGTTAGGAGCGTGGTGTTCGGATCCCGGCACTCATGTCTAGTTCAGTTTCAGGATTCGGACATTCGCGTTCCCTGTTCTGTCTTCATTATGTGCACACGGTTTGTGTTCTCTCACACTCCGTGCACTCTTGTCTCGTGTGTTATGTAGCGCTCGGTTTGTTTACATTGGCCTGGCGCTCTTATGTTGTCATGTTTGGTGTTAACACACAGCTTATGAGTTTTTCTCATAGTTGTGTATTAATGTATCGTTTGCGAGCACATGGCTTGTGATTTTTTTTTTACTGGCCATGTGCTTGTGTTTTTGTCATGTTTATTGTGATGGGCAGGGTTAGACAATAGACATGAGAGCACATGGCACAAAGAAATACATGACAAGCCATGTGTTCTCATGTCTATTGTCTAACCCCGTCCATCTTTTTCATCAGATTATTGGTTTATTTGCCCCACCTGTCCTCCTCCTGCAATTGAGTCCTTGCTCCTTTTATCATCCAAAACCCGACACAGTATGCAACAAGTGTCACATAGTAACCGCAGAGCAAATGCAGTTAGCCTGGCTCCGTCCTCCTATGTACCTCTGCTCAATTTTAATTTTCCTTCAGTACTCCGTCTGGGTTTGTGATATATTCTCTGGTTTTCTCTGGTCAAATTTTAACTGGTCCAATCAGCGAGCAGAGGGAGTGGCTGAGAACAATGACGTTGATGATGTGCGCTAGTTTGAGATAACATGGCTACGTCACAACCAAACGTTAGAGATTGGTTATGGCAGATCCAGAGTGGCTCTGGCCAGATCCAATAGTTTTCAACGGAGTTCCCGCCTTTGAGGAAGTGAACGCTTTTCAATGGAGAGTGGCCAGACTCTCTGTACAAATGAAATGTACGAGAGTCTGGTAGGACCAGGCTAGCACAGAGTAGCATTATAACAACTTTCAACACACTCAATATAATTGAGTTTCTAAAATGACAAAACAGTGCTGCCTATGTATGACAGGAAATGATCGTCTGCGGCATAACAAAAGCTCTGCGAAATCAAGGCGTCATCAAGCCATACCTTTGTTTTGAATAAGCGCCCTCTTGCGGCAAAAATTACATACTGTAGCTTTAATAGTATATTATCTACAAGTACAGTTTCTTGAAAATATACTTTAAAGATTTGATGTAGGCACAACAAGAGCACATTAAGCACATTTCTTTTTCGCTAGCTATTAAAACAATATTTAAACATTTAAACGTTGATTCCATCCGCTTTAATCTAGATTTTGGCCCTTTTTTTAAAGAAATATCCTCCACAAGTCAAAATAATTTCCTGGTAATCAAAAAGATTTCTATAAAATGTTTTACATATTTGGTTGTTTTTCACCAAAACTAATCGGAGCCCTTGCAAATGCATGGCTTTTTGCTGACATTCTTGGGTGCTTTTTAAAGCATTGAAGTCACAATAAATGCACTGCCATTTCATTGAACTCCCCCAGCCAGGTATATTCACTAAATATCTCCATGTGTGTTCCTCTGAACTGTTTGGAATTACATTAAGGTGAGAAAATAATGAAAATTAATACATTTTTGGGTGAACTATCCCTTTAATTGCCCCTCGAAAGACGTTTTATGACTAGCGTTACCTAAAACCCTGACCCCAACCTTTACAGCAAATGCTGATTTCAGACTAATATTCAGAAGCTGTATTTCCCAGGAGTACATCTTACCATTTACCGTTGGCTTATCTTAATTGCCATCAAATAAAGAGTGTAATCAATATCCCTTGGATACCTCAGCACAAGCCACTGTCTCTCCATGTGAGCACAAGACAAATTTCACATTAGTACAATGTCTTACATAAAGTCAACCCAGCGCGGGCTGGCAATCCTCCAGTGACCTTTTAGAGGCTAGTGCTCCACAGAGAGTCTTGGCTCTGCACTCAGTCCCAAGTGCTGCCAGGTAAAGTGATCTCTGGGGTTAGAAAATAGACTGATCATGCTTACAAAATGAACTGTAATGTTTTATTACAAGCTCCTCGGATGCCACAGCTCTACTCTGAGGCAATGCCAGGATGGGAGACCGCCAGCAGGCACATATTTACCTACAGTAGTTTTGAATGGGACTAGCATGAGTGCTATTATGTTGAGCACATGCCTAATGATCTTTAAAGATTTAAAGGCTCTTGGTTATTGGAAAATCCTCAAGACCAAAGGAATAGCTGGTCACACGGCTTACTGAATTTTTGGAATGGATTTTTGCATGTGTTGACAACATGTTGTCACAATGACATGATAGTTTTCTGTATGATTTATAAGCTTGTTTCCTCAGGTCCCCACGGTGATGTGCATTCAGGTTGAAGTCCCCGCCGGTATAGGTAAATATGTTGTGTTTCCATGTTTTATGGGGACATTCCATAGGCATAATGCATTTTATACTGTACAAACCGTATTTTCTATCCCCCTACACTGCCCCTGCCCCTAAACCTACCCATCACAGGAGACGTGCTGCATTTTTACATTTTCAAAAAACATCACTTAGTGTGATTTATAAGATGTTTTCCTCATGGGGACAAAAAAATGTCCCCACAAGGACAAGGATTTTGGATATTGCCCTCTTTGTGGGGACATTTTGTCCCCATACCGTAGGGATTACCAGTCACACACACACACACACACACACACACACACACACACACACACACACACACACACACACACACACACACACACACACACACACACACACACACACACACACACACACACACACACACACACACACACACACACACATGTTTGTTTTTGTGAAATGTGGGGACATTCCATAGGCGTAATGCATTTTATACTGTACAAACCATATTTTCTATCCCCTTCACTGCCCCTGCCCCTAAACCTACCCATCACAGGAGACTGCACAGTTTACTTTCTGTGAAAAAAAACTCATCCTGTGTGATTTATAAGCATTTTGAAAAGTGAGGACATGGGGAACGTCCTCATATTTCACCCTCTTTTTGAAATACCTATGTCATACCCATGTCATTATACACATTTGTGTCCTGATATTTCACAAAAACATGCCCACACACACACACACGCCTGGTCTCCATGTTTTATGGGCAACACAGCCCTCACACAGAAAACGTTCTGCCTTTTTACATTTTTCAAAAACATAATTTTGAATGATTTATAAGCTGTTTTCCTCATGGGAAGTTTGGGAACCAACAATGTTCCCACAAGGTCAAAAATCACTGGTATTTCTATCCTTGTGGAGACATTTGGCAACATGAGTCAGGTGTTAGATTTCATTGATACACCTTCCAGACGATTTTATCCACTGCAACTTTTAAGGCATTCAACATGATTCACACATCCTCTGGGAATTGAACCCATGACCTTAGCAGCATCATGCCATAGACTTTAAACTACAGGAACACATGTAAGTCACTTCCTTTATAGAAACAAGTTCTGATTTATGATGATTTCATAATGGTTATGTATCTACTGTGTCAGTGAGTGCAACGTACTTAAAGGGGTCATGGCATGGTTTACTTATAATATTAATAAAGTTTGTTTTTGCACAAAAAACAAAACAAAAACAGAAATGAGGATGTGGAAATACGCTTATTTACTATGTCTGAAATTATCCATTTTAAGGTGTGGCTCCTTTAACAGCTTGTCAGGAAACGCCACTGTTATGATTGGATAACATCATGTGTATTTTAACTAGCAATAAATCAATTATAGAGCTCTCTAATCGTAATTGTTACTAGTAAGAATTCAATTATAGAGCTCTCTAATCGTAATTGTTACTAGTAAGAATTAAATTAGAGAGCTCTATAATTGTAATTGTTACTAAGAATTAAATTACAGAGCTCTATAATTAAAAATGAATGGAAGTCAATGGAGACATATGAATAGTAATAAATGAATTGTTGAGCTCTCTAATTGGAATTGTTACTAGTAAAAATTGAACTATAGAGCTCTGTAATTGTAATTGTTACTAGTACAAATTTAATTGTAGAGCTCTATAATTGTAATTGTTACTAGTACAAATTTAATTGTAGAGCTCTATAATTGTTATTGTTACTAGTAAAAACCGAATTAGAGAGCTCTACAATCATAATTGTTACTAGTAAAAATTTAATTATAGAGCTCTATAATTGTAATTGTTATAGTACAAATTAAATGATAGAGCTCTTTAATTTAATTGTTACTAGTAAAAATATAATTACGACGAGTAACGCTGGAACGTTTTTATGCTGAAACGGCCTTCCATAACATGAAGGATTTGGGATCACAGGATGGATCTCCAGTTTATCTATTTTGTATGTCTTTGGATTATGAAGGAACCCGTAACTTATTACAAAATCATTCTAAACATTCTGGACAAATACAAGAAGACTGTCTGATATTGAAAAAGTACACTGCACACTGCA
Organism: Gobiocypris rarus; assembly: GCA_023029165.1. Taxonomy (NCBI): domain Eukaryota; kingdom Metazoa; phylum Chordata; class Actinopteri; order Cypriniformes; family Gobionidae; genus Gobiocypris; species Gobiocypris rarus. The sequence continues at coordinate 12,492,011 of CM040930.1, read as the reverse complement.
CAGAACTAAGCTAACACTGAAATAAATAGCAGTTTTGTAAACTTTTATTGCTGCACAGGGCATTAGTCCATCAACTACAAGGTCATTGACCAAACCAAAGGCTGTTTGGTGGACCAACAGATCAATCCTTCGATTCCACTGTGAGTTAGACAGCTGTCTTTGCCACTAGCATCTGCTAGCATGTAGTGGTTCTTTGCTGAGGTTTCCACTAGGTAAGTGTTTTTTTAAATTTCGCAAGACTCAAAAACAGACCCTGCAATGTAGTAACATAATCACAATTCAGCTCTCAATTCAGCTACGATGTAGGCTGACAGAAGTTATTAATTCATAATACTTCTTTAAAGGGATTGTTCACCCAAAAATGAAAATTCTGTCATAATTTACTCGCCCTCAAGTTGTTCCAAACCTGATAACATTCTTTGTTCTGCTGAACACAAAGGAAGATATTTGGAAGAATGTTTGTAACCAAGCAGATCTTGGCCCCAAGTGACTACCATAGTAGGAATAAAAAAATACCATGGATGTCAATGGGGGCCAAGATCTGCTTGGTTACATATACAGGTTTGGAACAACATGAGGGTGAGTAAATTATGACAGAATTTACATTTTTGTCTGAACTATCCCTTTAAATAGGTTTATGCATATTATTAGCATTAATGCAATTTTGTCCCTTCCTGCTTTTCCAATCACCAATGAAAAATGCTGGTAATATGAACCACAACTACACAGCTCTTGTTCTTTCATTGCAATCACTTTGTTGGTAAAAATTTGAGTCTCATGATTGTTTCTGGGGATCCCCTGCAGAGAAGCTGTATAGCAAGAGCAGGAGACACTTCATTTCTTCTCATAACTCTGTACTGAATGCTCAGAGACTGAAATTATATATATATATACACACAGTGGGTAATGGAAAGTATTCAGACCCCTTACATTTTTCATATTGTAGCCATTTGCTTAAATCTTTTACGTTATTTTTTTTTTTCATTAATGTGCACCCCATATTGACAGTAAAACACAGAATTGTTGACATTTTTGCAGATTTATTAAAAAGAAAAACACATGGTCCTAAGTATTCAGACCCTTTGCTGTGACACTCATATATTTAACTCAGGTGCTGTCCATTTCTTCTGATCATCCTTGAGATGGTTCTACACCTTCATTTGAGTCCAGCTGTGTTTGCATTGTGCCAAGTGTAAAGTTTGGTGGAGGGGGGATTATGGTGTGGGGTTGTTTTTCAGGGGTTGGGCCCATTTGTTCCAGTGAAAGGAACATTTTTGACAATTTCATGCTCTCAACTTTGTGGGAACAGTTTGGGGATGGCCCCTTCCTGTTCCAACATGACTGCGCACCAGTGCACAAAGCAAGGTCAATAAAGACATGGATGAGTGAGTTGTGGAAGAACTTGACTGGCCAGCACAGAGTCCTGACCTTAACCCGATAGAACACCTTTGGGATGAATTAGATCGGAGACTGAACACACTCCTAAACCTTGTGGAAAGTCTTCCCAGAAGAGTTGAAGATGTAAAAGCAGACATATAAATGAAGAGCTCTTTTCCAAAACGCGATAAACGCCAAATTAAAATAAAATGAGTTTGTCATGCCATCGAGCTGTGTACTGAACCTATTCTCTGCTCCATCAATCTTAAGAGCCAAATCGTTATATTTCCTTGTTTAAATGTACTGCAAAATGCAGCTTTTTTCCCCAAACCGTAAGCGCCGAGCCTGTTTTTAGCCTAAACGCGTATATCCTCTCGTCTCGTCTTGATCCCCTGCCCCTTTGAAAGTGAAAGTGCCCTTTTCGATCGCGCTGCGGTGTCCCCGCGAACGCATTCCCGGCCGGAACAAAATCCCGTCTGGAACGCAATTCTTACCGGCAATCTACGACACCCCTCCCCACCAGAACGCGATTCTTACCGGCAATATATGACACCCAACCCCCCGATTACGGTTGTAATCGCAATCGTTTTGACCCCTGATGTTATATGCTTATGTGACATGAGTTGCTTTGTTGTTTTTGTTGTTGCTTTTACAGACATAAACCAACTACATATAAAAAAGGATGGATTTGTAGCGTTTTGAAACAAAAAAATATATAACTTTGAATTTATAATCAACAATATTGTTGTTTCATTTAACAATCATTGTTTAACATGTTAAGCCTGAGCCAATAGACCATTTTAACAGGATAAATCGAATATTGACAAAATGTATAGGTGTAGGTAAAAAAAGGATCTTTTCATGAAAACTATTAAAATGGATTTATAGCGTTTTGGAAAAGAGCTCCTCAAATATATATATATATATATATATATATATATATATATATATATATATATATATATATATATATATATATATATATATATATATATATATATACTTTAATTAAATGTGTCACTTGCATTTCATAATTTGCAATTAATTGTGAAATTTACTCGAAATTTCTGAGTAAAATTTTTTCTCCATTTTCTTAAGTGTATATTGCCTTAATAAAATTTCTGATTGTTTGAGTTTTACATTCCAAAATAAATGCCTAAAAATCCAATGGTTAATTTTGTGAAAGAAATTAGTATTTGACTAATAAATATTTTAATTAATTTTAATCAAAATATTTGAGAATGGAGAAATGATACTGCTCAGTTTTCAAGAACTACAATTTCTTATTTTTGACTTGAATACAACCAAACATATGAAGCATGTATAAGGTTACATAACAAAACATTTCAACAGTGTATCTCAGAAAAAAATAAAATAAAAATATTGTCATAATATGTTCAACTGAAAGAGTGCAAAGCCCCTGTTCAGCTGTTACTTTGCAGACAAACCCCTTGGGTGACTATGTACCTTTCACAAGATATTGACTTTTCTCAGTAGCCTGCCTGTGAACTTAGCCTACGGTTATACATGGCTGATTCGTTCATGAATGTCAACGATCAAATACTCGTCAGGCTGGATTAAAAGCTGATAATGTCTAGAGCTATCTTCTAAACATTTGCCTCAGCTCAAGATCAATTATTTCAATATAAAATGACTAAATATAATATCTGACATGTCAAAACTTTAAGCAAGCATAGGCTATACGGGGAGCAGAGAGGTGTTTAAATAAAACACTGAATCTCTGCTGAGACGCCATAAGAAGCAAGGTTAATTAGCTTCCTCCATCTCACTGAACACACAATGTTCTAACAAGGATGGCAAATTGCCCTCATCTTTGAATGCAACATCACGTGCAAAAAACATGAGATTTGTTGAAAGTAAGGGTTGAAAGCTACGCTGACACAACCAACAATTGACTGCTTCAAAACACCTTTGCCTCTAAAAAGCATGATGCATGCAATGATGCATTATAATTTTACAATGTTAATTTTAAAAATATTTACACCTTGTCCTTTCAGACATAGATTGTGACAAGTTCTTGCACATGCTGTGAACAAAAAGTCAGCAAATCCCATTACTGCAGTTGTGATGCAAGTCTATGCATTTAACCTTTAAACAGACTGTATTATATCGTACACAGGAGGGTTTAACTGAAAAGTGCACAACCACATGTTATTACTCCAAAGAGTACAAAGCAAGGACAGAATCTCACCTTATGTGGTTTCAGAGAAATTAAAGTGTGTGCTTTTAATGAAAATGGAACGGAGCTATAGTTTACCCAAAAATGAAAATTCTGTAATTTATTCACCCTCATTCCAAACCCGCAAGACTTTCGTTGATCTTCAGAACACAAATTAAGATCTTTTTGGTGAAATCTTAGAGCTTTCTGTCCCTTCATTGACAGCTACGCAACTGACACTTTGACACTTCATTGTGGAAGCTCAAACGTAACATGAGAATGAACCTCTTGCGGAAACTCAAAAGAGCTGCATAACACAAGAATGAATCTCATTGGTTCTTGCTGAAGCTCAAATGTGCTGCGTAACACAAGAATTAACCTCAATGGTTCCTGTGGAAGCTCAAACGTCCTGCGTAAAACAAGAATGAATCTCAATGGTTCTTTTTGAAGCTCAAAAGTGTTGCGTTACACAGGAATGAATCTCATTGGTTCTTGCAGAAGCTCAAACGTGCTGCATAACACAAGAATGAACCTCATTGGTTCTTGAGGACGCTCAAATTTGCTGTGAGGTGGGGCCTCCATGGATCAGACTGGTATGTTCAGCACATCTCACAGATGCTCGATTGTATTGAGATCTGGGGAATTTGGAGGCCAAGTCAACACCTCAAACTTGTTGTTGTGCTCCTCAAAGAATTCCTGAACCCTTTTTGCTTTGTGGCAGGGCGCATTATCCTGCTGAAAAGGCCACCGCCACCAGGGAATACTGTATGAAAGTATGTACATGGTCTGCAACAATGCTTAGGTAGGTGGTACGTGTCAAAGTAAGGACGGCTTGCCTTCTTCCCATAGTGCACCATGGAGCCATGTGTACCCCAGATAAGTAATGCAAACGCACCCGGCCATCCACGTGATGTAAAAGAAAACGTGATTCATCAGACCAGGCCACCTTCTTCCATTGCTCTGTGTTCCAGTTTTGATGAGGTGCCCACTGTTGGTGCTTTTGGCGGTGAACAGGAGTCAACATGGGCATCCTGACTGGTCTGCGGCTATGTAGCCCCATACACAACAAAACTGCAATGCACTGTGTATTCTTACAAATGTGAACACCCCACAAGAGCTGCAGCCATCACAATTTGGCCCTTGTCAAACTCGCTCTAATCCTTATGCTTGCCCATTTTTCCTGCTTCTAACACATCAATTTTGAGGACAAAATGTTCACTTGCTGCCTAATATAACCAACCCACTAACAGGTGCCATGATGAAGAAATAATCAGTGTTATTCGCCTGTCAGTGGTCATGTTATGCCTGATCGATGTACATAGTGTGAGGCTTATAAATGAATACCCATTCCTAATATTTCATTCAGTCGTGAATTTTCTACCTCTTTTTATATTTTCAGGTGTAGCAAGCTATTTTGAGACCAAAACACCTGAAAGAAAGACTGAATTAAAGAGTGAAAGAGACGATTCGTCAGATGGCAAATGAATGAATCAAGAACATAAAGCAAGGCGCGGAAAAGAAAGAAGCACACAGTTAAGAGACTCTTCACCCTGAAGATAATTTGACTCATCTCCGAAAGCAACTTTTTTTAGATCAGTCTGAATGGCCCTGGAAGTAGAGTGGTAAATGCTCTGCACATTGCCAGCAGGTGTTCAGCCTACACAAATAAGCAAAAGACCAGGAACGGGTCTGTCAGAATATGTGAGCACAGCATCATTAATGAAAACCCTGAGGAAACAGGACTTCTTTTTAATCTGATCTGGTCTGGTTGTTTTCCTCTCTATGGATCACATCATGAAATAGGTTTCAGACAAAGTCAGTTGGTGTGTTATAAAAATGACCTTTGTCCTATATAGCCTAACATGACAATGGACTTTATATTTGTTATGCTTAAGTGTAAAAATGGACTATTACCTTTTTATTCAGTTAATTTTCATAGATATGTTCATTGGCACATTTTATTAAAGTGCTAGGTTAGCACAACAATTAGGTTAATCAATAATTAACTAGACACTAATCATGTCTGTTTAATTTATAAGAACTGAATCAATACTAATCCATCATCAATATATCAATAATCACCTTAATCAATGCTGTTCAGTGTCATTTATACATGACACATCATTTGTAAACAATATGGAAGCTAAAAGGTTTTGTTATATTTCACATTATATGTATTTATTTTATTTGAAACACCTTGCTTCAGAATCTGTTTACCATATTGACCCTCAACAATGAGCCTCAAAGGCTTGGTACCCAAATAATTCAAACAAATATATATCATTATATAGTCTTATATAGGTTATAGTCTTTTAAATGTAAAAACAAAATAAAAAAAAACAAAAAACCCTTAACACCCATAAACAAATAAAGTAGGCTAAGAAGACAACTGTTAATGAATGCATAACCCATATTTATACAAAATATAGGTGAATTTAATTTATACATTAGACTTAAGATGGGATTTCAAATGATTTGTTTATAAATAAATATTAAATCATAATGTTTCTTTAAAGATTATTAAACATATAAAACATTTTCTGCTTGTTAATTATCAACTGCATTCCAGCTTATTATTTGTAAACCAGGCAACATATTCATAACTCTAGTAGGCGGTCCCCCCAAAGTAGTTATAGTTATAAGAAAATAAATGCAAGTTCATACATATTTTCAAGTCAAGTCCATTCACATTTATTAAAAATAAGCCTAGCACTATACAGATTTCTTCAAAGTAGCTTCACAGTAATAAACAGGATAATAACAGTATTAACAATTAATACAATTTCAGCAGTAAAGCAGCTCTTAAAAAGCACCTCTTTCAATGGTGTGTTTAAAAATCATTTCTGGTTGAGTGCTGCCACCCTGTGTTGAGTCTTTATAGGCCTAACTCATTATAAGTACTGATTGAGAACTTTTACTCATCAGTGTGGGACTTTACAGCAGTCTGGAAGACAATGTCATTTATATTAAAGCTATGATATAATGAATTAGCCAATACAACTAATTCTAAACCTAGTCCTAAAAAGATCTACTCCTAATGTATATTATATTGTATATCGCTTTGGATAAAAATGTCTGCTAAATGCATTAGTGTAAATCTAGATGGATGGATCTGTCTATCAGATCCTGACTTCCTGTCTAGTCTGGTTTCGCTCCTGTGTTGTGATTCTCCATGTCTTGTCTGTGCTCTTGGGTACATGTCAGGGGTTGTTTCCATTGCCATGTCTTCCTGTGTTGTTCCTGTTTTGAGCACATGGATTATGTGTTCGTTTAACATGTGCTCATGTCCTGTTATGTTTTTTTGTAAGCACTTTGTGTTGGTTGTCGTTTTCTTCTCAGTGTGCTCTTGTCAAGTTTTGTGCCTTGTTTTGTTTAAGCACATGGCTTGTTATTGTGTTCACTGGCCATGTTCACTTGTTTTGTCATGTTTGGTGTGAGCACATGGCTTCTGCCATGTTTGTTTCTACAGTCCCTGACAAAAGTCGTGTCGCATATCTATTTTGTAGAAACACCTGCTATTAACCTGATTTTTAATTCATCAATTGGTGTTAGAAATAGCTCATATGAAAAGCTAAAACCCTCCCAAATGACGTTTAATGCACTGAAATAAATTAGTTTCACTGAAAAAAGATTTATCATTTAATCAAGACAGAAAGGTCAAATTTTGGAAAGACAAAAGTTTTGTCGCCTATACAGAAATTGAACAAATTTACTGCAAATACAAAAATATGTCCGAAAATTAAGTAGTGGTGCTGTAAAATCCAAATTTAATATCTTGTATAACTTCCATGAGCTTGAAGGACTGCATCCATGTGGTTTGGCAAGGACTCATACAATTTATTGATGAAGTCATCAGGAATAGCAAAAAAAAGCAGTATTGCATGCCTCCCCGAGTTCATCAATATTCTTTGGTTTCGTCTTCCATGCTTCCTCTTTCATCCTACCCCACATATGCTCAATGATGTTCATGTCTGGTGACTGGGCTGGCCAATCCTGGAGCATCTTGATCTTCTTCGCCTTGAGGAACTTGGATGTGGAGATGGAAGAATGCGATGGAGCACCATCCTGCTGCAGAATTTGGCCTCTTTTATGGTTGGGAATATATAGCTAAGATTTCTTGGTATTTTAGACTATTGAAGTTGCCTTCCACCCTGCAGATCCTCTCCCACACCCCCATACTGGATGTAACCCCAGACCATGATTTTCCCCCCACCAAACTTCACTGTTTTCTGGGAGAATCTCGGATCCATGCGGGCTCCAGTAGCTCTCTTGCAATATTTGCGGCGACTGTGGTGTAATTCAACAGAAGGTTCATCTGAAAGATCCACCTTCTGCCACTTTTCCAGCGTCCATCCTTTTAGCAGGCTGTGGGCTTTGGCAAATGCCACACGGTTTTTCAATTGTCTTTTGTTTAGTGCTGGCTTCTGGGCACTGATTCGACCATGGAGGCCATTTCGAGACAGAATCCGACAAACTGTTCTGGTTGACACAGGGACTTCAGGTGACCAGGTCTCGTGGAGCTCTGCTGCAGTGGAAAATGGGCTGGCCTTGGATTTTCGAGCCAACAAACGGTCCTCTCGAGCAGTTGTCTTGCAGGGTCTGCCTGACCTGGGTTTGTCATAAACGCCTCCAGTCTCTTCAAATCTTTTTTATCCTCTGTATTTGACGCTGAGACACTTTGAAGGTGTCTGCCACATCAGCAGTGGATGTGGTCTTCAGCTCTTGGTAATTAAAACTTTAGTCTCAGAGTGAATCTTAGACATGTTTGCAGAGGTCTAGTTGCAGTTGATGTGAAGGTCTAGTGCAATGGGGTTCTTTTTATACACACCTGAGATCTAATTGATCCATTATTAGTCACAGGTGAAGCTCATATGACAAGGCGACAACACTTATGTCTTTGCAAAAATTCACTCAATGGGCTTTACCAAGCTGTGAATATTAGAATATTTTTTTGACAGTTTAATTTTGCACTGAAACATTATTACAAAAGCTGTTGGGATTAAAATGAGCCATTTCTTGTAAAAAAATCTTGATAAGAAATATATTTCAGCGGCACTTCATTTCAATTTGTACACAAGCGACAAGACTTTTGTCAGGGACTGTATGTACCTTGTGTTCTCCTGTCTTTTGTCTTAACCATGCGCCCTTCTTGTTACCTGGTTTATTTGCCCCACCTGCTCTTCCTTGTTACCCTCCTGATTTCCTCTCCTGTCCTGTGCGATTTTGTTGTCAAAAGTTTCTGTTGAATGTAGCCCTTGTGTGCTGACATGTGCTGGTCCTGTTCTGCCTTGCCTTGCCCAGCTGCCATGTGTTTCCCAAATGGGGTGGCTTTTGTTTGTTTTGTTTAATATTTCTAATAGTTTTTTATTCACACTATTTTCACAGGTGTATACTTTCAAAACTAATATCATAACATCATCAAAAGTGCACTTTTGTCAAACATTTCAACATATTTTCAATTGCATTACACAAAATCACAACATATCCTTTTCACTACACAAAATAAGTGTTTCATCTATATAAATGTTTTATTTACAGTAACTGCCTTTCATAAAGCTCTTACTATCTTACATCTCTTCGTTCAATTTAATACATTTATCTATTATTTAATCCAACTGATCTTAAATAAAACCCTAGCATCTGACAGACTGACGATAGATAGATCGATAGACAGACAGACAGACAGACTGACAATAGATCGATAGACAGACAGACAGATTGACGATAGATAGATCGATAGACAGACAGACAGACTGACGATAGATCGATAGACAGACAGACAGACAGACAGACTGACGATAGATAGATCGATAGACAGACAGACAGGCAATAGACAGAAAGACAGACAGACAGACTGACGATAGATAGATAGATCGATAGACAGACAGACTGACTGACGATAGATAAATAGATAGATAGACTGACGATAGACAGACAGACAGACAGACATACAATAACAAGACAGAGAGACAATAGACAGACAGACAACAGACTGATGATAGACAGACAGACGATAGAGAGACAACAGACAGACGATAGACAGACAGACAGACATACAAGACAGACAGACGATAGACAGACAACAGACAGACGATAGATAGATAGATAGATAGATAGATAGATAGATAGATAGATAGATAGATAGATAAATAGATAGATAGAGTCAGTAAAAAGTTAACCTGAGGTTTAGTAGGCTGAATACATTTCTTATGGTTATATGACTTATTTAGACTTTCTATCAGCGCCAGTCTTGCAGTGCTCACTTTTGTTCACTAAGGTGCGCCACATATCAATTACACTGTAGAAATGGGGGGAAAAAACAAATATCTGTTTTTTTTTGCATTATATAAATATGATGTAAAAAAAAAACCTTTCGATTAACCAATAACAGTAACACTTTAATATGGGGAACACATATTCACTATTAACTATGACTTTTGCCTCAATAAACTCCTAATTTACTGCTTATTAATAGTTAGTAAGTAAGGTAGTTGTTAAGTTTAGGTATTGGGTAGGATTAAGGGATGTAGAATAAGGCATTAATATGTGCTTTATAAGTACTAATAAACAGCCAATATCCTAGTAATATGCTACTAATAAGCAACTAGTTCATAGCGAGAATTTAACCCTAAAATAAAGTGTTACCGAACCATAACAATAACCATAGCCATTACCAAACATTATTACGTTACTGTAGCCTCATCAATTCATCTCAAATCATATATTCATCATTTAGCCTATCTTTCATGTTTGTTGTATACCAGATTGGATACCCCTAGCCTACTCGTCCTTTTATTATTACTCCTTAAAATGATCAACAACTCAAAACTGTTTTTTTTATTAGCTTTTTCAAATTAGCTGGCTACATCTAGAAATCCCTTCACTGAAATTCAGTTTTAACTTTATAATCAGGCACAATTTATTTGAGTCTACAAATCTTGTCACCAATATTACACTATTTATCAAGACACATCGTTTAAATACCCAGCAAGCAATTTTGTGTTTAAAAGACATCTAATAGCCATCCACAGCCCTGACATCTAGGCTAAAACAAGGCAAACTTTGGGCTGTCAGTGAAAATGTAATAACCATAGCCCAAAAACAGGTCATCTAACATGAACATGTCAAAGACATGAAACTAAACACCTTGTGATAGAATATCATACATCTCACAAGTTATTGAGCCAAAAACGACATGTAACCAAATTCAAGGTTATTTTGGCTAGAAGTTACTAATTTCCCCTTAATTGTTTTAATAAAAAAACTGGTTAGCTACACTGTATTTGGTAACACTTTATTTTACAGTGTCATTGTTACATATGTTACATGTAGTAACTATAGAAGCCTAAAAACTATAAATTATGCATAATTACATGCAACTCACCCTAAACCAAACCCTAGTAAGTGCATGTATTTACTTGATATTACTCAGTGCTTAAATGTGTAATACAGTGTAACAAAGACACCTTAAAATAAAGTGTAACACTTTATTTTAAAGTGTCATTGTTACAATGTAATTAGACAGCTGAGTAATATTAATTAACTATGTACAGGATAGGATTTGGTTTAGGGTAGTTGCATGTAATTATGCATAATTTATAGTAATTACGATACTATAGAAACTATGGTTACAATTTATTTTAAGGTGTCTTTGTTACACTGTAATTATACATTTAAATAATGCGTAATATTAAGCAATGTTCTTAGGCTACTAGGCTACCTGTGACTAGGATTTGATTTCGTTTAGGATTAGTTGAATGTTAGGGTATGCATAATAGTTAAAGTAACTACATGTAACGTGTAATGACACTAAAATAAACTGTTACCGCGAAACTACATGTAACAAGGAAGCTGTAAAATAACGTGTTACCAAAAGTATTTTAAAAACATTTTGCATTTCAAATTTGATTAGTAATATAAATACCATTAAAAGCTGCCAAATGGGTTGGAAAAACTTGTTTTCATCCGACTTTTCATAAAATTCTAAATCCAACGGCCAACTTGTTTGTTGCCGTTTGTCTGTGCGGTGTGATTCGTGTGAATTGTCCAGCATCCAAGACCAACAGTTAAGGTAACTAGACTCCAACACTTTTCTTTTTTTTTAGCATTTAAAACAATATATACTATAAAAAAGGGCAGTGTATTATCTCATTTGCCGTGAATGTACTAGAGACGACCACCTTGGCCGTGTCTCAAAACCTAGTGAGCTGCCTAAGTTAACATACCTATATAGCATTTTGGAGTCTCATATGCTCGTTTCTATTGCTTTTGTGAGCAGGCAGCACACTCGGTTTTGAGTCACAGCCGCGTGTGCATTCACCTACCCCGCCTCTCTCCAGCTGATGCCCGCGCCCTGTCAATCTCTATCCCAGCAGAGAGAGGACGGGGGGAAACCGAACCAGAGCGGGTCCGCGGGGGGAAGAGGCGCATGAAAACATCCATGGGTGGCTGTGTGGGCAGTCATCATGATTCTTCAGGCAGTTTAAACGAAAACTCGGACGGAACCGGAGGTAGGAAATTAAGCATATCCAGGAAATGCTAGGCAATTTGTGCTGTTTTGGGTCTGCGCTGCTTCCCTTGTCTCATTCTCGGCTTGTTAGTGCATTGAAACATCGTGCTGGGTTTTGCGTCGCTTTGTGAGGCTCGGTCGCTCCTCTCGGACACGCGTCTGGCTGTAGGGACAATTAAGACTGAATTTTGTGATTATGCAAATGTTTTCATAATTCTCCCCCACTGCTCTTTGTCTTTGGGCACTGAGTCTTTTTTGCATAAAACACCTTCCTATTAGCTGGTTAGCTTTAGCTGTGTGTTATATATAAAGAGAGAGAGAGAGAGTGTTAGCTGCATGGCTAGTGTGGCTCTGTTTCTCTTCTTTTTAGTAAAATGTGGGTCATGGTTTTGCCTATGCAGAAACACACCGGGTTATCCTAAATCATAATCTTTATCTTTTTTATTGCAAACCATTTGGTTTTTAAACACAGTTTATCCATTGCTTATTCAAGTAATCTCACATTTAGTAGTGATGTTTTACTGAATATCTTTATGGCTGTGATTTGACAATAAAACACAAGGCCATGCCGATATTCAAAATAACAGCACGATGGTGTGATATTGCAGTTAAACAACTTGTATAACTTTCGTTAAAAAAAATTTGGCTAGTTAATTCTTATATTCTTTTTTCTCCAACAAAATAATTCCAAAATAAAACATTTTTGTTAAAAAAATTGTCAAACTGTGATTAAAACGTGAATATGAGTGGAGCAAGGCAACTAAGGCTATGTTGACACTGCTCGCCTTAGTGCTCAGTTCCGATGTATTGCTCAGATTTTTTGTATGTAGCTGTTCACATTGTTATTTTAAATGTGACCAGTAGATTCCAGTGTGAACAGATCATCGTCCTGAACTGATTTACATGCGTAAAAGACCGATAAAAGACGCGACGCAGCACGCTGTCATACGGAGTTGAAGACGTAGGTCATTAAAGTAAGCGGTTATGAGTTTATTTATAGTGTGATTTGCCATGAAAGCCAGCAAATTTATGCTCAGACAATATAAAAAACAAAGACGAGAATGCAAAAAAAGCGTTTTTTAAGCTGTCACTGAAATACTATACATTTTGACATCACTGTCCTTCCACTGACTACCTTTCACAACTATAACGTCGGGTATGTAAAATCGTTGAAGTGACTTCCATGAGCGCAGAATTGTGACGAATGTTGCTCAAGAGTGACGTAAAAGTTGCATGAAATCCGATATGACTGTTCAGACATAGATCGCACTTCAAAGCAAAAAGGAATTGAAAAGATCAGATTCCATGTGGTTTGTGCCGTTCACACACTGTCATAAGAAAAACAGATGAGCAAAAAACATTTGAGCAACATTTACTTGCAGTCTGAACGTAGCCAAATATTCCCATCCCCGGAATGAATTCCATAGTAAACAGAACATTATTGTCCCTTGGTGTGGACACTAGTTATCGTTATATTCATCTTTATAGTTATAGGTCTGATGTAAACGGGCCTTAAAGGGCCGTTCACCATAGAACAAAAACTACAGCAATATCTATGACTATAATATTTTAATAATTGTATAAATGTATAATAATCCTAACAGTCCACACTGCAACTGTAACAATACAAAAAAAAAAACTGATATTGAATGAATCACTGACAATGTGTACATTGTATGTTGTTATCGTTATAGCTTTGGTTTGGACTTATTCAAACCTACAATTAAACAGTTATACATTTGTATTTGTTAAATTGTTCTCGTCTTTAGTGTGAATGGCTCTCAACTTGGTTTCTGCACATGGCACATTAGTGGAGGGAGAGAAAACATGGACGCTTCATTCAAAAATCTGGCACATCTACTATAATATAATGAAGAATTTATGATTAATATGTTGATTGCTAAAGCATTTTTTATCACAATAATATGCCTAACTAATTTTAAAATTGGCTGTTAATAAAGATAATCGTTTTGCCTTATAATAGCTAGCAAGGGCTAATTGGACCATGCTAACCAGCCAAACCTTGACCTCTTCAGACAAAACAATAATCACCCAGTGCCAAATGAGTCACTGATTTATGGTCTGTTTTCTTGCAATTGGAAGACTATTTCAATGTATATTTTTTAAATACTGTAATATAATAGCAAATATGCAAAACTACCTCTGATATAACACAGGCCTACATGGTTTAACAGCCACAAAACTGAATTTTATTTCATCACAATGGCTGAGGTCTTCTGTATTTGTTAACTGTTGAGACACTCGTGATTTCCTGCTTGTGTTACAGATGTTTCTACTGATGTCACAATCAAACTCATGTTATTGTTTGGAGAAGTGCTGATATACAGGAAGCTTCACTGTTGCTTGTGCCAAATCACAATATGGATGATATATAAAACAATATAGAATATGTCAGCAATTACTGCTCTTCTCTTTCAGGCTCTCATATGGTGAACAAAAATAGCTTCTAGACAAAGCCTATGGGACTAAATTACTCATCATGTGTCATTATTGTAATGAGAGCGGCACCCTTAGATGAAACCCTGAACGTTTCCTGAAATTGACAGTTACCTGCAGACTTAATGGCTGCTAATTTTCCACGGCTCACGGCGCTTGATTTGGATGTCAACAATTTAACAGCTCCTTGGGGATGGAGGTAGTTGTGCCACAAGGGATTATAAATGTTTCAAAGCAGTAGTAGCAAAGTTTGGGTTGAATATGAACTTTACTATGGCCACATACACACTGCATCTAAAGTCGGTTGTCAGTTCATCTTTTAGTGCTTAATCTTGTTCTGTACATACTAAGCGTGGGGTAAAATATCGATAGGGCAATATATTGTTGTCCTTCTCCATGCAATACGAGAATCGATACGTTGGCAAAAACAACCTTTAAGCAAACAAAACAGGGTGTCTCCGTCGACTGTGGTTTATTTAAAATTGCTGAACGCAACCATTTTTTTTTTGTCACTGTAATATTACTTGGTCAGAATAGCGGATACCAAACACTTAGGTAACAAGTCGGTACTGAAATGGAAAAAATGTGACGATACCAGCATTTCCCTCCAGCATTTTCAGCGCTGTTGAACAAATTCTTAAACTCCTCTGATTGGCCATTGTGTTCACGCACTCTTCACTGAGCGCTTACACAGATACACACAGGAGCCTGCTTTCAAACGCTCCTGTGTGTATCTGTGTTAGTGCTGGGTGAAGAGTGTCAAAGATGTCTATTTACAACATGTTTTTGAAGAGTTGATCATAGTACCCAATCAGAGACATATAAGTTGAGCGCTTGAAAACAATGGCCAATCAGAAGAGTTTAATGCAGAATCTGTTCAAAAGCGCTCAAAAGCGCTGGTATTGTCACATTTTTTAAAATTTCAGTACCGACTTGTTACCAAAGTCTGTAGTTTTGACAAAAACTTTTGTTTTTTGGATGAACTATCCTGACTGACATTTAGAGAGATTTTATGAGGTTTCTAGGGTGCTCTGAGTGATTGCCTGGTGGTTTCTTCCTGGTTTATGTCAACAAAGTCCATCCCCAAGTCTCTGTGATAATCTGGTCCCCAGATATACCATGGTTCCTTCTTCATTAATGTTTGTTGCACTAACGGTGTGGGACAATTTAGATGCCAAAGTTTACGGGTGTGTTCACACTTGGCAGGTTTGGTTCAATTAAAATAAACTCTGGTGCAATTGCGGTTCATTAAAATAAGTGTAAGCGCTGCCATCTGAACCCTGGGGCGGCCTAAACAAGCAGATCGAGACCCAACTTTTCAGGGGGTCTCAGCCTGGTTCCAAGCGAACTCTGGTGCGGTTCGACTGAAATATGAACTCAACATGGACCAAAGACATCTAAACAAATAAAAAAAAGAATGTGATGTCACAAGATGCTACCCTAAAAAGGAGGGCTCAAGCATACCATTTTTTTTCTTGTCATAGGAACTATGTTGCCCATTACAGTTCTGTACAGTTGTTTTATATCTTTAGGTTCTGTGTTAAAAATGTAGTGAATGCTAAGCGAACCATTTTGGTCCAGATCAAAAGAACCAAGGGAACCAGACTACACCCTAATACTAAGGGTTAGGGGTTTGTTCCAAAAGCCAACTCTGTTTAAAAAAGAATCCTAAATCATTAAAGTCCCTGTAAAGTCAAAATTAAACATGTGTTCTGAGTTTCTCACACCACTGATAAATGTGTTATTAACCAACTAGCCAAATTTGAATCATAAGAAAATCCGCTAAGTACATAAAATATCTTATCGAAATCTTGAAAAAATAAGCAGCATTCTCTGCTCTCAAACGCTGGGGGCGTGTCTGTTGATCGGCGCCGAAACCACACCCACTCGCGGGAAAGCGGCCGTAAACACACAAGACAACAACAACACTCAAGTACAGCTCACGAGTCACGACGGCACCAGATGTCGGCGGGACGGGAGGATGAAGGTCGGGGGCGGGAGATAGTCGGTTCTGCCCCATTCTGCAGTGGATTATCAGTGAATCCCAGTTGTTGCCGATGAAAGTTTGTAAAACTATCCGGTGTAAAGACACTGCAGAGGCAGGTGTTGGTGGTGATCGTCAGCACTCCATCAAGGTAGCTGTTCACAAAATTAATCCACCTCTTCTTGAGATCGTCTTTTGTTTTGTTTTGTAGACTGTTTTGTAAGTTGTAGGCTGTAGTAACTAACGGTACTGACAGTAACTCGCAATCTAGCGGGTGAACTGATGCGAAAATGCGACTGTGCTCTAGTTATGGGGGAGGGGCCACATGCCAAGCGGCTCCAGTGCGTCATCGAGCCACCGTTTTAACCCTGCCCAAAAAATCCGGGAACACAGCAATGGTGAAAAACTTCTTAACGGTCTAACTTCTGAATTCAGTACTACATAGTTCACAGTCTTTGTAATGTGTTTCAACAATACATTTCTAACATTTCTAATGTGTTTAGAAACAAATCTCAGAATTGCCTTTACAGGGACTTTAAGCATTCATTATCACTCAGATATTCTTGTCATCTTAACACTCTGTCAGCAGTCTGTTCGCTGCTCATGCCAGGTGTTTTCTGAGTTGTTTGTGAGGTGAAACTTGAGTGCCTTGTCTGCCTTGCATTATGCAGTGTTCGAGTTCTCCAAGCAGACAGACACAGCGGTCCTCATGCCAGGCCACGCTTCACCTGGATCATTGGGTCGTCATGGAGATGAATGTGGAACGTGGCATAGGCCTGACATCTTGGGCTGCTTCCTTTAATGATGATGTCTAGGTTTCTCTTTTATACCCTTCAAGGAATGTTTATTCATTTTATAATATGTGTATATGGAGGATGTAAGGATAAAATAATGTCCATCACTGACATATAAATGTCCTTGGCATAAATATGCCCCGGGCCTTTGTTTTTATTTAAAGTGAAATATGAATTTAGAACCTTTGAAGCTATTGGCTTACAGATGTTCTCAGTGAAGTGACCCATACCTGCCTATGTTATTAACCCAGACAGCTTGCCATTAATTTCCCAGAATTCCTTTCATCAGAAGATGTTTTATTGTTGGCGAGCTAACAGAGAATTCAAGACAGCTGGAAGTTATTCAGAGGCATTTGCAAAGAGCAATTCAGGCAGCTCAGAATATGTGAACTCTATGGCAGAAAGTGTTGAAACATTGATGTTTTCCATAGTTAAAGAGATATTTCACACAGAAATTGTCATCATTTACTTGCACTCATGTCATTTCAATTGGGTATGGATTTCTTTCTTCTGGTGAACACAAAAGAAGGTTTTGAAGAAGGCTGGGAACCAGAAAAGATTTGGGCTCATTGACTTCCATTGAATGGGCAAAAATCAACAACACTGAGACATTTCTGAAAATATATACTTTAACTCTTTCTCTGCCAGCATTTTTTAAGAAAGTTGCCAGTCACAAAGAGTGACTGATGACAGAGAGTTTTATGGATGACTGATCATACAAAATTTCAAAAGAAAGAAAAGAGCCTCACTGCGGGGAAATCTGTGGTGGCATTGAGCTGAGCAGTCTGCCGCCATAGATGCTCGAGGCGGTGGACTATCCTGATTTGCCGGGTGGATGGACAAACTCCCTGCCGTCCGCCTGGGTTGTGGAGGAGTGGCTGCCATCCAAGAGGGAGCGGAGGAGTCGGAGGGCCATCCACTGAGGTATATCCAGCACCACCGCCAGGCATCGCAGAGGAGTTAACCCAGCTGGTGGAGGACTGGATGGCAGTACGTTTTAGGATCCGGATCAAGATTTGTTTTTTCCCTTTTTCTTCTGTCGCCTTGATCTCTTCTCATCCTTCCGCCTCCTTTTCTCTCGCCCGTCTGTCCTTACCTCCAGGTGTTGCGGCCGCCGTGCCAGCCCCCTGTTTAGGAGTAGTAGAGCGCAGTGTTGTGAGTGCTCCCTGAGCTGCGAGGGTCGATGCCGGTATGTGGCAAGCAGGTCGGGGTTGCGAGCCGTGGGAACGGAGTGAGGCCGTTGACACCACACCGATCTCAAGTCTCACGGAGGAGCTCCGAAAGTATAAAAGGAGGAGCGACGACAGTGCATTATGAGAGAGGACCAGGCCTGGACTATTGATGTGTGTTTTATTATGTTAATTTGCAGCAGTCATCCATGAGGGGCTACTTTCGTTTTTTTGTGTCAGTGAACTTTACGTTAATCATTTGCCAGTGCCCATCTCCTCCTTTCCTTTTCAACGAACTTCATTACATGCATTAATAATACTATTTTTCTGCCTGTGTTTTTTATCCGGGGATTCTGTACTCTTTCAAATGATGCATAATTGCGTAAAAACACTGATTGCCTGAAATTTCTGTCATTAATGATGGGAAAATTCCGTCAATGGCGGGGCTTACGGTATGTTTTGAGTTTACTGTTTTGCATACTTTGCAAGACGTGATACAACAACTAAAGACATTCATCTCATGTACGTAAAAGTGACACGAATGGAATTCACCTCTGCTAACTCCAAAATGTTTTTTCTAAATCAAATTGTTTAAAACTAAAATAATTTTCAACACTACAAGGACATTTAGAAATCACAGCATTTAATGTACAGTATAAAAAAATGTATATTCATTTGTTAAAGATTACATTTAACAGTAATAACAATACAATTATAGTTATACTTGTATAATTATACAACTTTACTTATACTTACAATTATGCTCACATTAGCAAAGCTAATCTAAATGTAAAAATAGATGAAATTAGCATGTGAAATTAAATACCAAATATCAGCAGATACGATAAATTATGAAATCTCTAATATTGGCCAACAACATTGTATGGTTAAGAATCAAATGAGGAAATACAGTCTCTCCTTGAATTTGCCCTTAAGAAGACAGTTCTCTCATTCTGAGAAGAGGCGGAACCCGAGATGAAGATGGGTATATTCGTCTCCAGAGACTCGCAGAGATCCGTGACGCCTCTGCCGGACCGACCAGAGGTTGTGCGATTCGACCCGTCTGTCATGTGATCCTGACATATGGAGGCTGTTTGAACGTGGCCTTTGAAAGGAGAACCATTCTTCCACCGCTTTCTTTCCACTGCCATCATTTTATCTTTCACCGTATGTGACGCATCTTGAGAGAACCCAAATGACAGATGATTTTCTCTACGAGACACAAAGCTTCTGCCAGTCGCCATTGAATTATTGACACCCTGTATGAAGCCCTGCCTGAGTCTCGACAGGCCGATCTCCTCGGGTCGATGTTGTAGACTTAATTGCGTCGGGCTTTTCTTTTGTCTCACCCTTTCCCCCCTCGTTCCCTCTCTCTCTCTGCGCGTTTGTGTATCAGCGGCTCTCACTCCCTCCCGTGTGGAGGCCTGGCAGTGCCGATAGTTCCCAGATGTCAGTACGCCCTTACACAAATGCTTCTCAGATAGTCCTGTGGCCGACCGGCCTGATGGGAAGTACATACAGTATTAAATACCTTACGGATGAAGTCGGTTTCTCTGTGTTTTTATGGGGGGGTTACGGTTTCACTAATGGGCTTTTGATGCTGACTTTGAGTTGGGGGAGGGACGAAGGAATGGATAAAAAACAAGAATGAGGATGAAACAAAAGAATTCGGCAGTCGAATAAGTGAAAATCGTGTTGCGCTTACACCCAAGGATGCTTTTTACACGCACACACATACCATCACAAAATGTTCTCCTTTTGGAGCTTAATCCAGATGGTCCTCGTTTGGGATTCTTGTGAAAATGGAATTCACAATCCTGCAGAATAACTGGGTTGAATCTTTGGTCTCCAGCGTTTCGCTGTGCTGTTAGTTTCCACTCTATAAAAACCAAAAGGATTTGTTTGTGTTTAGGTGAAACAGGCCTGTCCAAATACCTCTCAGGTGTAAATGAGTCTTGTTAGGTTTTGTTATGGCTGTTTTCTGCACTGTATTTTAAGTGAGACCGCTATGGACCACATCAGGTGACCACATGCAGTCTTATTGCAGTTCTCCACAAGTTTACTTTTCTTGTAAAGGAATTATGGGGAAATAATTCAGAAGCCATTCATGAGCTGCAGCCGGTTGACCTACTTACACTTTGCAGTATGCACTTAGGGGTTGTATTGTATTATTGGTGTACACTTGTACTGTTTTACCAACACCAGTGTCATAAAATAGCATCCTGATTCCACAGCCCCCTTTTGTCGCATAGAGAGCCCTATCATACACCCGGCACAATTGTGACGCCAGGCACGACACAAGTGTTTTTTGTTAGTTTCAGCCCGACACAGTTTTAATTTTCGCGTCCAGCACTACGTTGTTTAAATAGCAAATGCACTCGCGCCCATCTGTTCGCCCATGGGCGTGCTGGTCTGAAAACGAGGTGTGTTCAGGCGCATTGTTGGCGCGTTGCTATTTTGAGGCAACTGAAACGATTTTTGTGTTGTTTAAAGGGTGCATTAGTAATATGCGTTTATAGGCGGGTGGGGTAATATTGATGTATTTTATGTCATAGAATAAAATGTAAAAAGTGTCTTGAGCTTATGTACACCACAGACCTTATTTCAGTCATTTTACTAAAATCCCATTAATAAAAACCAATTGACTTTGGAGCGATAGAACCGGAAGTGCTAATCTGTTCCGCGTTTTGGCCTACCAAGTGATGTCATACACTGGTATTGGATTTGTGTATAAACTGTGACAGCAGTCTAATATTCCCTCTGCTGTTTGTCATGTTAATCAAAGAACAAAAGACGAATAAAATTATTATATATTATTATATATTTGTATTTTACCTGTTGTCTTCATTATTTAAAGCTACACTGTGTAACTTTTTTAGTTTCTTCTTAGCTAAAAACACTTAGTTCTTTCAAAAATATATGTGCTCATTAATGTATATTTACTTCTTTCAAGTAATTAAGTATTCTCGTAAGTGTATAATATGCCATTGAAAATACATACGGGTGAGGGGTTCGAATGCGCATCGACATGTTGCCCCTCCATCTTGAAAGTACATTAGCCAAAGAGGGACATATCCGTAAACTCAAGCTGCGCCTTTTGCGTTTTAACACTCGATGGCACTGTGTCGAATGTGAAGAGGGGGATTGCTTGAGACTGATATAGCCTACAATGTAAACTTTGCCTTACGCTAGTGATGTCGTACAATATACAGAATAACGACAGCACCGATAAAAGTTACTTTACTAAGATTAGCTTGCATTCGTCTGGGAACCTGATCGCTGATGTTAGCAATGAAATGGTAAAAAATAACGAAAAGGTAAAACTATTATTCATTTTACATAGATGTCATAACCTACATGTTAACCGACAAATTAAATAACTGCAAATTATAATAGTTTTCTAAAGTAACCTCATCACTTGATCGAACTGGAAGCCATATTAATCTTGGACTAAATCAGCCACCGTAGGAGTTAAAATGAAATCGGAATTGAGAGGAACAGAAACTAATATTCACTGGATGGTCATATACCTTTTCACCGCTAGATGGGGGAAAATATCACACAGTGTAGCTTTAATGTATGATTGAAATAAATCATGACAGTTATTACAGCTACCGTTTAAATAAATTAGAGTATCATTAAAAATAATAATTAAAAAGTTGATATAACAACTGCATTATGTTTTTGCAGTTGCTATAAGTTTTTATTGGAGTGTTGATTTATTAAATACATTTGATTAATTAATGAACTATTAAATCAACTGTATTTTAGTTTTTTGTAAATATAAATTTCAGTGCATCACTAATAATACTGACACTACACATTTTAACCATACTACACATTTTGCCAAGAGTACATTATATGTACAATGCAGAAATATTAAGAGATATTCCAAACATAGCCACGGGCTTTTGCTACTTCGTCCAACCCGCTTCATCTAAATAGCCAATCAGCATTCACTGTGAAGCTGTCAATCAAGCTTAAGCTCTTTGACTTCTCACACAAGAAGCTAATAGTGAATAGCAGATTGATTGATTCGGAATCTCACAAAGGCTTAAATCCGTGTGCGTACCATAGTAAGATGAGCAGCCGCTCTCCTGGGGCAGACTAACAGCAGCATTTTCAATTCCACAGTGCCTCTCTAATGAATTAGATTAATGTGGTCACCCGTCCATTGTACTCTGCTTCTAGTGCATCAATTTATAAACAGGAAATAGAACTGTGATGTTATAGATTTTCTGTCTGCAGCATGGAGATATGTGCACCCTGAGGGAAGTCCACACGCTCCACAGCCCTCAGAGAGACAATGACTATTTTTTCCCCCTGAGGAATAGAGAATCATTGTTGCGGCTCTTAGCGTATTTATGCTGCAATTTGATTGCATTGAGTCAAAGTGTATTACTGCCGGAGTCATTGTGTGAAAGCTTGATCATGGAGAGCGTCCGTAACAATCGTGTTTTGTGGACAGTCTCATTTACTAGCTGTCACAACTCTCAGAATACTGCGTGGTCTACTGTGGGTCTTTTTGTTTATACACGATTAGCACTCAAAGTAGCAAAATGCCACTTTAAAATCAAAATGGATAATTCTTTTTTTATGGAATGAAACAGTGCAGTATTTATTATAAAGACTGCTTAATCACAAAGAAAAAATTACATGTTTTCTTGATTTTAATCCACCCAGTCTTTATTTTTATTACAATTTATTTTATTTATTTTATTCACTTTTTATGCATGTATTAATTATCTTAGTTTCACTAGTTAGCTGTTCCAAAAGACACACAGCAATTTTGTGCTGTCTAAATGTTTTGACCAGATTGACCAGGGCTGCATTTCACTTCTCCTTCACAGATAAGCGAATCCCACAATGCATTGCATATACTTGTTTCTGGATAAAACTGTTTTATCCAGTATTTTTGCATTGATGACCTCATTGTTAGCAACATACTAACATCAAACTCACATTCAAACTCACAAATCAGTCACTTTAAAGGTGCTGTATGTAATTTTTTGACTGTACTAAATAGGAATGTCACAAGTACCGGTACTTCGGTACCAAGTCGGTACTGAAATTTAAAAAATGTGACGATACCAGCATTTCTGTAGTACCGGTAGTAGCGACTATATATATCCGGTACCCGTAGCTGCTTTCAGTTGCTTCCGTGTTTATCTAAGCACAGGGCTTCAGACTGTAGCCGAATATATAATAGTGTCTGTGAATATAACTGCAAAATACTATTTCAATATTATTTTATGAGCATTTACCGTTTCATTTGAGAAAACTGTCATATCATGAACCCAGACACTCAAAGGTCTTCATGGTAACCCGTCAAAATAAAAGCATGGTTTAACTCGAAGAAATTGACAGAATATATTAGGCTACTGTTGATAATTCATATTAATAATAATAATTATGCCTAGATCGATGCTTATTTTTCACTTGATTTTTTTTATAAGCACTGTTTACTTTTAAACAGCATACAGCCTTTAAATGTTTATGTATTATTTACTTATAATGATTATCATTATAAATAATAAACTCATTGAATTTAATAGAATTTCAAAAAAATTGGTTCAGAGTACTGTAACATTTTTATGGTATTGGTACTGACTACTGGAATTTTGGTACCATGACATCCCTAGTACTAAAGAATAAAAAACATATGTTTTCATATATTTACGAAACATGATAAATCCACTCGTTACTCTGAAAAACAAAGCTATAGCCCGTTATTTTACTTGGAAATGTGCGCTCTGTGTCGGAATGTCTGTTTTTGTTTTATCCTGTGTGATTCGACTCACGGGTTGCCAGTTGGCAGAAAAACACAGCGTATTGCAGCCATTGATTTTACCCGACCTAAAAAGCCTAGGCATCCATCTAAAATCTCAATGAATGGGAGCATATTAAAACATGGATAAAAAAAAACTTACAAGTGTGTAAGTCTAATATATTTTCATTGTCTCTTGCAACCCACGTGAGCGTTGAGTCTAAGGAGGAAACAGCTCTCTAATATATTACATTTGAACTGCCAGCACCCATTTCAACTGCTAGCTGTCAATACAGCACCTTTAATATGCCATGTCATAAAGCAGCTGCCTATGTAGTCTATACACAGGACAGGAAGGCAGCTCACAAGTTATTGACCAGAACTACTACACCATCCCTTTGTGTAAATGGATTCACCTGTACTCCATTTTTAGTCCATTTTTTACCTTTCATGTGTAATATAGATTTTACCTTTCATGTGTAATATAGATGATTGGTAATATAAAAGGTCTGCAGAGTTTCAAAGATGAAAGTGCACGATAAATGGAGTTATTGTCTCCCAAAAGAAAGAACCGATTCTGAACTGTCATCGCAAATTCCTGTCTTACTTCCTGCACAAACCTCCATATAGGTAACAAATTTGCAACGTCTACTTTGACCCTTATCTGGCAATGACTACGTAGACAGCGCTCGAAGGTACCTCACAAAACTGATTTTGGACCAACTTCTGAGTCATCGTAACAGTTTAATGATCTACAGCAACAATACTACAATAGTAATTTCTCACTGCAAATGAAATCAGAAATGAGTCCTGGAAGAGTTCGGTTTGTCCTGTCAATAATTGGAAAATACGCTGTTTTCTGTGACCAATCACAGCAGACTGGGCCATCTGACCAATCAGAGCAAAGTAGGCTCTTGGAAAAGGGGTTTAGTCAGAATTAATCCTTTACTGAGCCGTTTCAGACACTGAGACACTTTTTTATTTTTTTTTTTTTACCTTAGATGCATGTAAGCCTATTGTAGGAGACATTCAAAACAAAAGTTAACCTTAAAAAAAAAAAACACAGTAGGGACACTTTAAATTGGTCACAATCGCAGAGAGGAAATTGCCTATAACTGGAACATAACCAGCTAAGATATATATATATTTTTATTTTATTTTATTTCCTCTCACAAAGTAGCATTTGTTGCTGGCTCTTTGACAACAGGAAGAGGTCATCAGCGAGCTGCTTTGTCACCAAGGAATAGCCTTGCTTCAAAAGGCAGACAAACAGGAAGTGAACACGCAGAACATAGAACATCAATCTTTCCCCCCTCTTGCGTTAGTAAGGTGGTGTATCAGACGACAAGGGTTGATTCTGGGTTGTTTCTCTGGTGTTTCTAGGTCATAAAAAGTGCTATACTGATTCATTAGCTGTGCTTGAATTATTAAAGGCCAATGGCTGCTGTTTTATCCGTCGTCTGTTGTTTTATGCTTGTTGTGAATGGCTTGTTTTTGTGTCTCATTACTGAACATCTTAGCGCTGGGTAGCATTATCACAGGCTTTGGTTGTTCTGCAACCTGCGTTCCAGACCGAAAGGTTGTATATAATAGCAGCCAGATGTTTTACCCAATAAATCTCCTTTTCTCAAAAGACGTCTTAGGCCCTCTGATGTAACTGCTTGGGTTTCAGCCCTTGGTAATTCTGCCAGTGCTATTGACCGGGAGTCTGTGTGTCTGTAGTCTGTGTGCTGGTTTATAGAGACTGCAATGCATCTCAAGGTTTTGCTTTCAACAAATGCCATAACTGCGGTATATCTATTCTCAAAGGAACAGACATAATGGTACAACATGTGCCACAAACATCCACTTGCTTTTCATATGGGGTGTTTTATCAGTTTTAGGCTTTGTGAACTCAAACATTTAGGATTCTGTGAGGTTTTTAACATAGCAAATTCTGCTGTAAATATGTCAGCAAGCTAACTGCATTGCACCATACAAAATTTAAAAAACATTAAATGTGATGTATTATTATTATATATAAATATATAAGTGACTTGTTTAAAAATATGTTGCTATAAAATGTACATTTTTGCAGAAAAATCTAAACCACTGGCCCAAGAAAAAAAAATAAATAAAAAGAAGAGATTATGAATGTACTTGTGACCTCAGTAATTCAGGACATGTAAGACAAATACAAGATATGATCTGTTACCAAACTGTGTTGTTCTGGACCTAAGTCTGATATCACTTTTCCTGGATTTCCCAAAAAACCTCCTGTCTTCTGATTTTTCCTTATGCCAACGGAAGACTCAGTGGGCCTCATTCATTAAAATTTTGTAAATATATGAGTACATTTTGCACGGAAAACTAACTTTCTTGAAAACTCGACTTCATATTCACAAACACATGTTAATGAATCCCAATCATTTGTAAATAGGGCGCGCATACATGCTCATTTACAATTAGCATAATCCCCGCCTATCAGTTACAACTACTGAATTACGTGTGCAGGAACGTTGTGGAATCTTCCGGACTCCTTTCTCAGGTTTGGCTCCATTATATTACAAAAATGCAAAAACAAACAAACAAACAAAAAAACAAATAGGCTGTATGTTTAACAATAAGTATTCAATTCACAGACTTGAAGTTTAAATGTGTAAAAATCTTTTGTACCAACTAACATTATGAAAATTTATGTCACAATTTACACACATATTTTTGTTTTTCATGAATGAGAACCAGTACGTTTTTGTTGATCAGACTCTTAAAACTGAACTCTATACTGACACCTAGTGGCCTGGATGCATGAAGCTTTTGTATCACATTGAAGCCGTTTGTTTTTTCTTTTCATCCATGTTTTTCTCAGTCAGAACATTCTTGGATTCAATCTCATAAGCTTTTCACACATTGTTGGTGGTTTGTGGTGGTCTCTCTTTTCAGTGCAGCGGCTGTGACCGTCATGTGTTTCAGTTTGGCATTTGATGTTGTGCCTGTAGCAGGGATTCCTTGTTTGGACTTTTTTATTTGTGCAGTTGTATTTATTCTCTTGGACTGGTATATCAGAATGTGTGTGCGATTCATCTCACTAGACTGTGTTATTGATTCAGGCTCCGCTGTGTCTGTAGAGTGTTGTGTGTATTATATGGTTTGCTTGTTTTGTTTAGATATACTTTTATGGTTATGCTGTGGGAGGCACCTTGAGTATTATATAAAGGTAATAATATAATGTATATATATATATATATATATATATATATATATATATATATATATATATATATATATATATATATATAGCATAATATAATAATAAAATATAATATATTATAATAATACAATCTGATGTACATAGATCACTGTTTTTATTTTATTTATTTAATTTTTTATTACATTTTAATGTATTTACTTATCTATTTATTCAACAATACCGCTTGTAGATAAATCAAAAGTTTTTAATTTCTATTCTATGATGTGATTTTCTATTCTATTATATTATAATGATATATTATATTATATTAAATTAATCAATGTACATCACCTTAATAACATTTCTAAAATAGTGTAATTTGTTCCTTGCAAAAAAATTACATCTGCACCTTCATGTGTTGTTAGCCATGCGCTATTAATATTGCGCGAAATGATATGCAGTGCTAGTGTATTTTTGCTGTTAATAGCCTATGCTACATTGATCAAGAACCATATTTAGCCTTAACCACCATTTAAGGGTCCAATCTGGAGCTGATGTTACTGGCAGACTTCTCCCACAACTGTTAACCCTCCTTCTATTTTCCCCCCATGCCAGTTTTGCAAACATAAACATTGAGTCATGCTGTTTCAGTAAACACATTTAGTTTCTGCCATATGCTATCAGCTCATCAAGGATAAATGTGTATAGATAATTTAGGCTCTGAAATCTGATTGAGCAATGGACAAAGTCAGTGTCATTTGATAGCCGTAATATGATAGCCGAGAACGTGTCTCATAATAATGCTGTTGTAAAAGCAATACACCACTCTGTTACAGTGCTTTCACCACAGTTAAGGGAGTTTTAGGCATTCAAGCTGACATCATTAGCTTTATTACGTTAATGCTTACAGCAATGGTACAGATCTTGAACATCCTATTATATTCTGACCTGTTTGTCTCTGTTTTGCAGTTGCACTGGGGCGAAACCAGCCCCTGAAGAGAGAGAAGCCCAAATGGAAGAGCGACTACCCAATGACCGATGGCCAGCTGCGCAGCAAGCGTGATGAATTCTGGGATACGGCACCGGCTTTTGAAGGCCGAAAGGAAATCTGGGATGCACTTAAGGCGGCTGCCCAGGCCTTTGAGAGCAATGACCACGAACTTGCTCAAGCCATCATTGATGGCGCCAGCATAACGTTACCACACGGTAAGAGTCACATGTCCCAGACTAGTGTGCTTTGATTTAAACCAGACATTTGTGTTGACAAAAGGATTTGGTCCCCTTATGTATTAAAGGAGTTTTCTTGAAATCTATTAAAATCTGTCAGTTCCCCATCAGAATAGTTTACCCAAAAATGAATCTTGCAACGGGGGAAGCAATGTCAAGAACTTTACATGATGCAGTGAAATTTATATATAAGTGTGGCTTAGGTTCACATAAGGCCTTTTGAACATTCTGTTAAGCCCAAAGTATATACCAATAGTATAATTTTTGTCATGGGGAGGGTCCACGGCCAAATGTTTTCACTGCGTGGATGGTTCACGTACAACAGCGCATGCGCAAGGTCAATGTGCCACTAGGTGGCAATACTTACATTTAGATGTACTATGCAGTAGTCAAAGAAGAGCATGTAAAGAGTGATAAAAAATAGTAAATAAAACAGTATATCCTTTTACATCATTTTTATTTTAGTTCTAAACTTTACTTACAATGATGGATCAGCTACTTTTCTTCTATCCTTCCGAGCGAATGTCCTGTAAATGACTCGACTCATTGCTGCCCTCTGATGTTTGGTAGAGTAAAAAAGCAATTGTGCTGCGCATGTCGAATGTGCCCATTCGCACTCATCTGCGGTTGAGTTTTTTTTTAAAGCTGTGCGGACACGACCGTACGTGAGAGGAGTAGAACTCTGAGAATGAAGTATAACGAGCCTTTACAGATAATTTCTAGACATTAGTTTTAAAATCATGAGTGTTTCAATTAAGGCTGCTTGATTTTGGCAAGTAATCACAATTATTTTGGTCAATATTGAAATCACATTCGTATTTAAAAATATTATTGGTGGGTGATATGATCAGTCTTATTTCATGATATGAGTAATTTTTAGTGCTGTCAAATCGATTAATTGCGATTAATCGCTTCCAAAATATAAGTTTGTGTTTGCATAATATATGTGTGTGTACTGTGTATAATTATTGTGTATGTGTATATATATATATATATATATATATATATATACATACACACACATGCATAAATATATTTAAGAAAGATTTTTTATAAAATATTTATATTTATATATAATATAAATTATATAAATAAATATATACAGTATATACATTCAAATATTTCTTAAATATATACATGTATGTGTGTGTATTCAAATATACATCATACACATTATATATTATGTAAACACAAACCTTTATTTTAGATGCGATTAATCATGAATCGTGATTAATCGATTTGACAGCACTATTGTACAGTTTTCATGGATCCGTTTTGACAACATTGTCGTCTGTACACAAAAAATGCAAATAAATGATGGTTTTGTACATCATTGTCATGTAAACATACCCTTAGTAAGATTGATTTATTATACAGAAATATTTCAATTCAGTCATTTCCTTTCTTCACTAAATTTTCTGCCCACGGTCCACTTGTCACTAATTGCATAATCTCAGGAGCCAGCATATTACAGCATATATTAGCCTATTGGCCACTGTTCAGACGTGAAACTATGTCATCATTTGAATACATGTGAACTTCCCTGTGTTCCTCTGTGCGGTTTTCATTGTCTACATCTGTCTGGGTGCAGCTGGAGATTCTTGCAGGCAGTTGTCAGCGTCTCCTGAGAGCCGGGCTGCCTGGTGACGGCGTGGAAAAAAACCTCTCGCTTGTTACTAGGCTGCAGTTGAGCTCTCCAAAAGGACACATGCAGATCGAATCAACCCCTTCCTGTGAATCAAAACATACTTTTCCCCCTAGTCATTCTCACTTTTATTTTCCACCTAAGAATTCGTTTTAGTTGAGCAGTAGGAATTGAAGGAAGGATGTTTATGTGATTTTTGAACTAGAGTTTGAATAGCTGCTATGATCAGGTGATATGATCATTTACATTTATTGATCTTACAAATGGTTTTATTGCACAGTTCATTCACAGTATGTGTTCTCTATTAAACCCGTAACCTTAGTGTTGCTAGCACCATGCTCTACCAGTTGAGCTACAGGAACAATATAGTACAATATATGCCCTCACAGTAAGATATAATGGATGTTTTTTGGTCAGTGGCATTACGTTATTTTTTTCAGAAATACATAAAATACAATTTATACATCCAACAATTTGAATACTCTACTATAATGACCATATTTTTTAATTTCACAAATGAAGAGTTTCGTTGCAAAACGAGATATATCCATTTTGAGAAATGTTGGTTATTTGACATTATTATTTAAGACATCAACAGGCATCAAGTTCATTCACAATTTTTTGTACATTAAACTATTACTTGAGCTCAGTGAAGGCCAGGGACACAATATTCTTCAAATATTTTTTATTTAATTTTATGTCCATAAATAGTTCATAAAAAAGTCAAAAACCATGCCAAAATGCAACATATTTATCTTAACATTGTCAAACATCTTAAATTGGTTAAAAAAAACAATACATCATAAATATATGGAATAGTATATACAAAGATTGATTAACAATTATAAGATTCTGAGTTAGTTTTGGCCAGAACATACACAACATAACAAACATTTTTGTTTTAGTTTTTTTGCAAAACACTATATATCCACCTTAGGCTATATTCTACTACTGGAATATGAAAAGCTAGTGAATCAATGTTTTTTGTGTGTGTGTGTGTGTGTGTGTACTCTGTTGATCAGTGACGTAGCCTACATGACTGACAGCTCGCCTACAGTATAAACAATTAAATGGTAAACGTTTTTTAGTTAGCCTATTGAATCCTCTTTTTAAAAATATGTTTTTTTGTTGTTGATATTATCGTTAAATCACTGAGCAAACTCGGAGCACTTCACCGGCGGTGACTCTCTCCTCGAGTGAGATCCTGAGCTTGCGCAGCATCCTGAACGTTCTATAGCCTAACCGTTATATCGCACTTTGTAAAGAAACTGGGCTGGCGGATATCGCGTTTTGTGAAAAAATACATTTTGTAGTAGGCTTAAAATGTACATTTTTAAATCTTATTAATGGCAGCAATTCACACATAGATTAAGGTACAACCTAAGAGTGATTTCCAATAATAAAATCCAAATGCCAAAAAATGGCGTTTATCGCGTTTTGCAACCGAACTCTTCAAATATATAATTTCATTAATTTTTTTATTAACAATAAGTATTGATAAAATGAGTGGTATTTGGGGAAAAATACATTGGAACATATTTAAACACTTTTGAACATAGTTAAAGCTGCTGTCCGTAACTTTTTTACAAAAAAGATTTATATAATGAGAATCTACAACATGAATCCATTTTGCAAACCGTGTTTTTGTATTACCCTGAATCATTACGGTACACTTATAATAAGTGTTTATATTGGGACTATTTCAGACCGGTCTGGTAGGAGCCGCTGCGGAGGAGCACAGTCCCTGCGTGACTCGCCCATAGACATAAACAGAGAGAAGTAGCTCCGGCTGCTATGTTCTTCCGCAAGACCCATGCAGTTCTGTTTATTAACCGCTAGAGCGCAAAAAGTTACAGACTGCAGCTGTTAAGGTAACGTTTTTACTTTTGAGTCCTTAAATTGAAACTTTTCTTAAAAATAAATAAACAACTGAAACTCAACTAAGCCTTAAACAAATACAAATAAATGAACTTAAATAGTAATATTTAAATAATAGTAATATATACATTAAAAAAATATATATATATATATATATATTTACTACAAATTAAAGTAAAAAAACTATATATAAATACATATTATACACCAACCACCTTCCTAATATTGTGTTGGTCCCCCTTTTGCTGCTAAAACAGCTCTGACCCGTCGAGGCATGGACTCCACTAGACCCCTGACGGTGTGCTGTGGTAAATGGCAACAAGATGTTAGCAGCAGATCTTTTAAGTCCTGTAAGTTGCGAGGTATGGCCACACACCCGGCCATCATGTGATGTAAAAGAAAATGTGATTCATCTGACCAGGCCACCTTCTTCCATTGCTCTGTGGTCCAGTTCTGATGCTCACGTGCCCACTGATGGCGCTTTCGGCAGTGAACAGGGGTCAGCATGGGCACCCTGACTGGTCTGCGGCTATGCAGCCCCATACTCAACAAACTGTGATGCACTGTGTATTCTGACACCTTTCTATCAGAACCAGCATTAACTTCATGAGCAATTTTGAGCTACAGTAGCTCGTCTGTTTGATCAGACAACACGGGCCAGCCTTCACTCCCCACGTGCATCAATGAGCCTTGGCCGCCCATGATGACCCTGTCGCCGGTTCACCACTGTTCCTTCCTTGGACCACTTTTGATAGATCCTGACCACTGCAGACAGGACGGGAGATGGGAACACCCCAAAAGAGCTGCAGTTTTGGAGATGCTCTGACCAAGTCGTTTAGCCATCACAATTTAGCCCTTGTCAAACTCGCTCAAATCCATACTCTTGCCCATTTTTCAACTTTGAGGACAAAATGTTCACTTGCTGCCTAATATATCCCACCCACAAACAGGTGCCGTGATGAAGAGATAATCAGTGTTATTCACTTCACCTGTCAGTGTGTTGTGGATGATCATTTGCGTTACTCATTTTCCGCACCTTTGCGAATTCGGATTTAGGCTTTGGGCACATCTCTATTAATAAGTATACTAGCATAACAAATTGAATACTACGTATATAATAGCATTTACGTATGTAATACTAAAAAAACCCTGAATGTTTTATTCACCTGAAATTAATTCATTAGAGTTCATTAGAGTCATTCTTTCAATTGGATGCACTTCAATAGCCATGCTGCTCCACAAAAGGAATCAACACATAAGAGGGATTCGTTAGGGAATCTATCTACATCAATTTTCATCTGTTCAATCTGTACAGATTGTGAAATGGTATTTTAACTCCAGAAGGTTCTAAGGGGTCCCCAGAAAATTTCAGAGAAAAAAAAAGACAAAATGGGTCAAATCTACCGAACATTCTAACAGTTTCATTTCTAAATGTTTCTAAATACATGCTTTCCAGTATTGTTATGTTTGCTTTGTATGTTTCTAGTGAGTTTTTCTCAATATAGCCCCTATTCTGTAGTCCCCTTTATCTTGCTCACTGGGGTTGTAAAGCGGTATTCTTAACACAATATGTAAAGCAATGTTAGTTGTATTTTAAAACCATATGAAACTAACATGAGTCCATGCAGAGTACATTTTTATGAATTTTGCACATGTACTGTATCAACTGCCAATGATATTTTGTCATTGACTCATCATTGACACAAATGGGTGCCAAGTTTTTTTTTTTATTGTAAATGGCAATGTAATGTACATTTCCAAGCATGTATTCTTCATAAGCCCACCGCTTGCAAAACTTTCACCTCATAGTGGCCTTTTCAAAGTATAAATCCCCACCACAGCGGATGACCAGGTGATGTCCAGCGGTAAAGCCTCGTATGAGACTTTGTCAGCAATGCAGTCATAGTGAGCATCAGTAGTTGTTTCAGCAGCAGGAGAAATTCCATCCACAGAGGTTTTCGGGGGTTCTAGAGCCGCTCTGCTTGTCATGCATCGGGCCTGTGGTTGTTCGGCATACATTGCACTCAGGAGAGCGGTGTAGATGTATTTATAGCTCTGAGATTCACGTAGTGAAAAGGTCATAGATCATAACCATTCTCCACTTTCTCTTAACCTCTGGGCGTGGGTAAACAGGTGGGTTACGCAGTTCTCTTGCTCTCTGTGTTTGTGGTCAAGTTTATGTGAAGAGTTGTGGCACTTGGAGTCTTGAGTGTTCGTCAGCAGCGTTTTTTTGACGTACGTTCACATTATTGCTATTGAATCACATTGCTCTCATAATGTAGAGACTGAGAATTTGGAAATTTGGTATAATAGACGTCCTTGAATGTGTCTAACTGGGACGGTAGTCTTGCAGCACCGTAGGGCCTCTTTACTGTAACTGCTGAGCTCATCATATTTCTGTATCTCGGATAGTGTAAATAAAGATCTGCATAACCCAGTTTTATCCTTTTTATCCCAGAGGATCAAGTGCAGCTTTTATTATTGAAGTTAAATCATAACTTGTTATTTTTCTGTGCTGATACTAAAACATTTTCTAATGTATTCCTTTTAATGGGCCTTATTCATGAAACACATAATTTCAAATTGCAATATTTTTTAAAACAATTTTTGGTAGCAATTTATTTTTAAGGTGACGTAGTTACTACATGTACTTATTATAGTAATAACTAACCTTAAAGGTGCACTATGTAACTTTTTCCGTTCACTAGAGGTCGCCTATTCAAAACAAAGGCGTTGTTTGATGATGCCAAGTTTTGAGTGCAGAATCTTGTGGTCTTCACCTCATAGCCTCATCATTCACAGGGAAAAGAGTCGGGATAGGACTCGGACAGAAATCATGTTCATGGATGCGAGTAATTAATGTTACTGTAGTATGAAGCAGAGCAGAACCAAGTGTTGAGGGAGCTGAGCAAGGCCGCTGGGGAGATTGTTAATAAGATTAACAAACACACGGCTCGCGAGCAGCGGGACTTTTATTATGCCACAGTCGCCGGCGCCATTTCCCGGTCATGAGTATGAGGTATAGCAACTCTGTTTATCATATTAGGTACCTTTTGAGTGTATTGAAAATGATGTTATGATGTTACTCTGTGCGTTTGCTGGGTGGCTGCTGTGACAGTTGTTGCACACTGCATTGAGAGTAAAGGGTTTCTGCAAAATAAAACCGGAAACCGGGGATAACGTAAATATGACACAATTGACAGGCGACTCCCTCACACGTCCCGGTTCATTGGTAAAAATAGCAATTTTCTCACCATTTACAAATGGTTGGAAACATTTGGGATATTGTAAGTACTCAATTGAACTGGTCTGGTGGTTTTTGGATATTTTACTGAAAAAATGTTACATAGTGCACCTTTAAACCAAACCCTAAGCATAACCATAACTCTATAGTGCATGTAGTTAAAGCTGCAGTCCGTTGCTCAACTTATTTGGGGTTAAAGATGATCCAAAATCTTTTTGAGCAAGTAACCAGCAAGTGTTCTATCCTTACCTTAGCCCAATTCACAATGGTAAGCTTGTAGTAATGTGTTATAATTGGAGTGGTACTGGTGGATTTCCGCTGGAAATTCGAGCATTTCTTTGCGTCATTAGATCACGTCTATATACATAAAGTAGGAGTCCGGTTTGTAGGCTATCGCATGTGAGGATGCTGCAGGTGGTGAATCATTTACAGCCTGTTCTCACAGCAGCTGGAACAATTACATTTATCATTGTGATGGTGGATTGTAATCCAGAAAGGTCTGGAGATTCACCCGTATTCAAAAGCAAAAGATTAAACTGTACAGAAATTGAAATCTATATGTAACACTAATACACACTAAATGCATGTAGTCATGCAATACTGATGTTGT
Source organism: Gobiocypris rarus (assembly GCA_023029165.1). Lineage (NCBI taxonomy): Eukaryota > Metazoa > Chordata > Actinopteri > Cypriniformes > Gobionidae > Gobiocypris > Gobiocypris rarus. Next base: position 12,456,002 of record CM040930.1, on the reverse strand, counting down.
TAATATTAACAGTTTGAGAACTAAGTATAACAATACTAATATTTTGCACAGTTTGATGTGATATGACAGCCACACATACTCCTCAAAACATTAGATTCATTCGTTCTGAGGAGCCGTGCCGATGCACAACCCATGTGAAGATGATCATTCCGCAAATAACTGCATTTGCAGGTTTCAAACAGAGATGGCGACAAAGAGGCAACGGTTAGCTAAAACTATTAAAAACATTTTTATTAGAGATGCAGACACTGATGCCTATATTCAGAATGTTATCTGCCGACACACAATAATCTCTTCCAACTAATGCACTATATGCAAGTATACAGGGAGCACTTTCATTTGGTGCAATACTATAATATTAGAGACAAAAATTAACAACAGCACTCAAACTTATATTCAACTGCTATTTTTTTCCAGATATAATTATTACATTCAAATAAAAATTGAAATGTTTGTATACACATAAGGTCTTCATGACTAATTTATTCAAATATACTATAACTAACAGTAAATAAACTCCTCTAGTGTTTTTTTAAATAACTAACTAATAAACTGTGAGCATTGGATAACTTTCCTGAGGTAAATGCAACATTAAGTGACATATTGCTTAAAACCTGTTTAATTGACGTCTTTCCATGGTTGAAACACAGATTGAGAGATTACATGAGACATACATGCCATACATATCTTTTGATGTTCATGCATGCCTGTAACTTGTATTAAAGAGGAAGTCAAAGGTGGGGAAAGTGCTTTCTGGTAACCGATGTTGATATTTCAATCAAGCAAACATGACACACAAGCATATTCGAGCAAAAGCTAGCATATATTAGTTCTGTGAAACAAAACAAAACCAATGTTACTCGCCTATCGAGAAGAAATAAAGCAACCTCTGCGTCCGATTGCAGGCCTTAGTGCTCCTTGAGTTCTGTCCAACGCTGGGAAGTGATACTTGCCTGATCGGAAGCCTTCTTTTGTTCCATAGACATTTTCCACATTTGATTTTTATCTGCCATCTCTCTCTTTCTGTCATCGCTCGGCTAATGTCCGTCCTGTGTGTCGTGTCTTTTGAATAATGACAGACCTTACTGCTGATTGGCTACAAGTTTGTTTTGGACACTTTTATAAAGCAATTAAAAAAAAAACACTTACCCCACCTTTAAGCCTCTTGAGCTTAGAACTCTTAGAAAGAGCTTAGAAAGAGGTGATACAGCAATCAGTCGTGTCACATTTAAGAGCATCAAACGGCATTTATTGTTTGAAATTGTGGTAAAAAAAGAACAGAATTTGAACGCTGATATTTTTTTCTTATCGTATGTAACAAAGCACAAATCTCTTTGCGATTATTGGATGGGAGGTGCGTTACAAATAAGATTTGGTGTAGGGAAAATATGCGGAGCTGACAACCCTGGCTTGATCTATGGGGGATTCACAGGGTCAAATCTGCTTTAAAGGCCAACTGAAGTGCCTTGAAATGCGCAGCATTATTCAATGTGTTGACCTAATTTCCACTGAAATAGGAAGACAGGGCAGGACATATCGAACAGCTTCTCCCCTTTTTTAAAATGGCCAATAGCTTTTAGTTTATATTAAAGCTCGGCCTGAGCCGTTGAGCTCTGTAAAGCCGCAGTTTCTAGAGAGAATTTGATTGGACAGAAAATCTTATGAGAAGCTGAAGTGCAGCATGATGTCATCAAAATCATTGATCCATATTGGTGGAGGTAAGAGACTAAGTTTTGAATGCTTATACCTTCTAAATATGAATTTTGTTATTGTTTTGGAGCACAATAGCTTATAGATAACGGTAAGACTAACATATTCATATAACCCCCATATACATTTATAATTCTGTTTTGATTTCTTGGCTACTTTAATGTTGCTTTTTGAAATGTTTTTTAAGCTGTTAATGCGTTATTGTTGCAGTTGCAGTCTGACACGTTTTTTTCCCGCCCCCTTTTGATTGACAGGATATTATCGACCATGATCATCTGCTGTTTTTAATCAATCTGATGATGAACGAAAGTGAAAATAATTACTTTTATTTGCGATACCAATTATTTTAATTTTAATTACATGAAATATAGCTGAAATCAAATATAAATATTAGTTGGAAAAATAAATTAAACCTAAATAGTAAAAAAAAAAATATATATATATATATATATATATATAATATATATATATATATATATATATATATATATATATATATATATATATATATATATATATATATATATATATTAGCTAAAAATGAAATTAAAATTGAAATTAAAGCAAAAGCTTAAAATAAACAAATTAATTAAAACTATAATAGTAAATAAATAATACTAAAATAAAAGAAAATTAGATATAAAAAAAAAACATTTTAGAATCAGGGTCATTCTTTTAGAAATGGTTTGGACTACAATAGCCATGCTGTACTGTTTGATTCCACAATAAGAACTCCTAAGAGTCATTCATTCGGGAATCTATCTACATTCGTTTTTATCTGTATTGTGTTGGCAGATTCCGGAATGGGGGAAACCTAGATAAACCTATTGTCAAGAGGATTACATTGCAGCTGTTATCAGGTACAAGCTGTTTTCTGGGTCTGTTGATACTGGGGCAGTTACTGTATTTGACTGAGAGCCAAGAAATCACCTCTGAAGCAGCTCTTGAACATTTATTGACTCTCACTGGCTGAATACCTGCCTGAAGGCGTTTGTCAAAGGCACATTAATATGATGAGAGGGGTACTTGAGCTTATGATAGAATAGAGAAGAGGTTCACATAGAGGGAATAATATGTCAGTGTCATCTCATCTCCTTACATTCTTGTTTGGTCTTGACACTGTGGAGAATGCTGATTTAAAACATCTGCAAGGAAGCAGTTCGGTGTCCACTAGGGCTGGGCGATATAGCTTAAAAATATATATATTTTTTGTTCAATGGCAAAGAAGATTCAGAATGTATTAGGCAAGAAGTAAAATACAGTACAGTTATAATTAATGCTGGGGTTCCTTATATTTACTTGACGCTACATAAACAAAGAATATTTAATTATTTAACACAGATAAATGTATTCATCTAAATAATAATTTTGATTTTTAAAGCCAGAAATAGAAATATCTTTTCTTCCATATTGCGGGAAAAAAAAATTGTAGGGCATGACTTGGTTCTATCCGCTTTATAGATGAAATGAACTCATTTAATAATTGATGGAACTGAATCTGAACTCACTTCAGCTGAACAATGACTCTATTAGTATTTTCTAACTTTGTTTGCATCACTGAATCATTTTCCTGTTTCCACCGTAAAGCTGCTTTGAAACAATCTGTATAGCAAGCGCTATATAAATAAAGGTGACTTGACTTAACTTGATCTTCTCCAACTGATGATTCTCCAATCATTTTATGACATTCCCCCCCTCAGCATAATAGACCATCACCAAGAATAATACATGAGGTTTTTCTCAATGCTTTTCTCAAATAAAAAAGTTACCTTTATTTATTTAGTTATTTTACGTCATATAAAAATGTCATGATGTAATTGTGAAGCTTTTTTTTTATAGAAAACTAAACTTTATTGTTCATTAGCTGGGGAAAAAATCTTCCTTCAGTAATAATAGTTATGGTGTGGACTTAATAGTTGTGGCTATTCTCTTGGAAGGATTAAAAAAAAATAACTATGGCTAATGGGGTGAGTAACAGAGAAAAGGGGGGTCAAGATTATACCTTTAGGGGTACACCATCTTGTCACTAGGGCAGTACCCTTAAAAGGACATTTTTGTACTTTTTTGAACACAAAAAGGTTCATAGTAGTACCTTAAGGTACGCATTTGTATTCTAAGCATATTCTGTATATTAGTAAAGTGGCAGTGGTTGTCTACAAACCGGAAGGTTGGTGGTTCGATCCTGCTTCAGCTGCTCCCGATGAGCTGGATGGCTCTTTGCATGGCTGACACCGCTATGGGTGAATGTGAGGCAAGATGTACAGCACTTTGGATGGCCATGGTTCTGTTGAAAGCGCTATATAAATTCAGTCCATTTACCATATGCACCTTTTAGGAGTAAAAAGGTACAAAGATGTCCTTTTAAGGGTACTGCCCTGGTGACAAGATATTGTACCCCTAAAGGTATAATTTTGTGTGTGACATTTGGATTAGTTTCAAAGGAGTAGTAAATCGAAAAAACGGACTCATCATTTGTTCTAAATATGACTTTTTTTCCATAAACCACTATATGATAAAATTGACTGAGGCATTCAAGTTTTAAAAAGGACGAAGAAGCATCAACATAAAAGTCACTAATAAAGGTTGTGGGCAATATTTACTATGAAGTCACAAGATATTTGTGTGGGGAACGAACCAAAGGCAATGTTATTCCCTGATATTCTTCCCCATCTTGTGAGTTGGTAACATCTGCAACCAGACAAACTGAATTAAACCAGGCTGGATTTGTGAACTGGATCAACAAATTCATTGACAAATTCTGAGCGCTATTTCTGTCATGAACTTTCATGAAAGTTGCAACGAATAAAGACTTCATTTCTGTTTGTTCCACACACAAAGCTATCATTTGACTTCACAGGACAGAAATGATATACTACATTTGTATGAAGTGCATCTTTTAGTCTTAAAGTCCCATTGGATGAAATCATTCATTTTCATTCTTAGTGACGTGCTCCTTTTATTTTTTTATTCCGGGTTATTCAGAAGTGCTTTTATCTAAAGAGCAGTTTCACCAGAAAGTATCAGAAGCAATTAATGTAATCTTCTCCTTACTTATTCAATCCTTAAAAACAAAACTCTCTTGTGTCATCATGATTGTATGAATATTACAGTATTTCTTTTAGCTGAATTCCAAAGAGGTGTAGCTCATTCGGATTAAAATGACTTACTTCCTCTTTGGAAGAAGCCAGTGATGTAATCTTATTGTTACTGTGGTGAGAAACCTGTCCCATTGCCATTGATTCATTACTTCTACTTCCTCTTTGGTTTAAAAAAAGTTGACAGATCCACAGTCAGTCTTTATGTCATAGGAATGCTCATCATGTGATGCGTTTTACTTGTAGGATTTGTAGGATTTCAAAACAACCTTAATACCAGTTCCAAATAATGCCAAGTGTCTGTTCTACAGAATCAAGAGCCTGGAGGATTTCTGATGGTTCTTAAAAAAATATTTTAATTGTATTTTTTCGGTAGAATTCATTTTTGTTTACATTAACATCTATATGCCGTTTAGAAATTAGTTTAAATTGTGCCAAATGCCAAATGCCAGGAGGAGGGCTTTCCCATCTGAGTCTTAGTTCCTCCCAAGGTTTCTTCCTATCTACTTGAACATCTTGGGGAGTTTTCCTCGACCACTATCAACTTTGACTTGGTTTGTAAGACACTGTTGTTTTAAAAAACTGCTTTTGTGAACTCTTGTGAACCTTGGACTCCATCCATCCATCCATCCAGTCTTGTGCTTCAATGGAAGCAATAAAATCTGACATTTTAATCAAAGGAGTTCACAATCAATTTCATAAATTTGCTCATTTGAATAATGTTCCCAAATATAGCACAGAACCTTGAATATTTCTTGATTTTATCTTGCGTCATAACGTTTATTTGCTTTCTCTATTTTTAAAGTCCTAACACTGTTTATTTTTTGAATTTCAGATTTTCAGTGTGATCTCAAACTTTTGGATTCGACTACACTGTATATTAGACATATGCAGATTCTATATTAGAATATTATGGTCCCCTGTTTTAAAGAATTAGACAAGTCACCAAAGAGGGAATAAATGTGGGTTATTTAAAGCTTCTTTTTGTCTCATCTCCAGGCGCTCTGACTGAATGCTATGATGAGCTGGGGAACCGCTACCAGCTGCCCGTCTACTGTCTCTCCCCTCCCGTCAACATGATCGAGGAAAAGAGCGAGTCGGAGACCATTGAAGTCCCAGAAGCTCCAGCTAGCGAGGGCCAAGAATGCCAGTTGCGTCTCCGTCTTTCCACGGGCCGGGATCTACGCCTGGCTGTCCGCACCAGCGACAACGTCCAGCAGATGAAGCGCCGTCTTCAGACCCAGGAGGGTGTGGCGGCCACCAGCCAGCGCTGGTTCTTTTCAGGCCGACCGCTCACCGACAAGATGAAGCTGGAAGAACTGAAGATCTCCAGAGACTATGTCGTCCAGGTGATCGTCAGCCAGCCTCCCACAACCCCACCATTGCCGCAGAACCCCACGCCTGTGGAAAACTAATGCCTCGTTGGGGATTTTAACCGGCACACCAGGTGTGTATGGTGTGCGTGGGCGGCGAGATCTTTTAGAAGATTTCTTCGATTCGGGATTGGCCGTTTGAGTCTAGAGTGAACATCTAGAGGCTTCTCCCTTTAAATAACACACTGCCTTTGACTTACAGCTCTTCTAAAGGAGTTGAGATTCAGATTTTCTGGTTAAAAGTCTCAGGTCTAGAAAACTGGAGCCCTGAATTGACCGATAGAGGTCCGATGAGTATGGTTTTGGCAAGGGAAACTTAATGCTTTGATATCTTTCAAGATTATGGAGTTATACTCTTCATATTCTATTCTTTTTCTTGTGACCAGAGCATATGTCTGCAAGGCAGACCAAGAAGTGTGGACCTACCTGTGTCTGTCAGAACTTGAATTCTGAACCGGAGACACTTGGGGCCAATTAGACTTCATGAACCAGTATTGGCTTTCAGCAACAGGAGATCACTTGTCGGACTCTTTTCCTAAGTTTTGTTTTTATTAGAAACTCTGTAACCAAAAATATATAAAGATTTTTAAGAAGAGGAGGCCTGTTACATGTTGCAAAAACAATGCTTGTTTCCCCCCCACCATGTTTGATCCCTGTTCTTCATCAGATACTACATCGACTACACAAATTCTCTAAACAGCATTCGTTTAGTTCTTTTATTTCAAAAGAGGGAAGTTTTCCGGTCAAATACACTAGTAGATCAGCTGTTTGACTTTTGCCTCATTTGGGAACATGCTTGCTTGGAAGCAGTCGTCACATTTTGCAGATAGCTTTCAGTTCAGAGAGATATTCCAATCTTCACCAAACATATTTGATATCCTCACTCCCTGTCGAACTGTCTGCACAGAAGTGTGAAATTAGTATGGAGGGAAGATTTCAGTCATGACCTGCGCAGTCATTCGGATTCCTTGTAATTCGAGGCGCTTTTAAGAATTTTTTCAGCTCTGCAAGGTTGCCATGATGCTACGCTTTGCCTCGCGCATCCCGAGGATATATAAGGGTGAGAAGGGGGTAATCGCGTGGTAAGAGTGTGTACACGCATGAAAGGGGAAGCAAGTGATTTAATAGAAGTATGGCTGCATATTTCTACGCCAGAAAAGGTGGGGTTGGAACAAATATGGCTGGGGAGGACACGAATGTAGCTCTGAATGTAGCTGAATGAAGACATCCTCACAACGTACTCTATATACATGTTTTCTTTTATTACTTTATGTTGAGAGGGATAGTAAGACAGGAAATGGGAAATGACAGGAGCCAGACTCAAATGAGCTGCACAGCTCAATATGTCATAGCACGTGCGCACACGACCATTAAGTGTTTTTAAATGGATTCAAGACTTTGTCCTGACGAAAGAGAATTTCAAAACAGTTGCATATTTTAATGATACAGAATGCATTTTTAATTAAAAGATGATGAAACATTTGTACACCTCAGTATTGCTGTGTCTGATTTTGTTACAGTATTGCTATTATATATTTATAATATGAAATATGTATGTGTGTGTATACATATATGGATACATGAATATATATATATATATATATATATATATATATATATATATATATAAATATATATATATATATATATATATATATATATATATATATATATATATATATATATATATATATATATATATATATATAATATATATTAGTGCTGTCAAATCGATTAATCATGATTAATCACATCCAAAATACAAATATTTTTTTATATCGCATATTTCTTAAATATATAAGTGTGTGTGTGTGTGTGTGTGTGTGTGTGTGTGTGTGTGTGTGTGTGTGTGTGTGTGTGTGTGTGTGTGTGTGTGTGTGTGTGTGTGTGTGTGTGTGTGTGTGTGTGTGTGTGTGTGTGTGTGTGTGTGTGTGTGTGTGTGTGTGTGTGTGTCTGTGTGTGTGTGTGTGTGTGTGTGTGTGTCTGTGTGTCTGTGTGTGTGTGTGTATTTATATATACATAACAATTATACACAGTACACACATATATTAATGTATACATCGATTTGTCAGCACTAATATATATATATTATACAGTACCATTCAAAACTTGTTTTGGTTAATTTTTTTTTCAATGTTAAATTTTTTAATGGTGAATTTAATGGGTTTTTTTTTCTCTAATACTCACAACAACTGCCTTTATTTGATCAAAACATAGAAGAAAAAGACAGTACAAATTATCATATTTTAAAATATTATTACAACTTTAAATACATTTTTTTATATTAATATTTTTTATAATGTTCCTGTGATTGCAATTTATTCCCGTAATGGAAAAGATGTCACTTTTTATGCATCCTTGCTCAATTAAAAGTATTAATTTGTTTGAATAAAAATTAAATAAAATAAAATCTTTCCTACACCAGACTTTTACACATTAGTGTATAAAATGTATATTTATATTTTAAAAAGTGTATGTGAACATGTAAATTTACGAATTTTAATAGAATACTTACTTTCAATATGTATTTGAAGCAATATTTCAAAAATATATAAAAAAGTTTAAAATACTTACTAAAATGTATTTATATTTAACAGTTTGCTGATGCCACTTGGTTTGATATTTCTATTAATGAATTATGGGTAATAAGGGTGCAAAAATATTGGCCACCATATAGGTATCGAACGATATATGTTCATTTTGAATGTTATCATTATCAGCACAATAAGAAAATTTGGCCGATATATAAAAGCCGACATATAATGGATTATTCCTTTAGATGCACACTGTTCACCAAGCAATGGTTTTGAATTGCTTGAAATAAGTTTGGAAAATACAGTGCAATGTGTGCAGTGCAAGTCTGTCATAGGCTACATAACATAATCAAACCATTATGATTGTGTGTTCGGGACATGGCTTGTAATAGTGAGACTTTCGTTTTTGTAATCAGGCTCTCAAAAATGTATTAAAACAGACTTTAGGATTTAGATTATTGGCCAATATATCGGTTATCGGCTTTGAAATATAAAGAATGATCAGTTATCGACTTATCAGCATTAGCCAAAATTGGTGCTTTCCTAGTAATATCCAGTCTGTCGTATAAGGGCTATTTATTTGACCCTGCTTTGTGTCAGCAGAGTTGAGGCCTATACGCTACTAAGGGTAACCATACGCAAAATATATTTTTTAATTAAATATGAATAACATTTCATGTCCAATAGGACAATTGGCTTGGATTTCTGGATGTGTTTTGTGACATGTGAGGGCCTATGCAAACCTCAGCTCTAAACTAAGTTAAACATGTGCTTTGTTCAGTTAAAAAACATGTTTCAGTTAAATATGTGCTTTATTCAGCCCATTCAAAGAGTCTTTTGTGTTATGATGGGGAAGCCGCAGTTCACCCTGGATTTTCTTTGTTTCCTGAGAGGACAGTTTTTTCTCTCTCCTTTATTTGCAAGTTATAAAAGCTTTAGAGGTTTTCATAGACGTGTCAATAATTAATAATCTGGGTTTTCAGGCTATCATTATATTAGAGGAACTGTGGAACTATACGCAAAAATGACAATGTCGGTAATGTACAATTTGTATTTACCAATGGTTTGAGAATAAATCTTTATTGCGGATACATTTATGGGACTGAAGCATCACAAAAACTTCCTCGTCATTATTATTGATTTGGGAGCAGGATTTGAGTGGATGGTTGTTGGAGCAATCGTGAACACTCTAGAAAATTCCATCTTAATGCTAAAGTTCAACAATTTACCAAATGTATTTACGACCTGTTAATATCATTAAACCCAGCTCAACCTATATCTATCTATCTATCTATCTATCTATCTATCTATCTATCTATCTATCTATCTATCTATCTATCTATCTATCTATCTATCTATCTATCTATCTATCTATCTATCTATCTATCTATCTATCTATCTATCTATCTATCTATCTATCTATCTAATCTATATCTATCTATCTATCTATCTATCTATCTATCTATCTATCTATCTATCTATCTATCTATCTCTATCTATCTATCTATCTATCTATCTATCTATCTATCTATCTATCTATCTATCTATCTATCTATCTATCTAATCTATATCTATCTATCTATCTATCTATCTAATCTATATCTATCTATCTATCTATCTATCTATCTATCTATCTATCTATCTATCTATCTATCTATCTATCTACACATATATATATATATATATATATATATATATATATATATATATATATATATATATATATATACATATATATATATATATATATATATATATATATATATATATATATATATATATATATATATATATATATATATATATATATATATATATATATATATATATATATATATATATATATAGGGTTTGTGGCTTTAGTTTAAAATGTTTCAATGTGGCTTTACACACCGTTTAATGCTTTTTCATTCCTGTTTAGTGATGAACATTGAGCGTCCTGGAATTCCCTTTGAATCTGTAGTTGAGTTTTGTTTTGTGGTTGATGAACACTACGTGGATAAAGGTACACACTTTCTCTTGTGGCTTTTACACGTCACTACAACGTGTAACTCACACTAGGACACAGGCTGTGGTGTAGCAACTACTGTTGACATATATCTACATGTTATGGCTATGTTCAAATTGACACGCTCTACATATGGATTTGGCAGCAGCGACCTAATTCATTTTCACCATTAACTTCATCTGAAGGAACAAATATGCAATTATACATATTTGTAATTAAAAATATGTAGTTATATATGTATGGATATATTTATACATTACTATGCTCCCATATTGAAACCTTTCATATATGTAAAAAAATATATATAAATCACTGTATGCTCCCCTACTGATGCCTTTATAAATTACTATATGGTCCCATATTAATGCCTTACAGTATATAAAAATATGTAATTATATATATTTAAAAATTATTACATATTTATAAATCACTATATGCTGTCTTATTGATGCCTGTCATATATTAAAAATATGTAATTATATATAAACATTTTATAAATGTATACATTACTATATGCTCCCATATTGAAGCCTTTGGTGCATGTAAAACATGTAATTATATGAATAAATTACGATATATTTAAATTACTATATGCTCCCATATTAATACCTGTCATATACAGTATAAGAATATGTAATTGTATATTTAAAAAATTTTGATATATTTATAAATTACTATATGCTCCCATATTGATGCCTTTTATCTTTAGTAAAATATGTTATTATGTATTTATACATTGCTATATTATCCCATTTTGATGCCTTTCATATACATTATATAAAATATGTAATTATATATATACATAAATTATGATATTTTAAAAAAATGACTATACATACTCTCTTATTGATGCCTTTCATATACACTATATACAAATATGTAATTATATTTAAACATTTTATACATTTATAAATTACTATTTGCTCCCATATTCTTTAGTAAAATATGTAATTATATATTTATAAATTGCTATATTATCCCACTTTGATGCCTTTCTTATACATTATATAAAATATGTAATTATATATAAGTGATATATTTATAAATTACGATATGCTCCCATATTGATGCCTTTTAACAAAAATATAGAATTATATATTTATACTTATACCTATATTTATAAATTGCTATATATGTCCATATTGAAGCCTTTCATATATATATATGTATATATATAATGCTCAATAAATCAAATAATGTTAATAATTTATTATAATTTGATGTTTGTATGTATGTACAAACATAAAGACATCAAAATCACAAAAAAATTAATAATTGTAACTCTTGTAATTTAATCATGTATTAGTAAATGTTGAAATTAACATTAACTGAGATGAATAAACACTGTAAAGTATTATTCATTTTTAAGTCATGTTGACTAAAGTAGTTAACTAATGTTAACTAATGAAACCTCATTGTAAAGTGCTACCCAAATAATCATCACCTAACAGCAGTGAAAACATGAATCACCACCCCAAAGAAATCAATTTCACTAAGTGATAATTGCTTGAGATGACCTGTGAGGTGTTTCACTGTTACACAGCTCATGGAAATCCCAAATGAACCACACTGGTTTCCACATCCCTTTATTTACATGTTCTGCTTGCTGGAAATTCACACTTCTGTATCGCAGACATATATAAGCTGCTCAGGTCTGAAACGACTTCAGTGAAAGGGAAGAGAGTCACCGCAACTCATTCAGTTCAAGGTAAGAATCAATCACAGCCTGACTGCCTGTGTGGGGCATTATTTAGATATTATAAGAACATTGTTTGTGAGGATGATTATTAAACACTGTTTATAATTTCATAATGACTAACTTTAAAAAAAAAGAATATTAATAATAACTTTCTTTTAATATATACTTCTAGATTAGCATCAACTTTTAAATCATTTACACAATAATATATAATATTACCGTGTCATTTCCCCCTTTTTTGTTTAGATGAACACGATTGTCTTTGTTATTCTGCAAGCTGTCCTTCAGTTGGCAGGCAGCACTTCACTGAGGATCCTCAAGTCAAATGGTGACTATTGCTTAAATCTCTTTTATTGTTATCTGTAGCTGATGTCTTTAAACTATAAATAAAATACATTTTGATACATTTAATATGTCCTTGCTGAATAAAAGATCACAGTGTGACGAATGATCTTTTGTGTTGTAGTTGTGGCTCTGGATGTGTCAGATCTGTCCAGCTCTGAGGTCTCACTACATTGTGGAGAGCAATATGAAGGAGAGGAGATTCACTGGGAGATGAATGGGAAAAGCATCTCTGAGACAGGAAACCGCATCACTGTTACCATAGATGGGCTGCTCGGGGGAAACTTCACCTGTCACAGAGCGAACAGCAGAGATCTCCTGAATTACACACTGTTACTGGTCCATCCAGTCCACTTTCCTAAAGGAGGAGTTCTTACACAATCCAGTGACAGAGGTAAATATAAAGAATATGTCTCTGTTCAGTAATCGCAAAAGTAATAGGAGAAAAAAAAAATTCTGGTCCCAAATAATTGTTGAAGTGGGTTAAATACTAGTGGGTTAAACCACCGAACTGATACACAGAAGGTTGCTGGTTCGATCCCTGCAGTCGCCACCACCAGTATTCCTGGAGCAAGGCGCTTTACTCCATGTTGCTCCAGGAGGATTGTCCCTGTAATAAGTGCACTGTCAGTTGCTTTGGATAAAAGCGTCTGCCAAATATGTAAATGTCTTAATTGACTAGCCTACTGATAGAGAAACATAAAGTGTGTAAATATTGGTCAAATCGATTAAATCACGATTAATCGGCCATCAAATTGTTTCTCTATCAATAGGCTAGTCTATATACATATATATATATATTTATAAATTTAAATTTTATTTATTCATTGACCAGCCTATTGATAGAGAAACAATTTGATGGCCGATTAATCGTGATTTAATCGATTTGAAAAAAATAATATATATAATATATTATATATATATATATATATATATATTATATATAATATATATAATAATATATATAATTATATCATTTTTATAAGTTACAAACTTTTATGTTAATTGCGATTAATCAGTTTGATAGAACTTTTATCTTTTATATTTAATGTTATTGGAAAGGTGCACACGTCAAGTTTGAGATTTGGGGTTATTTTGCATATCATGTCTTCTTTCCCATCCAAAATACAAATGTACGTGTTTATTGCACTTTATCTGTTTGCGTGTGCAGATTTCAAGTACAATACAGAGAGGTCATTTTCTCAAAAATATTTTTTTCTCCTGCAAGAAATCTCCACTTTAGTAGCTCTTATAGATTTTATCCTATATTCTGAAGCTTTGTACAGAGTTCATATATCCTTAGCCTATTTTAAATTTTAAAAGAAAATTCAGCCTTTTTGATTTATGGAGTGATACAAATAGATATTTAAAAACCTTAAACTCTAAAATTTCAACACAATGAAACGAATTTTGTGGCTTTATCCAATGTTTAGATTTCTGTTCTGGAAATGAAATGAAATAATACCTCATTTGCATATTTAAAGTAGGCCTATTTCATAAAATGTTAATACACGACTATTGTCTTAATTTACTGTGACCAATCAACTGGGGAAATAGGGTGATATCTTAAAATTGAAATAAATAATTTTTTATGGAGCCCAACACATGTCAGGAAAAAATATGTAGGTGGCAAATTATTCATTTCCACAACTAATACATCAGCACGTTTTACCTTCCCTTGTTTTATGTAAACAGTGTGCAAGATATAATAATTTGTTCCCTCGTTTTGCCCCGCATCTACTTTTGCTATAGTTTAACAACAGAAAAAAGGTGGGCGCGCCAGGAGCATGGTCCAAAAGGGTTGTACGTAGTCTCTTAATGAGTCATGGGTGTGTTTTGGCCGTAACATGTGCCCGTAACACCAATCAGAGACATCTCCCATTCCCTTTAAAAGCCAGTTGCGCTTCCGCTATGGCGGATTCGCTATTTACATGGCGGAATATAGACACCCTCAACCTGATGTGTCAGTTTAAATACATCTGTGTATTGCCACGATTGGTTAAATAATTAGCAGATTTCATTCGTCATTACAGCAAATAATTAATTCTGATACGTACAATGACTATCCATTATGACATGTAGGCATTTTTATCTTTATGTACAAAATAATAATCTTTTACGTTGTAATCCTTTTATTTTTAATATTTAAAAATGTATGCTGCTGCGTGTCCCTGTGTATGTAAATAATACAGAAAATAAGCAGAGTATACATGTGGTGTGCTCCCGCCTATAGGCGCATATTACTAATGCACCCTTTAATACGGCGCTATTTACTTTTTTTGTTGGTCAATGACGCGCAACAATGCGCCTATTTTTTACACCTGGTTGTCAGACCAGCGCGCCCATGGGTGGACAGATGGGCGCGAGTGCATTTGCTATTTAAACAACGTGGCGCTGGATGTGAAAATGATAACTGCGTCGGGTTTTGAAACACTTGCTGCGCGCCTGCCGTTGCATTGCAGTTAATATATATGAGATGCTGGTCAGAGGAACGCAAAAAAAGTGCACGGTCTAGTGATGCGTTTTTAAAAAGGTAAACTTCTTTTAACTCGAGACACGAGCGCAACGGTTAAAGACGTCCATCTAGCTCATGTTTACAAAACAATGGAAAAGTGGAGCATTGGAATGAAAAAACACATCATGTGTAAACGACCCCTTAGGGTTAGTTCACACAGTACTCGTTTTTGCAGATACAATTTTTTTTTGCTCTGTAGCTTTTAAAAAATAAGTTGAGTAAAAGATTAAATGACTCAATTAGTGAAAGATTCAATTATTCAATGAGTAAAAGATTCAATGATTCAGTGAGTAAAATATTCAATGATTCAATGAGTAAAGAGTCAATGATTCATTGAGTAAAAGATTCAATGATTCAGTGAGTAAAAGATTCAATGAGTAAAGAGTCAATGATTCAATGAGTGAAATATTCAATGATTCAATGAGTAAAAGATTCAGTGATTCAGTGAGTAAAAGATTCAATGATTCAATGAGTAAAAGATTTAATAATTCAGCGATTCAAACTGAAATTTACATATGATTTGTGTAACATGAACATGAATGTGTTAAAAGTATTATCAGTTTCTCTCACTGTACTGGACTTAAATGAAACTGCTCAACTTTTTTCGTCTTTCTAGAATTTATTACTTGCTTTGCGAGAAACTATAATGGACAATTTCATTGCTCTTGGAAGTGGCATCAGGAACGTAAAGACAGAGCCGTGATATATTTCGCAGCAATACGGTAACGATTCAGGATTATTCTTATTCTGGATTAATCATTTATTAAGAATAAACAATCAATTTAATTAGGCTTATGTTGAAACAGCAAATCATAGCTAAACTGTGCATGTGTTTATTCAGGAACTCTAGTCTCATCAACTGCACTCTGGACTCTGATATCTCTGGACTGACCTGTATCGACAAGGAATACTGTCCGTACTCTGAAGAGTCTAGGAGCATCAATCTCACTCTGTTTGTCAGAAACCGGTATAGGCTGGAGGAACACCAGAGGACTTTCTTCATCCGAGACATTGGTAAGAGCTTTTGTGCCCCCGGGTGGTCACTACATGTAATGGACTTCAGATTTGGGGTTGGTGACTGTGGTGTGGACCCATAATATATATGAACACAAATATATAAGTAAATATTCATGTAGCCTACAAGAAAAAAAGCAGCCCACACTTTAGCATACTTTTAAAAAGAGAATTATGGAATTTTACAGAAATAATAGAATATAGGTGCGAACTGAATGTAATGCTTTCAGACACCAAAATGTATTATTAGTTTACATTTATTTTAAGTAAGATTTTTATATGTAAAGAACTCAAACATTTTGCTAGCGAACTCAAAGTTTCTTGAGTGAACGCAAACATTTTGCTAGCGAACTCAAAGTTTCTTGAGTGAATGCAAACATTTTGCTAGCGAACTCAAAGTTTCTTGAGTGAATGCAAACATTTTGCTAGCGAACTCAAAGTTTCTTGAGTGAAGCAAACATTTTGCTAGCGAACTCAAAGTTTCTTGAGTGAACTCAAACATTTTGCTAGCGAACTCTAAGTTTCTTGAGTGAACGCAAACATTTTGCTAGCGAACTCAAAGTTTCTTGAGTGAACGCAAACATTTTGCTAGCGAACTCAAAGTTTCTTGAGTGAACTCAAACATTTTGCTAGGGAACTCATGGTTTCTTGAGTGAACTCAAACATTTTGCTAGCGAACTCAAAGTTTCTTGAGTGAACGCATACATTTTGCTAGCGAACTCTAAGTTTCTTGAGTGAACGCAAACATTTTGCTAGCGAACTCAAAGTTTCTTGAGTGAACGCAAACATTTTGCTAGCGAACTCAAAGTTTCTTGAGTGAACTCAAACATTTTGCTAGTGAACACAAAGTTTCTTGAGTGAACGCAAACATTTTGCTAGTGAACACAAAGTTTCTCGAGGAATGCAAACATTTTGCTAGCGAACTCAAAGTTTCTTGAGTGAACTCAAACATTTTGCTAGCGAACTCAAAGTTTCTTGAGTGAACTCAAACATTTTGCTAGCGAACTCAAAGTTGCTCGAGTGAACTCAAACATTTTGCTAGCGAACTCAAGGTTTCTTGAGTTAACTCAAACATTTTGCTAGTGAACACAAAGTTTCTTGAGTGAACGCAAACATTTTGCTAGCGAACTCAAAGTTTCTTGAGTGAAGGCAAACATTTTGCTAGCGAACTCAAAGTTTCTTGAGTGAACTCAAACATTTTGCTAGCGAACTCTAAGTTTCTTGAGTGAACGCAAACATTTTGCTAGCGAACTCAAAGTTTCTTGAGTGAACGCAAACATTTTGCTAGCGAACTCAAAGTTTCTTGAGTAAACGCAAACATTTTGCTAGCGAACTCTAAGTTTCTTGAGTGAACGCAAACATTTTGCTAGCGAACTCAAAGTTTCTTGAGTGAACGCAAACATTTTGCTAGCGAACTCTAAGTTTCTTGAGTGAACGCAAACATTTTGCTAGCTTAACTCAAAGTTTCTTGAGTGAACGCAAACATTTTGCTAGCGAACTCAAAGTTTCTTGAGTGAACGCAAACATTTTGCTAGTGAACACAAAGTTTCTCGAGGGAATGCAAACATTTTGCTTGTGAGCAAAAGTTTCTCTGGGGAAATTAAACATTCTGCTATCGAATGCATCATTTCTCGGGGAATGCAAACATTTTGCGTGCAAACGATAAATGCAAAGTTTCTCGAGTGAATGCAAACATTTTGCTAGTAAAATCAAATATTTTTCAAGGGAATGCAAACATTTTGCTAGCCAACACAAAGTTTCTCTGGGGGAAAAAAAGCATTAACTCTCATCTCATATTTTTCTTAACCACCATATCCCCTTAGGGTCTCCGTAAATGAAGGATTCTTAAAAATATTTGTACTAACAAATTAGCAACCAAATTAGCAACCAAAGTTTTTCTAGTATGGAATAAATAGTAAAATGTGTATTCATTATAAAACAGCCCATGGCGTTGTAAGATTTTATTTTATTCTTATTTTAAATAATTTTAAGTCATCTCGAGGCCCCCTAGTGGGACCCGGTCCCCCGGTTGAGAACTACTGTACTAGACTACTGATTTCCATTGAACTATTTTCTCCTGTCCTAACTATAACAACATTATCTCAAACTCTCAGTCCAACCAGATAAAGTTAATATCACCAAGATCGAAGATGATGTATTTGAGTGGCGCCCCCCTAAGACGTGGAGTTTCCCCTGCAGTTTCTTTCCCCTCTCCTACGAGGTGAAAGTGTTTCCCAGAAATCATACATGTGACTTCACAGGAAGTCATGTTGAAGTAAGCCGCTTTCTTGATTTTTTTATTTTCAAGATCATTTTATTAAGATCTATTAATTAAAGATGCTGTTAATTTCCGGTAATATAGAAAAAGGAAACCAACGAGACACAATACAAGGTGAATTTGAAAAAAACATATACTTTCTGCATCCGAGCTCAGGACCAACTAACTAAAAATGTTTGGAGTGACTGGAGTCACCATCATATTAAGTAAGTACTGTTTGACCTGCAGTATCACTGTATATATTATGAAAATATGTGGCTTTACATTCTGCTTCTATTATGTAACAGAAAACACTGGCACACCTCGGGACATTAAAAGGTGTGTTGATTTGTGTTTTAATGACCATATTGATCATTTTTAGTTGGTTATATTATCCCGGTGCTGTTATTGTGACATTTTTCAATTCTTTGTTTTATGAATGCAGGTCTCAAAGGAACACATCACTCAGCCTGATAATCGGCTTTCTATTCCTGACAAAATATTGCAGCTATTCAAATATTGCAGCTATTCATATTTATTTTTTTTAGTTATATGTACCCCTGTAATATTTATTTTGTGCAATAAATTTCTTTAAAAATACACTGTGGCTTCGGATTTAATTTTTTTCTATATTTTATAGATATATTTCATTTTTATATTGTTATTTAATGGGTTTGTGTTAGTGAGGCTGGGAGTGTCATTCCTGTCTGTGTGATTTGTATTTAAATGTGTTTCCTAGAATATAATATAATATAATTAATATAATATAATCTTATATAATATAGCTAATGTTTGGAGATTTAAATAGCATTTATATTCCAAAAAAGATCATGGCATAACATTTTTTAAATCTACTATTTTGGTTTCCACATGTTCTTCGGCATCATGCTAAAATGTGCTACAATATTCTTTATAATATTGTTTTGTATAACATAAGTTAACATTAGTCACTTCCTAGTCAACTAACATGATTAATGGGCAATATATTTGTTACAGTACTTATAAATATTTGTTAATGTTAGTTAAATAAAATACACCTGTTCATTGTTAGTTCATGTTAGCTTAGGTCCAATAAATAATATTAACAGATACAACTTTTGATTTTAATCATGGTAAAAGTTGGAATTTACATGAACTGAAATTAGTGAATGCTTTAGAAGTATATTAACTAATGTTGAACCAAATGGAACCTCAATGAAGTGTTACCATTGTCTTTTCTTCATATACCGTACTGTATACTGTATATAGCATTATTAATGATGTAATGAGGACTACAGTTCAAGCCTAGTCCATTGAGCTCATTTATAAAACGTGTTGTACGCACAGATTTGATTTTAGTGTGCTACAGCAGTCTTTGAAGTGGAAAAGTTCTCAGAGCCACGTCAGGGTCTGAGCAGGCATATAGCTAAAGAATTCCAAACTTCATGTGGCCTTCAGATCAGCTCAAGAAAAGTGCTTAGAGAGCTTCATGGAATGGGTTTCCATGGCTGAGCAGCTGCAGCCAAGCCTTACATCACCAAGAGCAATGCAAAGCATTGGATGCAGTGGTGTAAAGCACGCCACCACTGGACTGGACCAGTTGAGACGTGTTCTCTGGAGTGACGAATCAAGCTTCTCTGTCTGGCAATCCGATGGATGAGTCTGGGTTTGGTGGTTGCCAGGAGAACGGTACTTGCCTGACTGCATTGTGCCAAGTGTAAAGTTAGGTGGAGGGGGGATTATGGTGTGGGGATGTTTTTCCGGGGTTGGGCATGGCCCTTAGTTTCAGTGAAAGGAACTCTTAATGTTTTAGCATACCAAGACATTTTGGACAATTTCATGCTCCCAGCTTTGTGGGAACAGTTTGGTAATGGCCCCTTCCTGTTCCAACATGACTGCGCACCAGTGCACAAAGCAAGGTCCATAAAGACATGGATGAGCGAGTTTGGTGTGAGGAACTTGACTGGCCTGCACAGAGTCCTGACCTCAACCCGATAGAACTCATTTGGGATGAATTAAAGAGGAGACTGCGAGCCAGACCTTCTCATCCAACATCAGTGACTGACCTCACAAATGCGCTTCTAGAAGTATGGTCAAAAATTCCCATAAACACACTCCTAAACCTTGTGGAAAGCCTTCCCAGAAGAGCTGTTATAGTTGCAAAGACTGGACCAACTACATATTAAACCCTACAGATTAATATGGGATGCTATTAAAGTTCATGTGCATGTAAAGGCAGGCGTCCCAAAACTGTTGGCAATATAGTGTGTTATCGATATCAATTAGGCGTTTACAAGGCGGAGGTCTGAAACTAGCATTCAGCAGTGCTAGATTTATAGATTTCACATTTGAAATAAAGGCGTACGCACGTTCTCTGAATCACACATTTGAGAAATGATCTTAGGTTTCTAAGCAATAATTTATAAACAAAGCCCTGTATTTTGGCTTTCAGTATAGCAGCTTAAAAGCTAGGCTATCCCTGCTAATTTATAAAGTATAAAATATTGTCTGACATATTAACCTTTCATTTTGAGTGAAGAATGAAATGCTAGTCGTCGAGGGTTTATGTCTGACAAACTACACACAAACAACTATAAAACCATTTTAGTTTAATTTACATTTAGGTTACAACCATAAATCCAATGCCCAAATCTGAGTACCGGATGAAATGCAGTTACACAAAATGCAATACTGTTTACATAAGTTTACATCTACCGAACATGATGACTCAACTAAACACATACTTTGTGTTTAAAATTAAGAAAAAAAACCCCAACAAGTTTCAATGTTATGACTTGGTAGATAAAAAAAAAAAAAAACCTCTGTCAGGCTACTTTGATATGACCTCTTCATCACCCTAGAATCATGTGACTGCTTTAGTGAACATAAATATACATCACATTTGTTTTAAAAAAACATGCATGTAAACATAAAGGTCATTGTTCATTTGGAGAATTGATTTGATCTGCTGATGAAACTGCAAATGCACGTTCATCTCTACAACCTCTTTTGTGAGGTGTGAAATATAATTTCTTTGGAATTTTGAGCCATTCGGAAAAAGATTTATGAAGCCAGCCAAGAATTATTGCTTCTTTTAAGACATGGCCAGTGTTCACACCTTCCTGTAAACACTTCATTCTTTCCATGGACTAAGATTTCGCAAAAACAAAATTACATTTTCAATTAGACACATGTCCAATGTCCAAATTTCCACATTACCACCAAAAGTAAAGAGTGAATTATAGGAAGAAGAGAGCGTCAGGCAGGAAGTGAGGTAAGAGGACCGTCATGCTTGCTTTAAATGCAGTCGATGCTAGATGTTGAATGCTTTTCATTGACCTGTTGAGGTAAATAGTGTTTTGGGGAGTACAAGCGCCAGGATCTTTTTTGTCCTCCAGTAATGGCCCACTATAAAGAGATGTAAGATGAACGACGCGAGACACAGAGAAGCTGATCTGTGGAGCAGCAGTTGTCTGGTGAGGATGGACCAGGTTTTTCCAGCACCAAACCTTTCTAGACTTAGCTTCTCCTCAGTGCTGAAGATGTCATTGATTCTGCCTCTTTGAGAGGTACCTGTTGGACAAGGAGACAAAATCATTAGGGTAGGGTTGTAAAATCATTCATTACATTACACATTTTATTGAATTAATTACATGATATTCTAAATAATGAGTCAAATTGATCACAATTAGTCACATATCTTATTTTGGGAGCTTTTATTCCAGCAAATACATTACATTATTGTGGAAGACAACAACATTGCAGAGACAACAAGTGTTTTATTTCCATATTATTAAGTCCCAGTATTATTAATATTATATAGTAAGTCCCATATAGTCTGTCACAGTCCATAGCAGTGCAATTTTATTATAATTGATATACTTGATTTTTGTTGAATTTTCAAATGTATTTTCTCTTTTAAATTTTAATTAAAGTTAGTAATTTTGTTGTTTTTGTCATTTTTATTAGTTTTTTATTTTTATGTGTATGTCTATATATTTTAGTATTTCACCTTAAACTAAATTAAATTGGGAAATGTTGCCTTGGCAAACAGCAAAAAACAAATTAAAATAATTATATATAAATAAATATATTTTTTAAATGTTTTGGATTTGACGATAATAACCCTGGTCCAAAGCAATCCATTATGACCACCTTCCTAATATTGTGTTGGTCCCCCTTTTGCTGCCAAAACAGTCCTGACCCATCTGACACCTTTCTATCAGAACCAGCATTAACTTCTTGATCAATTTCATCTACCGTAGCTCGTCTGTTTGATTGGACCACACGGGCCAGCCTTCACTCCCCACGTGCATCAATGAGCCTTGGCCGCCTATGACCCGGTTCACCACTGTTCCTTCCTTGGACCACTTTTGATAGATACTGACCACTGCAGACCAGGAACACCCCACTAGAGCTGCAGTTTTGGAGATGCTCTGACCCAGTCGTCTAGCCATCACAGTTTGGCCCTTGTCAAACTCGCTCAAATCCATACTCTTGCCCATTTTTCCTGCTTCTAACACATCAACTTTGAGGACAAAATGTTCCCTTGCTGCCTAATATAGCCCACCCACTAACAGGTGCCGTGATGAAGAGATAATCAGTGTTATTCACTTCACCTGTCAGTGTTATGCCTGGTGTGTGTGCATGCATGCTTATGTATGTATATGCATGCATGCACATTAAAATGATACTTAACTTGAAAAAAAAAAAAGTTTTAGGTATGTATATCAAAGTCAAAATGTCATGAAAAGTCATTTCTCAAATGCCATTTGTAGCTTTTATTTTTTTGTTTCTGTGATTGAGTAACAGTGAATCCAGCATTTTATTGACTTCACCTTTCCCAGTGCTTGTGGTTGAGACCAGAAAAGTCATCCAGCTTAGCGATTTCCTTCAGATACAGAGACAGCTTGTAGAGCTCTTTATCTTTCTCACGGTTTAAGTGTGCCTTCATGAACGGTCTGATCTGTGACCAATACATGGAGAAGAATACATGTTTAAAACCATTTAATACAGTTTCTTATAAGGCAAATACAAAAATAGGAGACAATTATTTGACACAACGCTAGTGGTGGGACTGAAAACCCCCCCCAAAGAAAAACAGATTCTCTGATACTGAAATGATTTTGAAGATTTTCACATTACATGTTTAGTTTTTAACTGCAGCTGCCACTTATACAGCGCTGGGTAGATTACTTAATACAAAGAGAAAGAAAATATATTCCATTCGGTTATCAACAACATGAATTGCATTAAATATTACATTGCATCAGGGTTTCCCAGACTGGGGTTCGTGATGGAACTACAGGGGGTTCGTGAGTTTAATTAAAAGCCATTAAGTAATTAAATCATAAACATTATATAATATATATATATATATATATATATATATATATATATATATATATATATATATATATATATATATATATATATATATATATATATATATATATATATATATATATATAATAAAAATGGGTTTGAAAGACAAAGGCCTTACAAACACATAGCAATACATGGTTAAATTGACTTAGAGATCATTCAAATGATAAATAATTTGTTCGTCAGGAGCTGATTAGATATGCAATGTTGCAACTGTAATTATGTAATTATAGCCACATGACTAGTGGCTGGACTGTGTGTGCAATTTCACAAAACTAGAAGACTTTCTAAATGTATAAACTAATCCTTTAGAAAGAAGAAGTGAAAGCACATGAAAAAGAAGTTGATTGATGATTTACTGTCATTGTGTGAATAATATGTGGTCATGTAATCAATAAAGTAATTGTAGTCTGATTGCGAGTATATAACGTAATCCAGATTACATGTAATCAGTTGTACCCAGCAGCGCACTTATATATGTGCCAGAAACAGCCATATTGTGCTTGCTGGTAATTATCCTGCGAAGAAACATCTAAACATTCCATAAAGTTTGGAAAGGTCAAAGCAAATTACTACAACAGGATATGAGGTGTGAAAATCCCCGGATTTTGTTCGATGTTGCAATGATTGTACATTGTGAGGCTACACTGGCGTTCAGATTTGCAAAGCAAAGTTTTTTTAATGTTTATGCTCACCAAGGCTGCATTCAATTGATCACAAACATGGTAAAAATGTTATTGTAAATATTATAACAACATATTTTCTATTTGAAAATATGTGATGAGATGGCAGAGCTGAATTTTCAGCATCATTGCTTCAGTCACATGATCTGTCTGAAATCATTTTAACATGATGATATTCTGCACAAGAAACATTTTTCATTATTATTGCCAATGTTGAAAATGCTTGTGCCGCTTTATATTTTTGTGGAAATCATGATACATTTTGTTTTCCAGAATTATTTTATGAATAGAATTTTCAGAACAACAACAACAACAACAAAAAACAATGTAAAAGTCAATTTTAATGCATCCGTGCTTAATTAAAATTTTAATTTCTTTTAAAAATAAAAATCTTACTGACCCCAAAACATTTGAACAGTAGTGTATATTACTTCAGAATCATTAAGAAAAAATAGACTAGAAAATAGAAATAGACTAAACTAGAGCTGCACGATTCTGGATAAATTGAGAATCACAATGTTTCAAACAGAGATCACTATTCTAAATAAATAACTAAAATCTATTTATTAGAAGCCCTGACAAAATGTTAGTGGCTGCAGCCATTTTAAATTACTTTAAAAACTCAGATTGAATGATTCAATGACTCAAGTACTTCCATTACTGAATGAATCAACGTTTTTGAACAAATCTTTTGAATGATTCAATGGCAAAAACATTTTTTAACAGTCACTTGTCGCCACCTGGTGACGTAACGATGTTCAAATTTGTTATTTGAAGTGCCATGTTACTTTCAAAAGCTGATTTACTCTATTTTGATTGCTACCGCACACATCAGTTTACATCCGAACTATAAACTATATCACAGAAGTACAGGGATAATAAGAATATCAGTAACACAGAGAGATAATGATATTGTGTGGTGAAAAGAACCACAAAGCACTTTAAGCGGTTTTATACTTATACATGACAACTGCTCTTTCTGGATCAGCGTCAGCGGCAACACGATCTGAATGTTCGGGTGTTATTTTGTTGAAGGTTTAATAGATGCAGATGAACCATTGTCATTAAAGGATTAATTCACTTTTAAATAAACTTTTGCTGATAATTTACTCACACCCATGTCATCCAAGATGTCCAAGTCTTTCTTTCTTCAGTCAGAAAGAAATTAAGGTTTTTGATGAAAACATTCCAGGATTTTCCTCCATATAATGGACTTCAATGGACCCCAAACGGTTCAAGGTCCAAATGACAGTTTCAGTGCAGCTTCAGAGGGCTTTAAACCATACCAGACGATGAATAAGGGTCTTATTTAGCCAAACCATCAGTCATTTATAAAGCACAAATGTTAAGGTTAAGCATAAATGCTCACCTTGCTCTGAAAGTACCGAGTCACTGTTGGTACTTCCGCCTACGTCAAGAGTGACCTTTTCATCGTAATTGCGTATTACGTGACATCACGAACGTGCATCACAGAACAGAGCAAGGCGAGCATTTATGCTTATTTAACTTTTTATTTTTTTAATGACAGATGGTCACTCTTGTCGGTACTTTCAGAGCAAGGTGAGCATTTGTGCTTAACATCGTTTCGTTAGATAAGACCCTTATTCATCGTCTGGTATGGTTTAAAGCCCTCTGAAGCTGCACTGAAACGGTCATTTGGACCTTGAACCGTTTGGGGTTCATTGAAGTCCATTATATGGAGGGAAATCCTGGAATGTTTTAATCAAAAACCTTCATTTCTTTCCGACTGAAAGACATGGACATCTTGGATGACATGGGTGTGAGTAAATTATCAGCAAAAGTTTATTTAAAAGTGAACTAATCCTTTAAGGAAAGAGATCGCATCATTTTAACGATTAATCATGCAGCTCTATTGTAAAATAGACTCCGGCCTACCTTCAGTCCATTCTGTGGATTCATGAGGAAGTTTCTTCCGATGTCATCAAACATAACTGTGTTCTTCCTGTCGTAGAACTCACTATATTTTCCCCATATGACTCCCAAAGGCTTCACCTGAAACATGACACGCAGACATTATGCACTAATGGAACGTATATAGACAATGACGTATTGTTTTTACTAGAATATGTCTGACCTCTACGACTCCTCTTTTAGGTGTGTGCACAGTGATCATCGCTGCACTGTCCAACATGAAGGTGATCTTGTAGTTTGGGTTGTCCGTCACCCCCAGTTCCTAAAAGACCACAATATAGAGTTTACTTAATTTATTACCAGAGTAACACCACAACCTGAGTGCCTCACATTCAAGGCTTGAGGGAAAATGGCACATTTCGGTGGAATACACTTTTAGCACAGATAAAAGCATTATGATTGAAGTCTTCCATTCTAATGTGGAAAACAAAACAACAAGGACCTACTTTCATTTTAGCATCAATCCACTTCATACTTGTTGCAGCTAAAAAGGAATAAAAGAGAAACGAGATCTGAGTCCTTGAGCATCTTGAAGAGTCTGCGAAACTTGATTATTCTAGATGGATACTTACACCAGATGACAATATCATAGTCCTCGTATGCTGAAGTAAGAAACTCGTGTAAGTACGGTCTCATCAGCTCCTGACCCGTCTCTGCACATGACTTATGATCTACATAAAAAAAACAATAAAAAAAGACATATGCATATACGTGTACACACAGACACACAGACACACACACAGACACAGAGACACAGAGAGACAGAGAGACAGAGAGACAGAGACACAGACACACACACACACACAGACACACACACACACACACACACACAGACACACACACACACACACACACACACACACACACACACACACACACAGACACACACACACACACACACACACACACACTCACACACACACACACACACACACACACACACACACACACACACACACACACACGTCAAAAAGCACCCGATGCAGATACATTGGATGGGTTTTAGTGAGACGGTCGCATACGCTCTATACAGAGTGTTAGCTACTCAGTATGATGACACATAGCAACACAGCTAAAATATGTTGGACCTTTTATTGAAAATAGCCTACATTTACCTGTTGAGAAATGCCGTCACAAGCACCCGTAAGAGCTGTGATGTTTGAGTTGCCCCTAGATGCGCAAAAGGGCCGCTTGCGAAAAATGCAGTATTTTTGTAATTCTGCTAGGTGCCACTAATGTCGCAGAAACTATAAACAGTACGGCACATTGACTTTTCAATTTAAAATATACGTAGGGCACCCAAAGTTTTTTATTTATTTATTAAGAATTTAAAAAGTATAATATAATAAATATTAGTAGCCTATTATAAATAAAAATTTGCTAAATATAACTACAATAAATACAAATAAGTATTTATTTTTAAAACTATTTGAAATAATGCAATGACTTTAGCAAACACAGACTGTCGATTAACAACCTCGGATAGTTACAGTAGGTCTACTTACAGTAGGACGGTCTATAAACGTTTATACATTTTTGTAAAAAATACATTTCCCTTTGGAGACAATAAAAATTGTTTCAGTTATGACTTTATTTTTCTTTTGATGGCCTCACTTTATATTAGGTGGCCTTAACTACTATGTACTTACATAAAAAATAAGTACAATGTACTTACTGTGTTCATATTGTGTTGCAAAACACATTTGCTGATATTGATATGGGTAGGGTTAGGGACAGGTGTGGTGGGATGGGTAAGTTTAAGGGTAGGGTTAGGTGTAAGGGAAGTGTCAACTGTGTAATTACAAATGTAACTACAGAAATTAATTACAGATGTAATTACATGCAGGTAATTTTTAAATGTAAGTACAATGTAAAAACATGTATGTACACAATAAGTGCAATGTATCAAATTATTAATTAAAATGTTAGTACATAGTAGTTAAGGACACCTAATATAAAGTGGGTCCCTTTTGATTTAACCTAAGTTAAATTTGATCAAGATCTGGCAGCAACAGCACATTTTTCCTCTTGGGCGAGCTAACAGCTTTCCCCTCGCATGAAATCCCCCCATATGCCAGCAGACCAATGAGAATGTGGGACAATGATGACGATATATAACAACAGAGCGTAGGCGCCAAAGCTGCTGTGGATATATTATTTATATCCGGATCTGCTTACCCGGAACCCTATGCAGATTTACCGTCGTTTGGAAAATAAATTAATGAAAGACAGTTACATATTTAGTACCAAAATTCTCTCATGTAAGCTTTAAGGTACAACTCAAACAAATGTATAGTAATTGATAGTGTTAAAAGTAATTAGTGAGTACACAAATGGCTTGGGTATGCAGAGCATTCGCAGCTTATATGGACCGCATGTCCCTGATGCATGTGTATGCGTGCATATAAGGCCAACACAGTTGATTTTCTTAACAAAAGGGATCCTAAAGAATTCAAGCAGATCTTTGCATTTCAATTTAAAGGTGGCATGAAACGGAATTTGAAATTGTCTTTTCTTTTTGATTGTGGCATATATTTAAGTGAAACAAACATTGGGACTTGATTTTGTCCA